>CM071789.1:6645023-6825023 GCA_036559045.1 Platycarya longipes | reverse complement strand
AACACAAAGTGGTTATTCAGTAACACCTGCAGATACTAGCTTGTTTGTCAAAGCCAATGAAGGAAAACTAGCTATTGTGCTAGTATATGTGGATGATTTAATCATAACCGGTGATGATGAGGAAGAAGTTATTCGGACGAAGGAGAATTTATCAGTCTGTTTCTAGATGAAGGAACTTGGACAGGTCAAGCACTTTCTTGGTTTAGAGGTTGATCGCACACAAGAAAGAATGTTTCTTTGTCAACAAAAATATTCCAAAGATTTGTTGAAGAGGTTCGGAATGATTGAATGCAAGCCGATTTCGAAACCGATGGAACCAAATGCCAAAATGTATGCACATGAAGGAAAATATTTGGAAGATGCAACGATGTATCGACAATTGGTAGGCAGCCTGATTTACTTAACCTTGACTCGACCCGATATTTTCTATGCAGTTAGTGTGATGAGTCGATACATGCAAAATCCAAAGAAGCCTCGTTTGGAAGCAGTTCGACGAATACTAAGGTATGTAAAGAATACAATTGATTATGGTCTTGTGTACAAGACAGGTGAAGACTGCAAGATAGTTGGATACTGCGATGATGACTATGTAGGAGATCAACAACTGGGTATGTGTTTAAACTTGGTTTTGGAACAATTTCTTGGTGTAGCAAGAGACAGCCGACGGTATCATTATCAACAACTAAAGCGGAGTATCGAGCAGCGGCAATGTCAGCTCAAAAGAGTACATGGTTGATATAGCTAATGAATAATTTACATCAACCAGTAGATTATGCAGTTCCGTTATACTGTGATAATCAGTCGGCAATTCGTTTGGCCGAGAATCCTGTCTTTCATGCAAGAACTAAGTATGTTGAAGTGCACTATCATTTTATCAGAGAAAAAGTTCTGCAAGAAGAAATTGAAATGAGACAGATCAAGACAGATGATCAAGTTGGGGATTTGTTCACAAAAAGTCTAAGTACAGGAAAGTTTAAAATGATTCGTCGACAGCTAGATATAGTACAGAGAATGAGAGCAGACATTGAGGGGGAGTGTTAAGAATCAATGTCAAGTATCTTGTGTGGACACAGATTAAGTGGTAAATTTGAGACAAAACACCTTGTGTGGACACAAATTAAGTGGCAAGTTTGGTAGCACCTTGTATGGACACAAATTAAGTGGCAAGTTTGGTGCAAAGCACCTTGTGTAAGGTGTGGACACAAATTAAGTGGTTTTTATTATTTGTGTGGTAGGAAAGTAATTAGTTTAAATAAATATGTGGTGTGTATCTCATATAGCTTGCTATAAATACCCAAGTCCTCAAGTCTTGTAAATCATCAAGAAGTGAAGAAGCAAATAAGACTACAAGTCTTATATATAGTTTAGAGTGTTGAGTGTTTGTGAAAGTGAAGAGATTTCTTTGTCTCTTGTTGTGTCTTCAATTTTGAGTGAATTTTTTCTTGGAGATATAAAATTTAGAGTTGAATATCCTAAATTTTTTCTCAACAAAGTTGTATCTGTATCTAAATTTGAATCCGTATCTAAATTTCCATATAAAATAAGATAACTTTTTTTTACTCATTTTTAAAACTTTTAAATGTTTAAAAAAATTAAGATAAAAATTAAAAATAAAATAAAATATTAACCGCCACCAGCAATTGCACCATATAATAGTTCATGTAGCTAACCGTAAAAAAACATCATATGCAAGATGGTGCTCTCTTTGAGTAGAATGGATGGGGATCATTTTTATTTTTTTGACACAAATAGATTTATTTATCACATTTTATATACTGCATTTATTTTTTTAAAGGTTGTATTGATCATTTATCGTAATAGGGTGTTTGTCAAAAAATCCATACATCTTGATCTATTTAATTATGTTTATGATATGCTTGCTTGATTAGACCAAAAAAAAAAAAAGACAATCCACTTTACGTACAATAAACCTCCGAATTATATATTTTGTTGATGTATTAATTCTGTCTTTAAATAAGTCGGCAAGAGATATTAAATTAATTTCGCAAAATATCAATTCTTTAAACAAAACGTGCCTAGCCTTTCACAACTAAATAATTCCAATCCTATAGTAGCGAGATAAGTATATATATTAAACAATATATATCTAAATCTAGTGGTGTTAAGCATGGCAAGTAATCCGATAAAGCAAATGCATTAAGATGGACAAGTATAGTGAAAAGTTATTCGATGTGGTCTTCTTCCTCAATCCAGGTCCTTCATCTAATTTCTTTCCTTTGCCAAAGTACCTTCTGTTGAATATCATCTTCCTAATGACATTTCCACAGTACGTAATGACGTGTAGCATGTCTCAAGTCCACAACTGAACCACTAATTGACTGATTATAAATGAAACGAACAAGATTATCAGCTTCTTCGGTCCTCTTATTGAGTAGCCACCGAGTTGTTTTTGAGTTAAT
Source organism: Platycarya longipes (assembly GCA_036559045.1). Classification (NCBI taxonomy): domain Eukaryota; kingdom Viridiplantae; phylum Streptophyta; class Magnoliopsida; order Fagales; family Juglandaceae; genus Platycarya; species Platycarya longipes. The sequence continues at coordinate 6,822,603 of CM071789.1, read as the reverse complement.
TATCTCAGAAGCCACCAATTTTTTCATCTTCTTCCATTGATCTCCCCACGACACCAAAGCTGTCGACTTAAAACCGCGACTAGCATATTTATACGACATGAAAAGTGGTCGATCTTGAGGCAAACACAATATCGTGCTTTTTCAAGGACTCCCGAGCAAGTTCCGGTGAAGTTACCGGAATAACATGAACACCTCCTAGACGTATACAAGCGATTTCAGTATCGAGTGAATCCTGAAGGTCATGTATCCACCGAAATGCTGGCTTATTCCTCCACATTTCAGGGAGGTTTCCAACTATTGGCCACGGAGTTGGGAGCGCTGGAGCTTGCTTGAAGTTTTTTCCATGGGGTTTCCACTTGAATAATATGAGAGGAAAGAGATAAGTGAGCATGGCAAGAAAGGCAGAGATAATGGTTAAAGGCATCGGAAACATGTTTTTTTCTGAGGAGCCATAACCATATTGCAGTTGACGTCCCTCATGGTAAAAAGATCGGGAAAGAATAAAACATGGCTTCTTTTCTAAGTAAATGCTTGGTAGGCAATAAGTCTATCATCTGTTTAATTTTAAAGATAAGAAAAATAAAAATTTTTAAAAATAAATTTTATTGTAATATATTTTCTTAATATTAATTTTATTTTAAAATTTGAAAAAGTAGTTTTGAAATTTGAAAAATAAAATTTTTTATTATATTTTATATGAAAATTTAAAAAAATATAATGATAAATTTAAAAATAAATTAAAAGTTCTAATTTTATTTTCCAAAACAAACCAAGCCTATAAGTTAATGCATACACGTGATCATCAAGAAAACCAATTTGAATGACAAATTTAGAAGAGGCGAAAGAGCTAATTAAACGGAATTCTTTATCGAGTCGAGAATTCTTTTTTACCTTAACTCATCTCTAAAATTATGGAGACACGAATTTATAGAATAGAAAATAGTATTATTTTTATCTCAAACAATTATGTTGTAGCATATAATTAATTTTAAAAACTTATTTTTTTTTTATAGTGTGCCAGATTAATTACATTTACCATTTACCATTTACCATTTTCTGATATTTTCACTTGAAGTGAAATAAGAAGATTTCGAAGAGTCCTTCATTTGTTAAGTATCGTTCGAAGTCGTACGTGTGCTGAGGTGGTGAGATAAGTAGTCTAGGACCTAGGTGTTTGACTTTAAACAGGCTGGGGAGCAAAGTATGTTACGCACCGGTGCACGTGAAGCACAAGGAAAAGTGACGAGGCAGGTAGCTTGCAAGGGTTGGCAGTGCATGACTCTAATGTTTTGAATATCTATCGGTTAATATATTAGAATAAAATATTTTAATATAAATATTATTTTATATATTATTTTAAAATAATTTATATAAAAATAAATTATACATACACATATAAATAATAAAAAAAATAAAATTATTAGTTATTTTGTGATTTATAAAAATAAAATATACTTTTTATATATATAAAAAGGAAAAAAAATAAATCTATATAAAAAAGTATTTAAAAAAAAATAGAGGTGACTGTCGAAATCCGAAATCCGGTACCAATCGAAATTTGATATTTCAGCCGGTACCAATCGAAACGGCCAAAAAATAGTTCAGAACGAAACAAATGATTTTTTATACTAGTCAGGCAGTTAGTACGGTATATTTCTGATGTACCGACCAGTACGGTACAATTTTCTAAACTATGCCTAGAACAACTTTAATGTATTTGTGATAGATCACATCCCTCTAATATATTTGCGCTTTTCTTCTTTTCTTAATTTCATACATTTTAAAAATATTTTAAGTATATATATATATGAGTAATACTACATACAGTCGTGAAATTGCAAACAACTTGCAGTCACTTTAGAAAAAAGTTAACTTTTCTCACATAAATCCCATATATATTTACTTTTTTCTAAAGTGACTGTACGTCGCTTGCAACTCCATGATTGAATCTATCATTTCTCTAATAATTAAAAAACAAACAAATTAAAATATATGAACCGTCAGATCCAGAAATCAGTAAAAGCATGGACAAATTACTAGCATTTTCCCTAGTTTAAATTTACTATATGTAATTGAAAACAAAAAAATATATGAGAAGACATCTTGGTCTGTGAAGTGTTAAAAGATCCAACCCATTTAATATATATATCTGCGTTTTTTTTTTAAATCTTTATAAACTATATAAACAAGGAAAAAATAATCAAACTTATGTATGGTATGGAACAATCTTCCTATTCGGGCTTTCTTTATATATATATATATATATATATATACTAGATAATTAGATAAAAATAACTTGTAAAGCACGTTTACTAACTTAATTTTTAACAAAAATTAGAAGATTATTTTTAATTAAATGGATGATAAATAATTACATATTTTCATATATTATAAAAAAAAGTATTAATAAAAACAATAAGATAGTCTTATAAATAAACATAACTTATAGTTTTATCAAATTTGTTTGAGATAATTTTGATTGAAACTTTAATAAAAGGTTCGTTCAAAATATTATATTTTTATAATTCTAAGACGATGATATAATATTTGCGTCATTTTACACAGCTTCAAAAGAGAGGATATTAAAATACCTATGTTTTTAGTCTTTGAATTTTTTTAAATCTACATAAACTTGAATCATCTATAGTTTTTTTAGTTATGTGATTATTTTTAAGAAATAATAAAATTTAAAAATAAATAAATTATATAGTTTATAATTTATATAAAAGAATGTCATATTATAATTTATAACATGAAATTTTAATCTTAAATATGTAAATTTATTAGATCATATATATTTCAATTAAATATCAAATATATATAATATATTAATTATATTTATTGTCTATTATTACCAATTTAATATAATTATAGTTAATTGTATATACCATATATTTATCATCTCAAAAAATAAATAAATAATACATTCATTTTAAAATTATAAAATAATTTTTATAATTTTTAAAAAAATGAAATTATTAATCATATAATAGGAATAAATTTTCATGAATAAAATTAAATTCTCTAACGTATAAATTAACATCTCTAAGTGAGGATTGCATTGTTATATTATTATGAATGGTTTATTTATATATATTTTTATACATTCTATACTATTATTATGTCATTCTATACTATTATTATTATTTTATATTTATTTTACATAAAAAAAGTTTTAAATGAAAAGTTTATTGTTATAGAAAATTGAAGTGGTGTAATTAAATTTAATGTCAAGAACATTATTTCGGTGATTAATAGAATTAATGGATTGTATTTAAAATAATATTTCTCATTAAATGCAATATTTATTTTAACAAAAATGGATGGAAAGTGTTAATTTTAACTTTTAAAATAAGATTTTCCGTTAAAATAAGATTTTTCGTTAAATAGTCACTTTATATATATAAATATATTATTTATGTTCTCTTCAAGAAAATGTTGATTTTAGTTATATTTTGAAAAGTTGGGACGAGACATTAGAGATAAGATGACTCAAATTATATATAGATATCATAATCTCATAATCTTTTTGAACTAAAATTATGAAAAATATTATTTAGAGTAATGCTATTTAATTGAAACTTTTTACACCACACATCATTTACTTGGTATAATTTTACTTGTAAGATTCAAAATTTAAATTATGCTTAAAAATCTATAATAAATAATTTTAAATCATTTAAATTCAAATCAAGAAATAATTATGCAATTATCCAACACAAACAACCCTCACTCGTCTTGTATAAGTAAATTATCTTTATATATATAAAGTAGTTATCTAACGAAAATTCTTATTTTAACGAAATTCTTGTTTTTTCGTAAAAATTAACGCTTTCCATCACATTTCAGACGTTTATGGCTATTTAACTTTTTATATCATATCAGACGTTTGCATTGTTTAATTAAAACAGAATTGATGCCTTCACGTAAAACAGAATTTATGGATATTTAATTCACATATAAGACGTTTCAGTCACATTTATTGGTAAACATTAATGTTTTCACACTAGAAATGGATAACTTAAAACAACTTAAATTTAAATTTAATAATTTGCTATTATTAAAAATTAACATAATAGCAAGAAGTTATCTTTTAAGTCCATTAACTCCATTAAAATCATCCACCTTCTGTATTCATGCAATTTAAAGGAAATAACTGAAATCCATTAAGTCCTTTCCACAGTATTGGTACAATTTAAATTTGTATTCATGCAATTTAATCGAAAATAAATATTCTGGATTTAAATATTCATGCAATTCGGCTCAACGTACAATAAAACTCATGCAATTAAATATTCTGGATTCATTCACCGTCAATATTCACCGGACAATAAATATTCTGTCAAGTTATGTTTATTAAGAAAAAAGTACAATAAAATTCAATTGAATTCTTTCATATTCATATATTTTAAAAGTAACTCATTTCAAAAGTCAAAAAAGGTGTTGATTCTATATTTATCCTTATTTCCATTCTCATTCTATATTATGAACATGCCTTCTTTTGTAATTTGTATATTATTTTGTTTTATTATTTCTTCAAATCAAGTCTGTGTTCTGTTTTGTTAATTTTTTGTTTACCTCATGTTCTGTTTTGTTATTTATTCAGTTTTGTTATTTGAGAGCTTACTTTCAAATAACAAAACAGATTTCATATATTCTTCTGTTTGATTATTTATCTAATATGTTTATTTTTGTTCTACAGGATAGTACACTTAAAAGGGTGTCATTGTGTTTTATTCCTAATCCTGTGTTATTATTTGAGTTTGTAAGATTTTTTTTCCTTGTTTTCAGATTTTATATTTTCTTATATTTTGTTATTTTTTAAAATCTGGTTTTGGTTTTGTTAATTTTTTTTTAAACTTCATCTTCAGTTTTCTTCCATCAAATCCGAGATCATACTTTCTACCATGTTTTGTTCCATTTTTTGTATTTATGTTTTGCATGTTCTCCTATTTAGTTATTTATTAAAATGTAACTTCATCTTCTGATGTTGGTATTTTCTTTTTAGGTTATGGTTGGACGGCTTTGGAGCTTAGCATTTCTTTTTTCAACTTTGTAAGTATATGTTTTAAATTAAGTATTTTGTTTCTTTGTTTTACTATGGTTTCATGCCTTGATTTGTTCATTTATGGTTTAATTGTTTATTCATACTAACCAAGACAGTTATCATTCCACATACATAGTAATCCAGCTCATTACAAGAGCATGACTACAAATATCTTATGCCAATAAAATACTGTCAAAATAGTAACACTATTTTTTTTAATAGGTAAATAAACATAGTCCAAGTATACAGAATGTAAAGTAAAATTGTCGTTATGTGAAACGTGAAGTATTTGGTTTCTTTTGTTTATTGTCATTTTATGCCTTCCTTTATTCATTGATGGTTAAATTGTTTGTTTATATGGTTTAATTGTTTATGATATGTATATGCATCGTATTCATTTATCCATTGGCCTATGTATATGGTTTTTTCATTTATAGTTTAATATGAGAAACTTGGTTACAATTTGTTGTTTAATAAAAAATAAACTGAAAAAACAGATTTATAAGATTTGAAAGGGCTAGATAATTCCATAAAAACACAAACCCAAAAGACCAAACCCATCTTTTTTTTTTCAGAGACCTAACCCAAAAGACGATCACAATCCAAATTCTATAAAAATACAAACAAACAAACAAACGAATAGATAATTTAGATTACATAAAAAAGTTTGTGTCAAATTGTTTAATTTGCTTAATGGTACAACAGCCATGGTTTTTCTTTAATTGAGTTCAATGGTGAGGCTTCTTGCTTATGATACAACCTGGACAGAACTAAAATAAAGGGTGGGATACCATCAAATAGAAGAGATGTAAATGCAAGGGAGTCTCTTTGCGTGTACATCTTTGTATCAGTCTTCTAAATAAATAGTCAATAAATATATTTAATATATTATATATGAAAAAAATAATATATGAAGTGAGTTTGATAAAATTATAGGCTATATTTATTTATGAAACTATTTTATTATTGTTACTAATGCTCTTTTTTTTATAATATATGTAAGCGTGTAATTATTTATCATTTATTTAATTATTAATAACCGTCAAATGTTTGTTAAAAATTACATTCATTTACCTAAAAACATTACATTATTAATCAAAATTTATTTTTTAATAAAAATAATATCAATTCGTAAAAATAATTGTATAATTATATTAGGCAATTGTGCTTTGCACATTATTTTTACCTAGTGTTCATATATTGGGAATCCAATATTAATACACACACGTGAAACTCGGACCCTCAACACTAATCATGCACGACAAGAAGTCTCTTGATCGGGTCTGTGACGTTAATTGGCACCATATCATTATGATTTATATCATGTACAATATCCTTTTCAGGAATTACATTCGGTAGGGATGATCTCCACCCAGACGAGGTGGGATACCCCTACTTCCGTCTCCGCTTACAAAAAGGTGGGGTACCCTGTCCCACAGTGGGATGGCAAGAGTGGAGGTCCATCGGCCCGCCCCCGCCCCCGCCCCCACAGGGCCTTGGTCTATTCCGTAATTTTGGACACTTTTTGAGTCAGATAAAGTTTTCGAGCTATTTTTTATCCAAAACACCATCAAACACCATCAAACCTATTTTAAACACACAATTATTAAAGTCTAAACTCACTTAAAAAAATACTAAAATAGTAAAATTTAAAATAAAGACTAAGTTATTATAAATTTACAATAATACAAATTATTCTTACAAAATTATAAATTGTGCTATTAATTATTAACATTACAATTTTCAAATACTACTTATAACTTCTAACAACCTGAGAATCTAAATTCTAAACTAACAAAATCATTTTACATAATATTGGTGATTTATTAATATATATAATTATATATATAATAAGGAAATACGGGAGTGAGGGCGGGGTAATAGCAGTGCGGAGGGAACTTTGTACCGTCTCAACCCCCGCCTTATGTGTAGAAAGCAGGCGGGAGATTCCAGCATGCTAAACAGTTGAATCTGTCTCCGCACAGCGGTGCAAAATGCAGGTGGGGTAGCGGGTGCAGGTACCCGTTGCCCACCTCTAACATTCGACTTGTCTAGTTTTAAATTTTTTTTTTAATATTTAGATTCCCAGGATGTCTACATGTCCATGTCATCGTTTTCACCTATGATATTGACTTTTTATTTATATCCTCTTTGAATATTATTAATAGATTGTTTTGTGTGAACAGGAGATGATCAATAGCCATTGAAGCTAATGAAGAGCTAAGGTCCATCTTCAAGAGGAAAATACATCTTTGCCTCAAAAGAAAAGCTATATAATGCATGGGATATACCCATGGTACTAATTTTGTAACTCATATTTGTAGTATTGTGCTTTGTTATAATATAGTATATAAATATATACCATGAAACAATGTACGTAATATATATGTAGTAGATTGCATTGTGTATTTTGCATACATTTTACATGATAACTATTGGATTTCTTTTTTAGTTGTTTTACATGCATTTATAAGTTAAACAGGTCGTAATTAGTTATTATTTCTAGTTTTCATTATTTTTTTACGTGATAAAATCTAGTTTTCCGTTTTGATATAGTTTCACTGTATTAGTATTATGTTTTCAACGTTATTTTCTTGGGTGGCGCTGGGGTGCGGTCGGGCTGCACCCCAGCGCCTTTACAGCCCCTTTATTTTCTTATAAAAATTCAATAAAACTCAATAAAAAAATACGATAAAAATAATAAAATTTAAAAAATACAATAAAAAATATAATAAAATAATGTAATAAAAAAACATAATAAAAAACATAATAAAAAATACAATAAAAATGAAATAAAGATGAATTTTTATAGTAAATTCTGCCTCACCCAGTTCTCGCTGGCGCTGGCGGCGGTAGGCGACACCGCTCAATCCATCGGAATCGGAGGGAGCCGGCGATCCTACCCCTGTGACGGCGAGCCCCGGCGACCTCTAGTATGTTTTCAGCGGCCTTAAACCCGTTTCGGACCCCGTCGCTCCCTCTGATCTCAATGGGTTGGGCGGTGTCGCCCACCGCCACCGGGAACGGCGAGGGTTGCAAATTGGGGGGGTTCGGTCCAACCGAACCCCAGGATTTCTCTATTTTCTTTCCTTGAAGAAATTTTAATAAAATATATATTTTTCTAAAAAAATTAAAAAAAAAAAGTTTAAAATCCAGGTACGTATATAACGTCGTACAAATGGGCATGCCAAATACCATTTAAATAACGTGGAGATCAAAACAAAAATTCTAGGTTCCTAGGTTCCTTTTTTGATGGATGCATTAAAAAAAAAAAAACTTAGGAGTTTTGTTTTAGACCTTCACATTAATCGTTTTTTAAATGGTATTTTACCAATTTGGCCTTTTCCATGTAGTATAATCAAAGATTGAGTTTTTTTGCAAGCCAAACGGTCAGATACTAAAAAAGAAAAAAATATTTGTAACAGATTATTTATGATTAAAATAATTATTTATTATACAAACAAACTTATTTTAATTAAAAAAAATTTATTTTAATAAATAATTTTCTTACATGTAATGAGAGGCCGGACAAATATCGTAAGTGGCCTAACTTTTTTGGTTCGTTTAGTAATAGCGGTACTATTTTTGTTCGGTTTGATTATAGTAGGGATTATTGGGCCAAAAGAAAAAGCCTAGGAGCACTATCATCGATTTTTCTTTTAAAATCACATATTTTATATATTGATTTTGTATATTAAGAAAAATTTTGATATTAGATTATGCATCTTTGAACTAAAAATAAAATTTTATTATTTTTATTTTTTCCTAAAATTATTATTTTTTATATATTTACAATTAGCACTATGTTCTCAAAAATACCAATTCCACATATCTAAACATTACCGATTTCATATATTAAAATGACCAATTTTATCAATAAATATTAATATGTACTAAAAACACTTTGTATCATGAACTTAATACAATTTTCATATATCAAAACTATCTTAATATATATATTTCACATGGTTGGTTTTAATTGGTAGGAGAGAGAAATAATAGTAAAATATTTTTTTTTAATTTGAAGAAATACTATTCATATCTATACAAAATTTTGAAAATATATAATCCAATGTAGACTAATTTGAAGAGATATTATATAAATACAAAGATGCATAAACTATTGTCAATGCTCTAACGGTAAGAAGTCACAAGTGTTCCCTTAAGTCAGGTTTGTGTCAACCTACCTCTCAAATCCACTAAAAAATTGGATGACAACTAGGAGCCTATTACTAACTAGGAACCTATTACTAAATAGTTTATAATAAATCCTTATGTGTTCACCCCTTTTCGACATGATCATGGCAATACTTCATGCATTGGGGGTCGAACGAGAGGGGCGGCCTAGCTAGATGATGGAAAGCTTGCTCTCTTCAGTTGAGTTTAAGCAGGGGTGCAATATATGACACAACATGTAAATTCAACAAGAACATAACACAAAATAAGTGGGCTTGAATTTAACAAAAATGAGTTTGAGTCAAAACATGTTAACACAATAAAATGTGATTAATCAAATTAACTATGAAAACCCGTAGTCAAATCATATAACTCGAAATAATTTATATTTTCAGATTATATAAATGTTTAGTTTTATATGCTTAATTGTTGTTGTAATGTAATATTAATATTAGCATTTGATTACTTAATATTGCAAACTATTAAATCTTTTTTGCTAGTATGCGAATATTTAATTTTTTGGAGCTTTTTTTTTTCTTAAATGTTATTGGTTTGGGTATTTATTATAAAATATTTTAACATGAATCTAACTATAATTGTAAATGATTTATATAAATAGTTGTCTTTGAATGATATAAAAAATTATGCTGGTTGGGTCAAAATAAATACACAAGTAAGGTGAGCCCATTTATATAAAATGAATTGTGTTTATGTTAACCTAATAAGAGTGTATTATTAAACAGGTTATGTAGGTCATTTTGTCTCTCACGTTATTTACATGGGTTATGTTAGAGTACTAAGATCTAACCCATTTGATTCAAAGGGTTAGGTTCGATTCATATAATTGAATGCTTATGACTTAGCACAATACGAACATGACCCATGAACATGGATTATCACCTTTACTTTTGAGCTATAACCTAGATCTTAATTCTTCCAAGAAAATCTAACAAATTCTTAAGAGACTAAAGTCCGAAGTGAATACATCTTCAAATTAGAATTGAATACAAGTACATATCAAAACACATGATATTACTCTGAGGACTATTTCCATATATTGTATAAAGTTTTTATTTAACTTACCTACATTCACGTGCACAATAGCTTACCATGTGATTAAATAACTTTTAACCTAGGATATAAATACCTTGTGTAAATCTTATTTTCAGATCAATGTATATTTTTTAGAATATTCCAAACCTCTCTCTCTCGAATTCTCCGTCTCGATTTTCCTCTTATTATGGTATCAGATGAAATCCTAACCCTAGCCCACTGAAGTGCCATCATGCCCACTCCCACCAATGACTTGTCTTTTACCAACTCTAATCCTTCCGCTGCTAATTCTTATATGAATTATTCAAATCCATATTACCTATAAAGTGGAGATCATCCTGGCATGTTGCTTGTCTCCGAGCCCCTCACTGGCGACAATTTTCTCACATGGATCATATCCATGTTTATGGCTTTTATTGTAAAAAACAAACTTTGTTCTGTTGACAGTGCTTTGCTAAAACAATCTAAGAGTGATCCTATATATCACGCTCGGATTCGTTGCAATACTATTGTTCTTTCTTAGCTGCTGAATGCTTTGTCCAAAGTAATCACATCCTCGATCCTTTACATCAATTCTACAGAAGATATGTGGAATGACTTGAATGAAAATTTGCACAAAGCAATCAGCCTCGTATCTTCCAAATTTGGAAGGCTATTGCCTCTTTACTTAAAGAAATTCCTTTTGTAAGTTCTTGCTTTACTCCTTTGAAAAGTTTTTGGTAAGAAATGATTCATTTTCATCCTCTACCTTCTTGTTCTTGTGGAACTATCAAATGGGTTGTTGATTATCAACAATAGGATTATGTTTTGCAATTCTTGATGGGGCTTAATGTGTCTTATCCTCATTTGTGCAGTCAGATTTTACTCTATAATCTTTTTCTTGCAACTAATAAGGTTCTTTCTCTAATTTTCCAAGAGGAAAAGCAGCGAGAAATTGCTTCTGACTCTTTATCTTCTAATAAATTTGATTTTTCAATTGAGTAGAGACAGAGTCTGAGATTTGTGGAAAGGCAATTTGAGCGATTTTTTGAGAGGTGCTTTTGGTTTGAATTTTGGCCGGTTTGAGTATTCATTTTTTTCAGGAGTTGTCTTTTTCCAACCATTTTGTTGTGGTTCCTAGAGAAAAGCCATGGAGGCCACCCCTCCTCTGTCGTTGAACATCTCTTTGGAGGTGGTTTCGTTTGCTGGGAGAGCTCTGGCTTTCAAAATTCAATAGAAATATCTTATTGATGTTAAAGGTGAGAAAGGTTTTATCTTTTTGGAATTGGAGGTGAACAAGGCTGCTAAAGACTTCAAGTATGCTTAGGTGATAAAGTTTGCTCATTCTAGACCTTCTATTAACGTAATTCAATCCCATGTCTCCAAATCAAGAGGTCTGACTGAGGTTCCTACCCTTAGTTTTATGGACAAATTGCATGTTTTAATTCAAATGAGGAATGAAAAAGATTATTTCCATGGATGGGCTTATGAAGGTCAAATTATGGCTAGCTTTCCTTTCCGTTTATTTCATTGAACGAAGAATTTTGATCTATCTAAGGAATCTCCTTTGGCTTTCCAATGGATTTTCCTTCCAGCTTTACCTTTACATCAGTACGTTATCAGAAGCATGGTTATTATTGTTCTAAATATTTTTGACATGGGCATACTTTGGTGGTTTGTCGAGCTGGAATAAAGATGATTGAATAGATTAATGTGAAAATGAAGCATAATTTGAATAAAGTGTGGCAGGAAAAAAACAAAAAGGTATTGAATGTGGAGAATGACAAAGTTGTTTTTGATCCACCAAATTAGACTGGTAGTTCAATACATATATTGGAGATGGGTAATACTTTGGCTATTTGTATTTCAGTTGAGGTGTAGAGGAATAATTCAGTTCAAGTTGTTGAGTTAGAAGAAGGTAAAGTATTTGAGGAGACTGTAGGTAAAGGATTGGTTGTTTTGAATTGTGTTGATCACGTGGAACCTCATACGTAGGATCGGGTTTTAAATAAGTCTAATCATTCAAACCATTTAGTTGATTCTGATTTATTTGAGAATGGTGGTGTTATAGTAGGGGCTTCGGATGTGGGGCGATGTAATGTAGTGGCCAATGTGTTAAATTGTAAAGTCGTGGGAGAGATTTGGAGCAAAGCTTCACGTTGACTAGTGATATTTAGTATAACCCTGACGGTGAAAAAAAGGTCGAATCTCCTAAGGAATGATGATGGAAAAAGCTTATGATTCGGATCTAACACCAAGTAGTAAATCGAAACGGAAAGAGCAAGTACAACATAGTGTTCCACACTCACAATGGGTTGTGGCTCACACTTTTAAATCAAAATTTATGATTGATTCAATTATAGTGTGGAATGTCCGTCAGTTGGGTAGTTCGCGAAGAAGATTAATGATATTAGTTCGAAAATATGGTATGGCAGTTTTGATAGTTTTGGAACCTTTTCAAGATGAGTCTCGAATGATACAATTGGTTTTTTTTTTATGTTTACCTAGTTTTTGTTGTAAGCAATCTCTTGGCGGCAAAGTTTGGTTATTTTGGAATGAGAAGTTTGATTTTGAAGTGCTATTGATGATGGATCAAACTTTATCTGGTTGGTTTAGTCATAGATCATATAAAATTTTAGCGTCTATGCAAAATGTACTAGCTTGGAACGTAGAAGATTATAAAATGAGATTAATAATATTTATACAGATGAGTTGCCATGAATTGTGGTGGGAGATTTTAATGCTATAAGGTCGGACTCGGAGAGGATTGGTGGCCATCCAAGGCCGTTAATGACAATGATAGATTTTAATAATTGTTTAGATGAGTGTGGTTTAATGGAGATGAGGATTCAAGGGAGGAGTATGTCTTGGTGCAATGGTTATACAGAACGTTCCTGCAGGTTGGCTCGGTTAGATTGAGCGGTTGTCAACAACTTATTTGTTTCAGATTTTCAATCAGCATTCTTGGAAAATCTAGGGCAAAAATCTTATGATCATTGTCCTATGGTGATCCATATGAGTTTGTCGAGAGTTTCATATGGTCCCTCTCCTTTTCGTTTTTAGATATGTGGTATACACGTGAAACATTTTTGAAATTAGTGGAGGAAGTTTGGTCACAATCGGTGATTAGTTGTGGTTTGCTTAAGCTGGCGACATGGTTGAAGAATTTGAAGGTATCATTAAAAACTTGATTATTCAAGTTTTTGGCAGAGTCAAAGGAAGAATTAAAGAGATGGAAGAAAAAATTGAACTTTTGGAGTCTCAACTCCAACGTGAGCATGATAGCTCAAAAAGTCAAGAGGAAGTGGCTGAAAGAGGGGGATCAAAACATGAGTTTCTTTCATGCATCTATTAATCAACAGTGGAAGAAATCCATGGTGTCTAGCATGCAGTTGTCAGACGGTACATTATTATCAATGCCAAAGGAGATTCATAATAGTGTGAAGGATTACTTTCAGCAATACATGTTTTCGACAGCTGAGGTGCAACTAGTGGACTTCTCAGATTTTATTTCATTAGTCATCTCGGATGAAGAAAATGCTAGACTTTGTTGGCCTCCTTTAGTGGAGGAAGTGAAGGATGCAGTTTTTTCTATTCCGAAGCACAGTTCACCTAGTCCAAATGGTTTCGATTCAGGTTTTTACATGGCTTGTTGGGATATTATCAAAAATGATATAGTGGAGGCCGCTAAAGATATATTCATTGGATATGCTAGTGGGGTGAAAGGAAATAGATTATAATGTACTAAACCTAAATCACCAGCCAATCTCATAATTAGTAGAGATATTATCTTTGATGAGTCAATCATACTTCATCCGAGAGAAAAGCTTGTTATTTCTACAGGAAATGAGTAGAGAAATGTGGAGCTACAAGTTAAAGATTCACAAAGAGTGCAAGGTGGTACTCAAGTCATGTTATTACATATGTGCATTATCTAATTCAGATGATGACGCACAAGAGAAACAAGAATACCATATTGTGATTTGTAGAGAAATGAAGCAAGTTACATTACCCCCAAATATATGCTCATAAAGACCTAGTAGCATATGCACTTATTTTAAAAGAGAATACTGACGTTTAGGAGCCCTTCACATATTTAAAATCTATCACAAGTAAACAGTTTGCACAGTAGGTTCTTTCCATGATAAGATTGAGGAAAGACTATTTATATGCATCAATTAGAGAGGTTTATTCTTAAAGGTAAAAAGATCATCTTTGTAAGTTAAAGAAATCATTATATGTTTAAAATGGTCTCTAAGGCAATGATACAAACACTTCGACACATTTATGGTTTAATCATGACTCTTTTAAAAGTAATTATGATAGTTGTATGTACTACAGGTAGTAGTTAGATGCTACTGGTAGTAGTTAGATGATTTTTTCAATTATTTCTTACTTTATGTTGATGACATATTGCTGCCAAAAACATGTTGGAAATTAGAAAATTGAAGACTCAATTGTGTAGTGAATTTGAGATGAAAAATTTTGGCATTGCAAAAAAGATTTTGAGAATGAAGATTCAAAGGAATAGAAAAGCTCGAAAGTTATACTTGTTATAAGACAAAATACATTGAAAATGTGCTTGAGCAATTTGGTATGATAGGCTCTAAACCCATGAATACTCCACTTGTCACTTATTTCGAACTTTCATGATCTTTATCGCTACAGATTGACGAGAAAGGATATTTTATATCATGAATTCCTTATTCAAATGTAGTTGGCAGCATCATGTATGCTACGGTTTGCACTCGTCCATATATTTCAGAGCCTGATCAGTGTTGTTAGTTAATATATGGCTAATTCTAAAAAAGTTCATTAGTAGGCTATAAAATGGCCACTTCACTATTTGAAAGACAATACAGATTTTGGATAAAAGAAATGAAATCAATCCAAGTGTCATTATTTATATCAACTCAGATTATCCTAGAGATTTAGATAAAAGAAGATATTTCCCATGTTATATTTTCACTCTATACAAATGTATCATTAGTTGGAGAGCACTGTTTACAACAATTGGTGCCTTATCTATCACAAAGGTAGAGTACATGGCAACAATAGAAATAGTGAATGAAGAAATTTGGTTTAGAGGTTTGGTTAGTAACTCCGTCTTACGAAAAGAGGTAACCACAGTGTTATGTAATAGCCGAAGCGCAATACATTTGATAAAAAAATAAAACGTATGATGGAAAGACCGAACATATTGTGCAACAACGTTTTAAAAGAATAAAGAGATTCATATGATCTTTCATGTCTAGCATTTGAGTTTGAAAACTGAAAAACCTGCAAAAGAAAGTAGAGATTTTATGTAGGGAAAAAACTTCTAATATTTTGCCTTACAATATTTTTGGATGAGTCTAATGAAAAACACAAGCCCCTTTATATAGGCAAGAATAGGAACTTTACTTATTACTCCTACAACTTTTGAGTTGCCGTCCTTATTTCATCTATCAAAAAATAGAAACGGTCAACCCCTTTATTTATTAAGGACAACTACATATACTTGATAGATAAAGTGAATCATCTTAGATGAAGTGAACTAATTTAGGAAAGACTAATGGTTTTTTAGGGGAAACCAAAAGTCTAACATTCTCCCACTTGGTTCACTTAATAGGTAAAATTGAAATGGCAAAAAAAATGCCCTCAATTCTATTAAGGTATCCTCTACATGAACCATGACAATATTGTTCTCTATGGTTAGCATTTCCTTTCCATGCGTCACAATACATAATATTCCTTAAAATACTTTATGAACAACTAATAAAAGTCATTTAGGTCCAACTTAATCACCCAATGGAGATAAAGAATTCAACTTTATTCTTTTTAAAATTTATAGTAGCATGAGAGAGATTACATATAAGATAGGCCCATACAATCCACATGACCTTAAAACTATTTTGCCGGTAAACTTTTGGTCATTGGATCGATTAACATCAAATTTGTATTGGTGTGCTCAATATACACAACATTATTTTTTATGTCTCAAACTTAAATAGTTTATGTCGATATGCTTGCTTCTATTTCTGCTCTTATTGTTATTTGAGAAAAACACTACAATGGTATTATCACAAAGAATTTTTATTGGTTTTCAAATAGAATTGACAACTTTAAGACCAGAAATAAAATTCTTCAACCATATGACTTGTGTCATTACTTCATAGTTCGTAATAAATTCTGCCTCTATAGTAGATGTAGCAACTATAGATTACTTCGTACTCTTCCAAGATATAGCTCTTTCAGCAAGAAGAAAAATATATCCAGAAGTAATCTTTCTAGTGTTTACACGACCAACAAAATTTGAATCAGAATAATCAATCACTTACAAATTATCTGTATGCATGTTGGCTAGCATGTAGTCCTTGGCTCTTTGCAAATATTTCATCGCCTTCTTTGCAGCTATCCAATGTTGAAGACTTGGGTTACTTTGATAGCGACCCAATAACCCAATTGCTAGACATATGTTTGGACAAGTGCAAACTTAAGCATACATCAAGCTACCCACTACATATGCACAAAACACACTTTTCATTTGCTCATATTCTAATGCATTTTTAGGTGATTGACCTTTATGAAATTTATCACATTTGATTATGGGAGCTACAGAAGTTTCACAAACTTTCATACTGAATTTTTGTAAAACACTTTCAATGTAGGCCTTTTGAGACAGTCCTAAGACACTTTGTTACCTGTCTCTGTGAATCTTTATGCCAATGACATAAGAGGCTTCACTCATATCTTTCATTTCAAAATTTTGAGAAAAAAAATTATTTTGTCTCATGTAATAAGCCCATATAATTGCTTGCAAGAATAATATCATCTACATATAGGATTAGAAAAATGTATTTGCTCCCACTAATCTTAAGGTATATATATTGATTAACAAGATTCTCGATAAAACTATATAAAATAACAATCCTATAATATTTTAAATACCATTAACGGGAAGTATGTTTTAGTTCATAAAGAGACTTCTTCAACTTGCACACTTTTGGAGTCATCACTGAAAGCCTCAAGTTATTTCATATAAACCACTTCATCTGGGTCACCATTTAAGAAAAGTCATTTTCACACTCATTTGATGTAGCTCTAAATCAAAATAAGTTATTAAGGCCATGATTATCCATAATGTTGCTCAGATGACTAATACAAGAAGGGGTGAATTGGGTTATATTAAAAAAATAATACTTATAAACCAAATACACAATATAAAATATAAACAAAATACGAAACAACAGGAAATATAAAAAGTAAAGGTAAGAAAAAGTAATCAATATTTTAATGAGGTTCAGCTCTACTGCCTATGTTTTCGCCTTAAACAACCCCTCAAGAATCTCAAATTCACTATTTAATCTCTTTCAGGTGGAGATAGAAACCTATTACACTTTTGAGCAATACCGCTATAAAGAATCCGTGTAGAACACCCTCTACACTTGCAAACACCTCACACTTAGTAATTCAACTATTCCTTATGTAGAACACCTTCTACACACACAAAGGTTATACGTATTATCTTACAAATACAAAAACTGATAATGGGTAGATTATCAGAGTACACTCCTCAATGAGTAAAATAATAACAATACAACGCAATTTATATATATCTCTCAAAATGAAGAAAGATTAAGGCACAAAACTTAAAGAATATAGAAAAAGAATTTTGAAAGAATGATGCAAAGGCTCTTGTTATTGTGATTTTTACAAAATTCAAGTGAGCTATTTATAGGTAATTAAGTCACACTCAATCATCTTCCAAATTCAAAATTCAAAAATTGATAAAGTTATTGTGTATGTCATACATTTTAATGAAATCATTGCATATATCATGCATTTTGATGAAGTCATTGCATATGTCATACATTTTGATGACGTCATTCCATATGTCATGCATTTTGATGAAATCATTGCATATGTCATGCACATGTAAAATATCATTTTCAGAATTAAAGTTTTTAATAACGTCATGCATATGTCATGCACATGTAAAATATAATTTTTAAAATCAAAATTTTTAATGACGTCATGCATATGTCATGCACATATAAAATATAATTTTTGAATTAAAACTTTTAATGACATTATGCATATGTAAAAACTGAAATTTGATGCTTTGTAAGAGAAGATTAATTTTGAGTTTTAATCCAATTTCAAATTTTAAGAGATGTACAGAATTATTCTATAAGTTTCATTTGTAAACTTATTAATCTTCTTGATCATACTTGATTTTTTGATGTGCTTAGTTCCTTTCATGCATAGAAAACTTGAGTTTGAGTTTTGAATCTATTTGTTATCATCAAAATCTATACATAGATACGAGATTTGAAATTTTGAATTCAACAATCTCCTCATTTTTTATGATAACAAATATTTAGTAGAAATCTGCGACTTACAGTAATACTTTAACTCCCCCTGAAAATATGCGTTAGTTTTTCAAGTAAAATATAAACATGATTCTAGCATATATAACATGGTAGTATAATACTAGTATAAGACTTCTCTCCCTTTCAGCATCATTAAAAAGGAATCGCAATTGGTTTCAGTAAGATTTCTTCCTGTAATAACCAATAACCAAATAAAACGATGCGTTATTAGAAACTGTAAAGAGTTGAATCATTAGAGTCACCCATGTCCGACAAAAACTGCAAAGGCTGAGGCCTAACTTTATCGTTTTGGTGCAGAGATTTGAAATCTACTTGATGTTGTTGACAAACGAGATATTACCGAGATTTGAAAGTTTTAAGTTGCTGTTTAAAAGACCATTCTTACCCATTGAATACTCACAAGAAAAATATTACATTGCTCATTGATCAAGTATCTGTTTATCCAAAATAACAGAATGATGGAGAATTTCTTCTGATAATCTTCCAGATTTAAATTAAGAACCGTCACAACCAGTCATTTTGTCTTCTGATACTGCCAATACTATGATAAAAGCATAAATGTATTTTTCTGGTATGACTGATTCTGAGGTTATTGCAGGATTAAAAACTCTCAGTGCGCAATATAGTGCTGTTACGACTTTGTCTCAGAGATTACTGGCGAAGGCAAATGAGGTTGATTGACTTAACAATCAAATATCTGTACTGCATCAAAAACTTACAAATAAAGGTAGAAAGAATAAGAAGTTAAAGTAAGAAAATGAGAATTTGATGGAATTAACTCGTGTTCTAAAACTTCGAATAGAGAATTCAGAACGAGTGAAAGCTCAAATATAGAGTCAATATTAGCAGATAATGGTAGCGTTTTATGAGAGAAATAGGAACAATTATAATTAATCTCATTGACTTAACTCAGTAGCTTTTGACAATATGCATCCAGCATATCTTGTAAGTTTGACTAAGTAAGATTTGAAGGTAGACAGTTTGTCTTGTATTCATTTCCATCTCTATAAAAGCAATCTTTAGTTTTATCTAATTTGCATCAAATTTTTTTTCATAACTGCATTTTCATTCTACAAGTTTTCAATGACTCATCAATTTTCCTTCAATACTTTTCATGATCAAGATATGAGATATTATTCATCTTAGTCTTAAATTATTTATACATCTGTTGTAGATGCCATGAAGTAACAAAATACTGATTTGGCTAATAAATCAGATTATGACTCCATTTACGAGCTTATGAGTCTCGAAACTCGATATTCATCGTCTATTGTAGTTTTTTTTCGCTCAGTTGTAATCCAAAACTCGTGAAATTGAGAAATTTAATGAAACGATCTCTATACTTCAACGACTTATTTATGAGTCAAACAGAAAAATAGTAGAGTTAAAATAACAGAATAAGAATTTAAAATCCTTGCTTGCATCTTCATGTTGATTTTTCAATCCTTTAGACAATAATAGTATGCTGATTTATGAAGAGCAAATGCATTTAAATGATGAGACTAGAAGTCTCAAGTTTTTGTAAGTCATTTGAGTTAATAGAATAAAAATATTCAACAGATATTCATGATATGCATTATTCATATTTCTCTTCAAATCATGCATAATCAATCTTCTGATAGGGGTTTTGTGAAAATATCTGCCAATTGATCATGTGTGCATTTGAATTCTAATACAATGTCGTCTTTCTGCATATTATCTCTAAGAAAATAATATCTAATTTCATTATGTTTAGTTCTAGAATGTTGTATAGGGTTTTTTGAAAAATTTATAGCACTAGTATTATCACATTTAATAGGAATATGATTGTACATAAGTTTAAAATACTCAAACTGTTACTTTATGTAAAGAACTTGAGTACAACAACTGCCTGCAACAGCATATTTTGCCTCAGTAGTAGATAATGCAACAAAATTTTACTTTTTACTAAACCATGAAACAAGTGCATGACCTAAAAAATGACATGTTTCGCTAGTACTTTTTCGATCAACTTTGCAACCAGCATAATCTGCATCTGAATAACTGATAAAATCGAAAGAAGTGTGCTTAGAATACCATAACCCTAGGTCAATGGTACTGACAAGATATCTAAGAAAATGTTTGACTGCAATCAAATGAGATTGCTTTGAAAATTATTGAAAACGTGCACATAAACATACACTAAACATAATATTAGGTCTACTAGCTGTCAAATATAATAAACTACCAATCATATCTCGATATACCTCTGAGTCAACTAGTTTACCACTTTCATCTTTATCAAGTTTGATGGTTTGACTCATTGGTGTTCGAATTACCTTCGCATTTTCCATTTCAAACTTTTTGAATAATTCTTTAATATATTTTGTCTGATTTATTAATGTTCCACTTTTTACTTACTTGATTTGCAATTCAAGAAAGAAGTTAAGTTTTCCCGTCATGCTCATTTCAAATTCTTCCTGTATACTCTTAGAAAAATTTTGGCACATGTTTTCATTAGTAGCACTAAATATTATATCATCCACATAAATTCGAACTAGAAGAATATCATCATGTTCATATTTGATGAAAAAGTTGTATCGATCTTTCCTTTTGAAAAACTTGTTTCAATCAAAAAACCACTAAGCCTCTCATACCAAGTTCTAAAAGCTTGTATGAGTTCATATAATGCTTTTGTGAGCTTAAAAATATGATTAGGAGATACATGATTTTCAAAACCTAAAAGTTGCTCAGCATATACCTCTTCATTTATAAAACCATTTAAGAATATACTTTTAACATCCATTTGAAAAAGTTTGAAATTTTTATAACCTACATATGCAAGTAACATTCGAATTGCCTCTAATCTTACGACGGGTACATACGTCTCATCATAATCGATTCATTCCTCTTGATTGAAATCTTGGTCTATAAGTTAAGTCTTATTTCTAGTGATAATTTCATACTCGTCTTTTTTATTTCTAAAAATCCATTTTGTTCTAATAACAACATGATTTTTGAGTGAATGAATAAGTGTCCATAGATCATTTCTTTCAAATTGATTTAGTTCTTCTTGTATAGCTAAAATTCATAATTCATTATAAGTATTTTATCAATATTTTTGGGTTCAATTTGAGATAGAAAAGCAGTGTGATTGTAAATATTTTTAAGAGATGATCGAATACTTACACCTCGTGAAGGTTTTCCTAAAATTTATTCCACTGGATGATCTTTCACATGTTTTTACTGTTTGGTTGTATCTTGTGCTAAATCTTGATGATCTTTTCTGATGTCTTCATAATGGACTTCTTCCATTGTATTTTATTTGTTGAGATTGAGACTATTTGTCTGTATCTTCTGATTCTTCATCAATAGATTTTTTGAAGAGTAGAGAGTTAGATTTATCAAATACTACATACATAGATTTTTGTACAGTCAAAATTTTTTTATTGAATACTCTATAAAC
This sequence comes from Platycarya longipes, assembly GCA_036559045.1. Lineage (NCBI taxonomy): Eukaryota > Viridiplantae > Streptophyta > Magnoliopsida > Fagales > Juglandaceae > Platycarya > Platycarya longipes. The sequence continues at coordinate 6,800,549 of CM071789.1, read as the reverse complement.
TTTACTATTTGTTGAATACTCAAAAAAGATACTTTCATCAGATTTTGCATCAAACTTTCCTATATTATCTCTGTCATTGAGAATAAAATATTTGCATTCAAATACATGAAAGTAACCAATGTTGGAATTTTTTTTATTCCATTTTCTTCATTAAGCATTGTTCTTGTCATTTTTTAAATAGATCTATTCTTCTTCTCTACTACCCCATTTTGTTGGGGAGTTCGAGTAGTAGAGAAATTATACAGAAAATCATTTTCATCACAAAAAAACTCAATATTTTTATTGACAAACTCTTCCACCATGTCATTTCGGATGTTTGAAACAGTATAAATCTTTTTTATTTTAAATTCTTTTGCATAACTTGGTAAATCCATTATATATCTCATCTTTATGGGTAAGAAAAATGACTTAAGTATACTTAGAGAAATCAACAATAACAAATGTACAATATTTTTCTCCTAGATTCGCAACTCTGTTTGGTCCAAAAAGATTCATGTGTATTAGTTGTAATGATTTAGTAGTAAAAATATGTTTCTTAATTTTGAAAAAAATAATTTGTTTATTTATCAAATTAGCATGTATCACAGATTTTGTACTTAAAAAAGTTCGCTTTTAGCAAATCTCTCACAATATCATTTTTTAAAAATTTGAAAATAAGTTCTATATTTGCATGACCTAACTTTCTATACTATAACCAACTATTTTCATGTTGAGCTGATAAACAAATAACATCTTGTGAAGCAATTTCTTCAAATTCGATTGTATAAACATTATTATTTCTAAGAGTAAGAAAACAAACATTGCAATCGTTATTATTCAAAATAATGCACTTATCCTTTTTGAAAGTCACTGTAAATTTTTTATCACATAATTGATTTATACTCAAAAGATTATACTTTAGACCATTAACAAATAGAACATCTTCAATTATGAGAGAAAACTCCTTACCAACTTTACATATTCTCATGATTTTTCCTTTTGAATTGTTTTCAAATGTCACGTGTCCTTTTTTTTTAGAAGTGAGGTCAATGAATTTGATTTTGTCTCATGTCATGTATCTTGAGCATTTGCTATTTAAAAACTATTTATTTTTACTTATGGAGGACTTCATGCATACCTACAAAAGCAATAAAATAATTTTTTTTGATACCCAAGTTCTTCGGGTCCTTTATATATTAGTATTAGAAGAAACAAGATTCTTTGGTACCCATATAACCCTAATAGTCATTGTATGTTTTCTTTTAATAAGACAAACATAATAGTTATAACTATTTCTATTGCAAAAATTACAAATAGCATGTGACATATTAGAAAACCTTGAGTGATTGTAATAATATTTTTCTTTAAAAAATTTATTTTTATGAAAAAAATTTTGAAAATCTAATTTTGATTTAGTCGGTTTATCAAAAGAATTTTATAGGGTTTGAATTTTTCTTTTGTCATGTATCCCAAACTTACCTTATCAAAAATACAGTTTTGACTGCCAAAAAATTTTTCAAAATTTCTTTTTTCATTTGTAAAATTTTCAACAATTTTTTTCTAAATCAATCACTTTCTTTTTCAACTCATGCTTTTTATTTTTCAAAACAACATTTTTTTCTTAAAACATCATTTCATTTATTAAAGAATAAATTTTTTTTTCAAAGTGGTATACTTGATACCCAATTTTTCAAATTTCTTATATACATCTTTCGAAACATTTTGTAATTCTTTATAAGAAAGATTTTCAATATTTTCGAAATTTGTTACCTCAAGATCATATTTAGCCATAAGACAAAGATTTGTAAATTTTTCATTACTTGGGTTGTTGTTTGAGCTAATTGAATCATCATTCCATATAGTTTTCTTTACTTTCTTGCCTTTGTATCGATCTTTTTTTAGCATGAGATAATCTGTCTTAATATATCCTAACTTTTTGCATTTATAACAAGTTAAAAAGTTATTTTTATCTGTATTTTTATTGGAAATTTTTTTGAAAGATTTCTTTGAAAGAGCTTTATTTTTCTTTAAGAATCCCTGAAATCTTCTTGTAATCATTGCAATTTCTTCATCTTTGTTATCGCTTTCCTCATCTTCATCGCTTTCACTTTTATAGAGAACAATTTTGAGCGCCAAACTCTTCTTTTACTTTCTTTCTTTTTCTTATCCTATTTTCAATGTGTACTCATGGGTAATAAATGACCCGATAAATTCATTTATTTCGATTTTTTTGAGATCTTTAATTTCAAGAATCGCCGTCACTTTTGATTCTAAACGTTTTGGTAAAGAATTGAGAATTTTTATTATTATCTCCAAGTTAAAATAAATTTTTTCAAGAGCTGTCAAGCTATTTATAATGTTAGTAAAACGAGTATACATAGAGGAAATAGATTCATCATCATTCATTTTGAACATTTCATATTCATGCGTAAGAATATAAATTTTTGATTATTTCATTTGCGAAATTCTTTTATAAGTTACTTCCAAATTATCCCGAAATTTATTTGTTGTCCTGCAAGTCATTATTTTGTTAAATTCATTGTCATTGAGAGCATTATAGAGAAAATTCATAACCATTACATTCACTGTATAAAATCTATTATCTTCACGACCAAACTCTTTTTCTTTCTTGTTAACCTTTATTCCATCAAATTTTTTTGTTGGAATATAAGACCCTTTATAATATATTTCTAGATTTCTCGACCTTGAAATTAACGAAATATTCTCATTTTAATTTTTCAAAAAATATAATTGTCTCCACAAAATAGCGGAGGCCGTCTACTGGATTGATTTTCAGCGAATGTAACTGCAATGTTAGACATATGATCTTAATTTCATAGATAATTAATCTTGTAACAGAGTCCTTACTTTAATACCAATTGTTGTTCAAATGACTAACACAAGAGAAGGGTGAATTGAGTTATATTAAAAAAATAACACTTATAAACCAAATACACAATATAAAATATAAACAAAATACAAATCAGCAGGAAATATAAAGAGTAAGAGTAAGAAAAAGCAAACACAGTATTTTAACGAGGTTCAGTCCCACTGCCTACGTCCTCGCCTCAAGCTACCCCTTGACGATCCCAAATTCACTATTCAATCTCTTTCAAGTGGAGATAGAAACCTATTACACCTTTGAGCAACACCGCTACAAAGAATCTGTGTAGAATATCCTCTACACTTGCAATCACCTCACACTTGGTGATTCAACTATTTCCTGTGTAGAACACTTTCTACACGCACAAAGGTTATACGCACACTCTTACAAATATAAAAACTGATAGTGAGTAGATTATCAAAGTATACTCCTCAATGAGTGAAATAATAACTGTACAACGCAATTTATATATCTCAAAATGAACAAGAATTAAGATATAAAACTTAGAGAAGAGAGAATGAGGGTTTTGAAAGAATAATGCAAAGACTCTTGTTGTTGTAATTTTTGCAAAACTCAAGTGAGCTATTTATAGGCAATTGAGTCACACTCAATCATCTTCCAAATTTTAAAATTCAAATATTGATGAAATCATTGCATGTGTCATACATTTTGATGAAATCATTGTATATATCATACATATGTAAAATATAATTTTCGAAATTAAAACTTTTAATGATGTCATGCATATGTCATGCACATGTAAAATATAATTTTCAAAATTAAAACTTTTAATAATGTAATGCATATGTCATGCACATGTAAAATATAATTTTCGAAATTAAAATTTTTAATGATGTCATACATATGTTATATATATGTAAAAAAGGAAATTTGATGCTTTGTAAGAAAAAATTAATTTTAAGTTTTAATCCAATTTCAAATTTTAAGAGATTTACAAAATTACTCTATGAGTTTCATTTGTAGACTTGTTATTTTTCTTTCTTATGCTTGATTTTTTGATGTGCTTAGCTCCCTTCATGCGTAGATAACTTGAACTTGAGTTTTGAATTTATTTATTATCATAAAAATTTATCCGTAGATACGAGATTTGAAACATTAGGTTCAACACATAACAAATCCTTCTTAAAGACTAGAAAGAAGGTAATTGGGTTGTGAACGCATTCGATCATCAGAATCAAACTTAGTTAGGTATACAATGTAATTATCTGGAATATTAGGCCTATTTATTCTTGAGGATCTTCTTAGAGCCACTATTTCGTCATTTGGAGATTATTCAATTGGTTCAAACTGTAACTGTAGAATAAATTTATATTAAACCTTATTTATGGGGACATGTTGTTCTTGAATTGGTGTTATCATATGATCTTGTAATCTATTTTACCTTAAGACAACCATTCTTCCTCAAATGAAGGCAAAATAACATGTTCAGGTGTTTTTTCAAAAGTAGCCTCTTGAGAATTCACACTCCCACTAGGCTTAAATTCCTCGATAAATCTTGTAGTTTTAGATTCGACAATTCTAGGACTATGACTGAGACACTAAAATTTATATCATTTGGAGTTATTTGGATGCCTGATAAAAAAATCGCTAGTTGTCCTTGAGTCTAACCCCATATATGTATATGATTTAAATAAGATTTTCACCTTTTCCACAACTTGAAAGGTGTCTTAGAGACAGACTTGGATGTAACTCTATTCAATATATATACTGCAGTTTTAAGAGCTTCACTCCACAAGAAAAGTTGCATGTTAGATTTACTAATCATGCTTCTTACCATATCCATTAGCATATAATTCTTTCTTTCTACAATACCATTTTATTGTAGGGTGTCAGACATTGAAAATTGGGCAACAATGCCTTCCTCCTAAAGGAAATTTGTAAATCGACCATTTATTTGTCCTAGTTATATGTACCTACTATCACAATATTCCCCTTCGCTATCAGATCCTTATGATCTTGTTTTTTTTTTCACTTTAATTCTCTACTTCTAATTTATAGGCTTTGAAATCATTTAATACTTGAGCCTTCTCATTTACAAGATATAGATACATATATCTAGATAGTTGTCAATAAATGAGATAAAATAGCTATTACCATTCAGGCAAGGGATATGAAATGGTCCACCGATATCTGTGTGTATAATCTCAAAAGCACTTAATTCCCTTCTCGAACTTTTAGAATTTTAATTGGTCTGCTTGCCCTATAAGACTACTTCTTTTACTAATCGTTTCACCCTCTCTATAGAGATGTGTTACAATCTCATATGCCATACTAGAGAAGATTTTTCATTACAAAATTTATCTTAATTCTAACTAAATGCAATGAGAGATAATTCTCCTCAAAATCGGAATGAATATGTAATTTAAACAAGTTATCAATTAAAGTTCTAGAACCAACAACAATTTTATTCTTAAAAATAGCCATAGTATTCTCAAAAAGAAAATTGTGACCTTTGATAATAAGTCTAGAAACAGACGTTAAATTTCTACCAATTTCTGCAATATAAAATACATTATTTAAATCCAAACCATGTCCCGATTTGAGAATCACTCTAAAAACATTAACTATAATAACTTGTGAATGCCTTTTATTTTCAGTGAAAACCCAAAATTCACTTCTTGTTAGTTTCTTTCTGATAAGAAGATTCTACAATGTATTCACAATATAAATTGAGAAACTAGAGTCAATCCACCATGTTTTTACTCATATGAGACTTTATGAGCATTAGACTTGCCTTATTTACTTTCTCAAACTATCTTATCTCATCTCAAATTCATCATTATATTTTTATAAATTTTTACACAAAATAAAATAAATAATTCAACTTTTTCAAATCTCAAAATAATTTTTTCAAATTTCAAAACAAAAATAATTTAAAAAATATATATTATTATTTTTTTAACTTTTATCTCATCTTATTTCATCTCATCTATGAAAACAAACTAGGCAAGGCAATTGGATCGCTCCCACCATTGGCCATTTTCGATGACTTCACGTTTATTTGTATCCATGGTAGTAGGTGGTTGCTCCACATGGAATGCATAGTCAAGATCTATATACACCAAGATAAAATGAATCGAATATTTCTAGTCAAAAAAATTGGTGTTATCAGACATTAGAATAAAATAAACACCCTCAACTAAGAATTGTGGAACAATAGCTGCAAAAATCAAGACAAACTTAAATGCTATGAATTCCAATAAATTCTAACCTTCTTATGAGAAAAAGGTTGCATAACAAAGTAAATTTACTAATATTTGTTTATAAGACAAATTATTCCAAATATTAACAAATAAAACTATCCACACTTATAGGCAGAAGACAAATACCATCAATATCAAAAATTATTATCTTATACTAATTAAATTACAAAAATTAACTTAACATATACTAGAATAGGTAAAAACCTATTAATTGTAAATTAGACCAAAAGCCCATCAATATGTATAAAGCTAGAAACTAAGCCCAAAGTCAAAATATGCATTTGAAACCCATTAATATAGTTATAATCACACAACCATCCGGATATGAATTCATAAAAAAAAAACTTAAAAACCGAAAGTCAAGCCCATCTCCAAAATCATTAAAGACTCATTCATCAAACCACAAATATTGGAAGAAAGGATCATAAATCATGGACTAAATAGATAACATTGTTCTAATACACGCGAAAATACTTTTGTTATCAAAATTTTATTTTTTCAAAAAATGCACTCTAAATCATAACCTGGCTACTCTCTTGCGACACATATTACGACAAAATCCAATAATCACACGAAAAAAATAAAATAATGAAAAAAACTGAATTTTAGAAGGTCACTATATGAACAAAATTGAAATGTAGATAATATAAACACAAAACTGAAAGATATGGCTCTAATACAAAATTTTGAAAGAGTAAAGAGATTCATATGATCTTTTACCTACATCCATTTGAGTTTGAAAGTTGAAAAACTTAAAAAAGAAGGTAGAAATTTTCTGTAAGGAATGGTCTACTAGTCTTTTGCCTCATAACTTTCTTGTGCATGTTTAATGAAAAACACAGGTCCTTTTATATAGGCGATACTAAAGACTCTTACTTATTATTCCTACAATTTTTGGGTTGCCCTCGTAATTTTGTCCATAAAAAAATTGTAAAGATCAACCACTTTATTTATTAAGAGATATTACCTATACTTGATAGATTAAATGAATTATCTTAGATAAAATGAATCACCTTAAAAAAGATATAGTTTTCTAGAAAAAACCAAAAGTCTAACTTATTGATGTTAGATATTGTTTTCTTTGTAAGGCTGTGATGCAAGGAGCTATTGCAATAACAAAGATTGCGACCATCGAAAATTCAGTTGATAGGTTGAATAAAGTAGTTTTAGTACTCAAGTTCAAGAATTGTTTAGACTTGATTGGAGTTTTTAGCCCTCGTTTGGATTTGAAGTCATCTTAATTCATCTTAATTTTATCATTACAATTTTTTCAAATTCCCACACAAATTACAATAAATAATTCAACTTTTTCAAATCTCAATTCAATTTTTTCAAATTTTAAAATAATAATATTAAAAAAAATAATATTTCAATAATAATTTATACAACTTTTATAACTTATCTTATCTTATCTCTCAATCCAAACGTGAGATTTGGTAGGTACAATTCACATTGTTCGGGCCTAACAAAATCCAAGCCGATGTGGATATTTGTACATAAAAGTGGATTACCTCCCTATGTCAATAAGGAAGCCAATTTTTTCTTGGCATGCATTAAATGCAAGCATGCTTTGAAACTCGAAGATAAACTTATAGCTCCTGGATGCAAGAGTTGATTTGTCTACCTAATTTAAAGATTTCCATATTTGTCTATCCTCACATCTAAAATTAGCAACTCTATTTTTAAAAGCATGCATCTAAAGTTGAAAGAATATAGAGCACATGACAAAGAGCACAAGATATACATGCATAGCACAAATACCAATTGAGTGTTTCTCCATAATGATGTAAGACTTGGGTGTATTGGAGCTTGGGATTTAAGTTATTAGTTACCACTCTTTTATACTCTTATCTTTTGACGTAGCTTGATGTATAATGTTACAATTACTTCACAATCTAGTGTTAAATGTAAAAAGGATTTTATAATTTAACGTACAAAATAATATTAGGTTCAGTGTACTTTTATGAGATTTCTACATAGATTTAGGCACCATTTGGATTGGATGTTGAGATGAAATAAAAAACTTATGAATAGTAGTAAAATGGTTTAAGTTAATATATTTTATAGGATTTGGGGAATAGGAGACAAGAAATTGAATAATATAAAGTTAAGACATTGTTAGAATATAATTCTTTTATATTATTTTTGTTTGAAAATATGAAAAATGTTATATTATATTTTATATTTTTTTTAGAAGTTTAGAAAAATTGTAATGATTAAATGAAAAAAATAATTAAGATTTAAAATTTAAAAAGTATTTGTATTTAAAATGTGGTTAGGGCTAGTTTGGGTTATGGAGTACTTATTTGAGAATACTACATTATTATTCATTATTTTATTATGAATTTTCATTTAGTTTTTATTATTATTCACTATTATTTATTACTTTTTTATTATTGATTTTCTATTATTCATAGAATATTTAAGATCATCTCACTACTCAAAAGTAATCTAAATATTGAGTTAACTCTATCAGCAATATTACTGATGAAGAGGGGTAGAGATTCACAAATTCCCTAGAAATAAACTCCACTTTTCAAAAGTACTACAACTCTCGTTTCACCACTTCTAATTCATGAAATTAGGTTCAATGCTTAGAATCCATACCTATACTCTAGAGATGAACAACAAACTCCTCAAAGATTTCAGCTGAGCATAGTGTTGTTTTTAATATGAATCCTTTGAGCTCTCCTGATCTTGATGATTTTTCAAGTAATTTTTCCCAACAAAATTGAAACACAATTGGTAAGGACCTATGTGGGGCAATGATCAAAGCACTCACCACAAATGATTGGGATAAAACTATGATTAAGACTTTCATAATCTTAATTTGAAAACAGAAAAACCCTACTTTTATTACAACTTTTAGACCAAAAAGTTTGTGTAATGTGTTTTACAAGGAAATAGCCAAGATCCTAGCAAATAGGTTGAAATCTATTTTACCTAACATTATCTCAGCTAATCAAAGTGCTTATATACAAAGAAGACACATAACAGATAATATTATTATAGTCTTTGAAGCCTTACACTCGATGCAAACAAAGATGAAAGGAAAAAATGGATACATTTCCCTTGAAATGGATATGAGTATAAAGGCATATGATAAATTGGAATAGAGCTTTTTAGAATTGATTTTGAAAAAAATGGGACTCAACAGAAAATAAATTGATATTATTCTAAACTGTGTGAAAACAGTTTCATATTCTCTACTTATCAATGGCACTCCTCAACCAATTTTTATTCCATCTATAGGGCATTAGACGGGGTGATCCACTATCACCATATTTATTTATCATTTTCTCCGAAGTTTTAAATCAAATTCTTTTTAAAGTTGAGGAAGAAAAGAAGATTATCGGACTACCTATGGCTAGATGAAGAATTCATATTAGTTACCTATTTTTTGCAGATGACTACATGTTGTTTTGTAAGGCAACAGAGCTTGAATGGAACAAAATGAGGCACAATATCAGCATTATGAAGTTGCATCAAGGCAAAGAATAAATAAAGAGAAATATGGATTATTTGTAGCAAAAATACCCAGTTATTAGCAAAGGACAACATTACAAAGAATGTAGGTATGAAAATCACAAACTCTTTTGAAAAATATTTGGGTCTTCCATATGCAATTGGTAGATAAAAAAACAAGGAATTTAATGCCATAATTGACAAGGTAAACAACAAGATGAATAACTGGAAATATTCAAGTTTTTATCATAAGTTGGAAGAGAAATCATGCTCAAAAAAATTATTCAGGTAGTCCCAACCTACTCCATTAGAGTTTTCAAGTTGCCCAAATACTTGATAAAGCAGCTCAACAAAATAATGAGATGATATTGGTGAGATCAAGCAAATCAAGAGAGAAAGGTGAATTGGCTAAGTTGGTCAGAAATGGGACAATCGAAAATTTTAGGAGGTCTTGGGCTTTGAGAATTTGAAATTTTTAATCTTGCATTGCTGGCAAAACAAGGTTGGAATATTATAACATGCCCAAAATTCTTTAGTTTCAAGAATTCTAAAATGCAAATATTTTCCTAAAACTGATTTTTTCAAAGCTAAGGAGGGATGCAACCCTTCATTCATCTGGAGAAGCATTCTCTCTGTAAGAACACTACTCCAAGAAAGGCTCATTTGGAGGATAGAAAATGATAGATTAGTTTAAATCTGAAAAGAATTACGGTTACCTCATCCTATCTCTTATAAGCCTCAAAGTGGAAATAAAATTTTGGAAAATGATGCAAAGATAGAGATGTCAATTCAAGCAAATTTAAAAGCATGGAATATAAGTCTCCTTCAATAAGTTTTTATTAAAACAGAAGATGATTTGATCAAGCAAATTCCAGTGTCTCAATCCAATCAAAATGACAGGGTGGTGTGGAGATGCAATTCAAATGGTGTATTTTCAGCTAGAAATGCCTACCACCTACAAGGTGGACTATTAGCAAGATTTAAAGGTCAACAATCTCTACACCAAAGCTTTAAAGAAGAATGGACAAAGTTATGAAAAATTGACATACCACCTGACATAAAAAATTTCTTATGGGGCTTGCAGAAATATATTTTTTACTTGAATAAATCTCTACAAAAAAAGGATTCTAAATGACCCTAACTGTCCTATATGCTTAATGAAGCTAGAAAGTACAGTACACATATTATGGGAATGCCCATCTACAAATAATGTCCTAAATTAATGCTCTATGAAAATACAAAAAAGCCAAAGCCCTTACAATAATTTCAAGGAATTAATTTAGAACATGTTCAAAAAGCCCAACAAAGAGGAAATGCAAGAATTAGCTTTAACATTTTGGTCACTAATCGGTTTGTTTTCAAAAAGGTACTCATCAACCCCAACTCAATAACACAAAGAGTCAAGCAATTGCAAACAAGCATCTCTCAATCATTTTCGAGAGATGAAACTCATTACTTTTCTCAAGTAATTGCAACTTCTAGATAGGAATATCCTCTTCAAAGTTTTTGCAAAACCAATTGGAATGTAACAGTTGATAAGAAACTTTGTATAGCATATATAGGAGTTTCGATAAGAGGCGAAAGAGGTAAGTTTTTTGGCCACCTTGAAAAAAAAAAAAAAGGATCTATATCCTAATCCACTACTAGCGAAAGCTACAACCGTGCTTAGGGAAAGAAACACAACAAACAATGCAAAACGCAAGCAATCTGGGAAGGATCATTTCAGAAATCATGCAAACAACAACAAATTACAGAGAATCAAGAATATGTTACATACCTCGCAGTGAGAATTTTATAGCCCATAATCTAGCGAAGGAAGCTCTGTTTGTAATGGATATCCTTATCGAAATGGAGAAAACTCTGATATTTTTTAGTAATTATAACAAGACATATGTTCAATAAAGGAAGTCTTTTTCTCAAAAAAAAAGAAGAAGAAGAATAAGTAGAGATCATACCAATATCCAAACAGGACTTTAGATCTAATACTTATTTAAAAAAAGAAAAATGATATTTCACCCTAATCGAGTGAAATAATATTTCTCTCGAATGAGAGTTTTGTTTTGTTTTTTTAATTTTTTTTACTAAATGGTTGAAAACTTATTTTTTTAATAATGATACGATTTTTTTTAATTCTTAAAAATTTATTAAAAATAAATCAAAAATAAGAAAAAATAATTTCCCCTTTCAAGATAAATTCGGACTGCATCCCCCACCGCTCTTAAAAAAAATCAATCCAAGTTTCAACCCCCACCCAAATAGCCGGTCAAAAATATCCACCCGAGCCGCTTATGGAGCTCGCCTATTTGACTCCAAAACAAATAAAATATACGAGTCTCCACTGAAAAGCAAACCTCGGTTCTTTCTTCCGTCTTCGCTCCTCTCGATCGAGGTAAACGCCTAATTTTCTATTTTTTATTTTTCTTCCCTTTTGCGTGCCTAGAAATCGGAAAGGTATGAAAAGATAAAAATAATTTTCTTTCTGTTATTTTCTTGGCAACCGAACGAGGGGATTGGGAATTATCGTCATCTTCACAAGCATGTTGAATTATAAAGGATGATTAGGTTATGCGAAGAAATCTGGATTCTTTCAGTTTTTATGCGATTTTTAAAATAAAAAATCTTGAGAATCATTGAATGTTGACTTTAGGGTTTAAGTAGATACTTTTAATGTAAATTACCCACTTTCAATTAGTAAATCGAAATTAAATTTATAAGTAATTTGGGTTGGGGGTTCTTCCTTTGTATCTTATTATGAGTTTTTGCCCCCCTTCAGTGGCGGAACCAGGAATTCCTTTTTTTTTTTGGTTTGGGGGGGGGGGGGGGGGGGGGGGGGGGAGTAAAGCTAAAAATATTTTTTGATTTCTCTGTGAGATGTATTTTATTGATAGTAAAAACGTGTTATCATGTTATTAGATCATTTTATTTTATATGAGATGTATTTTATTTATTTTATATTTAAATTGGATGAAATTTTTTCAAATTGGACTTATAAATAATTAATTTATAAGATCAAAATAATTTTGTAGAAGGGGGCCAAGATAATTTTTTAGATAGGGGGCTAACACATTATGAGATTAATATCATCCTATTATATAATAAGAGTGGATATAATCGAGATATATAGACATATATCCAGAAATTAATTATCAATTGATAATTCGTAATGAAAAGCAACGAACATATCATACTTTTTTCAAACTTTTTGGGGGGCCATTGGCCCCCCTTGCCCCAATGTTGTTCCGCCATTTCCCTCTTTCTTTGTCAGATTTCAAACTGGCTTATTCATTTGTTCTTCTACGATTATCAGTTTATAAATGTTAATTTCTTGTTGATGATGATTATAAGTGTTTTTTTCAGAATACTTGAAACTGGTGGGTTGATTTTGAAAAGGGAAGATGTGGGTAGCTTCTTGCCTCGCTTCATGCTGCGCAGCTTGTGCATGCGACGCATGCCGAACGGTGGTGTCTGGAATTAGTAGGCGGTCTGCAAGGATTGCATACTGTGGCCTCTTTGCACTTTCTCTGATTGTTTCCTGGATTCTCCGTGAGGTTGCTGCACCTCTAATGGAAAAGCTCCCTTGTAAGCCTTCTGAAAATGCTCTAGGGTGTTCGCTCTTTTGTGGTTTTTTTTTTTTTTTGCTTTGTTTTTTTTTTTTGAAGAGTGGTCTTCCTCCATCCACTGAATATTAGAAGCTAAAATATGCGAAATAAATTACTCCCGATCTATTTAGAAGGAATATCATAGCCACTTAACAAAAAAAGAAATATCATACCTGAAACAAATGCATCGCCTTGGCTGGTTTTGTTTTTTAAAAGGAGGACATGAATCCTCCACTGTAAGATGTTTGTGAATCCTATGTAAGATGTTTGCTGGTGTTCTCAAATTCATTATCCTGGGTATGCAAACTTGCTGAGGGCTAAGGGCTTGCTTGCCCACAGAAAAGTCATGGATGCCAGATTCCAAAAACAGTCCTGAAAATACACCAAAATATTGAAAGAGGCCACAGAAATGTCTGAAACATATTGAGAGAACCCAATCACGTGTATGTGGAGTAGTGGAGCTCAATGCACATACCAAAGAAAAGTGTGATGAGAACATTTAGTTAGTTAGAGTTTGCTAGTCCAAAAGAAAAATCTTACTGAAGCATCAATCAAGATTTCTTTGTATTTTAAAGAATTAATAGTAATAGAATAGGATGTATGCGATGATGGTGGAACACTTGCAACGCTAACTTTCTCCCTATCTAAGTTAAAAGTTTTATGGTGCTCTCCTAATTGAGACGGCAGATTGGAGACCTAAAATTGATGGCTTGAAATTTGAGGCTGTGGATTCTTTGCAGCAAGATGGTTACAAAGGCCGTTTGAAGAGTTTGAGGTGCATCGGGTGGTATGTGGGATGAGAAGAGACAGCTCCTGGACCAGAAGGATTTTCATTCATTTTTTTTTTTTTAAGATTGTTGGGAGATTGTGAGAGAGGAAGTGATGCAGGTTCTACAAGAATTTTATGATTACCAAAAGTTTGAGAAGTTGATGAATGCCACATTTATCACTCTAATCCAAAGAGAATGGGTACTTTGGAGTTGACGGATTTCCGTCCCATTAGTTTGGTTAGTGGGATTTATAATACATTCTCAAAGGTTTTGGCAAATCGAATGAGCAAGGTGATGAATAAGATTATTTCTAAGCCCCAAAATACATTTATTTCTAAGCCCCAAAATACATTTGTTAGAGGCTGGCAAATCCTTGATTATGTGCTGATTTCTAATGTGTTCAGATAGTTGGATGCGTGAAGGTGTTCCAGGAGGTATTTGTAAGCTGGATGTGAAAAAGTGATACAATCATGTGAACTGGGATTTTTTGTTTTACATGCTCAAAAAATGTGGTTTTCGTGACAAGTGGTATGGTTGGGTCAAACATTGGATTTTGACTACTTGATTTTTGGTTTTGGGCAGCCATGTGGTTATTTTCAGAGTTCTAGAGGATTGAGACGGGGGGGATCCATTATCTCCACTTTTATTTGTTCTTGTTATGGAGGCTTTAAGCTATATGGTGGAGGTTGTGGTAGGAGGTTTTATATCAGGTTTCTCAGTGGGAACTACTAATAATGGCTTCATTTGTATATCATATTTACTTTATGCTAATGATACTCTATTTCTTGTGATGCTGTTGGTGAACAGATTCAAGCTTTGAGGGCTGTCTTGTTATGTTTTGAAGCCGTTTCCGGGTTAAAGGCGAACTTGGGTAAATCGGAGATGGTTCTGGTGGGAGATATGCATAATATTAACAATTTGGCAGAATTATTGGGGTGTAGAGTTGCTTATTTGCCCATGAAATATTTGTCTCCCATTGTGGGCATCGTTCAAGGAAAGTATATTTGGGATGGGGTGGTTGAGAAGATTGAGAAAAGGTTGGCGGGATGGAAAATGTTAAATTTATCAAAAGGAAGTAGAATCACCCCTATAAGAGTACTCTTTCTAGTATGCAAACTTATTTTCTTTCATTATTCCCTTTACCAATTGGAGTGGCTAATTGTATTGAAAAGTTGTTCAGGTCATTTTTGTGGGGTGGTTTGGGAGAGGAGAATAAGATTCCTATAGTAAGCTGGAAAAAAGTTTGCTGTCCAATTGCTGATGGAGGCTTGGGGTTTCGTAATTTGTGTAGTTTTAATAAGGCGTTGTAGAAGTGGTTGTGGAGATATCAAAGGGAAGAAGAAGCATTGTGAAGGGGGTGATTGTTCAGAAGTATGGGAATGATTGGGGGGCTGGGCACTAAGGAGGGTAGGGGGACTTATTGTGTGAGTTTATGGAAATTTATTAGAAAAAGGATGGGATAATTTTGTGAAACAAGTCAAATTTGAGGTAGGTGATGGTTCAAGAGTTCAATTCTGGTTTGAGTTTGGTGTAGTGAGAATGCACCGTTTAGAGCTTTTCTGGTTTTTTTCAGGTTGGCTGTTAATCAGCAGGCCTCAATCTCAGATTTGATGAGTTACTCTAATGGAGTGGTGCATTGGAATGTTAGATTTTTCAGACCTGTCCAGGATTGGGAAATTGAGGAGGTTGCTGATTTTTTTAGATTGTTCTATTCAGTGGATATTCAACGACATGAGAGGGATCAAATGTACTGAAGATATGCAGCATATTAAAAGTTATTTGTTAGATCATATTATAAGATGTCCGATCAGCATTACATTTTTGTTTCCTTGGAAGAGTATTTGGAAGGCTCATGTTCTGTAAAAGTTTGCATTTTTTGTATGGACAGTAGCAATTGGGAATATTCAGACAATTGATAATTTGAGAAAGCATGGAATAATTGTTACGGAGTGGTGCTTCATGTGCGAGAAAGCTGCCGAGTCAGTGGATCATTTACTCCTACATTGTGATGTAGCTAAAGTTTTATGGGATGGTGTGTTTAGAAGATCCGGACTGACTTGGGTTTTGCCAAAATCAGTGGTAGATTTACTCGCATGTTGGACTAGACTTCATACTTGCTCTCAAGTGGGAGCTGTGTGTAAGATGATTCCTTTGTGCATTATGTGGTGCATTTGGTTGGAAAGAAATGAGAGGTGTTTTAATAATAGGGAATGCAATGTAGAAACTCTCAAAATTATTATGTGTTCTTTGTTCAGATGAATTTCAGCTATTGTACTTAATGGAGGGGCTGCTTATGAATTTTTGTCCTCGTTTTCCTAGTATTAGAATGTATTTAGGCGTTCCTTTTGTACATCATGTGTACATGAGCTTTGCCTATTGCATTTGATGAATAAAATTCACTTAAAAAAATAAGTTAAAAGTTTAATTAATATCAATAAAAGTCAATAAAAGAATAGGCATAGCTCAAATACCGGGGATGAATACATGAGAGAACTAACAAAGCAAACTTGAGTTTGAAAATTTTTCCTATGTTGTGCTATATCTTAGGGTTTTTTTTTATTCAGCAAGGAGTTTTCCGGAATTGCACCTTGGGTAATTTAAGGGGAAGTTCCTTCAGTCCGATGGCGTCTGAGATTGTTTGCACCCAAAAAGATTCAAACCATAGACTTGGAGGGAGCATAGTATCAAGACCAAGGCTTTTACCACTTGAGCCAAACCCTAGGGTTTTATCTTAAAGTTTTAGCTATTCTTATAATTGTTTTTAATAGTATGAATTGCAAAATAATGAAATATATATTATTGATGTAGATGGAATGTAGTTGACTCGTCATTTGAGGAGGCTGTAGAATATTCTGCCGATAGAAAAATCTTGAATAACTGTCATGGTTTTTTACTTTGACGGTAAAGAAATGGCCAAGTTTTTATAGTTAACTGCTATAGGATGTATCAATGAGAGCTCTCGTCCTGATTCAATATATAGTTGATTGAGAGTGAAGCATCTGTTTCATCAAATCTTCCCAGCCAAATTTCCAGCATAGGGAATTCAATATATCAGAGGGTACCATGGTTCTGTAGCACCTTTTTTCCTGGGCGTTTTGTTTCTTTCCTTGTCCAGGTAGTCTGTAGTTTTTTGACCGTAGTCTGCAAGTGTTTGATGTTCCATCATTCTCTATGCTCTTTCATTCTGTGTTTCAAGCATTTGAATATTCATAATGGTAATGGAATATCTGCAAATGAATTCCTCATCATATGGAGTTTGATAACACTTAGCAAGTAGATGGATTCAAAAATTAAAGGCGACCCTTTATTTTTTGGTCATTTCATTAGTGACTGTTTAAGGTTGAAATCAATCTCAAATTTTTTCATCAATGCAGGGATTAATCATTTTCATAAGACACCTGACCGGGAGTGGTTCGAAACAGATGCTGTGTTGCGAGTTAGCTTGGGGAATTTTCTCTTTTTCACCATTCTAGCTATTTTAATGATCGGTGTAAAAAATCAGAAGGATCCTCGTGATAGCGTGCACCATGGTGGATGGATGATGAAAGTTATTAGCTGGTTTATGTTGGTCATCTTTATGTTTTTTCTTCCGAATGAGATTATCAGCTTCTATGGTGAGCAGTTTTTTTTTCCAAGTTGGGGATATAATGTATGCCATGCTAAACCATTCTAGTAATTTTGTTTGTTTTGGAAATGCTAAGCATATAAGGCTGCAACACATGGTCTCACTGTCTGGATACATTGCAATGTATTTGGGATTAGGGAACCTTTTTGGACCAGTATTGGTAAAGCTTTAAAGGTTGTATATGGAACTTCAAATTTTTTAAGGACTACAAGTTCTTGTTGCACCCCTCCTAACCGATGAAGAAAAAAGACTTCCATTAGTTTAGATAATAACATATAATTTTATTTAAAAATTGGAGGGATAAGACTTTGATGTACTGGCTTCATAATTGAAGGTAGAGATAAGGTATAGAGCAGGTTGGTGGGATAGAAAAGGTTATACTTGTCAAAAGGGGGAAGAATCACCTTAATTTTATTTTGATAAGTAAAATTTTATTAAAAATATAATATGAAGACAAAAGCCGGTTACAAAGGAAAATAAGGCCTATCAACTAGGAAAACATGTTGGATACAAGGAAATCATGAAGGTCCTTGCCATTAAAATCCATGGCAATGGCCCATGTACAAAGAGTTCTATAAAAGAAAACTATTAGCTCCTCATGAGATCTTTCCTTGTTTTCGAAAGTTCTCTCGTTGCGCTTGTACCAAAGGCACCACATGATGCATATAGCAATCATCTTCCAAATGGCTATAATTTGACGCTCGCCCCTGATAAAGATCCAGCATGTCATAGTTGCCACTACAGACTCTGGCATGACCCAAGCCAAGTCCAATCTTTTGAAGACCTCATTCCAAAGAACTTTGGCAGTTTTGCAGTGTAAGAGTAGATGATTCATAGACTCACCTCCACTACGACACAGACAACACCAATTTGCAATAATGACTTTCCTTTTCTTCAAGTTGTCCATAGTGAGAATTTTTCCTAATGCAGTTGTCCACACGAAAAAGGCCGCTTTCTAGGGTGCTTTATGGCGCTAGATTTTCTTCCATAGAAAATGTGATTCCGGACCTTGGATGAGAGCCTTATAGAAAGAGCGGACTGTGAAGATTCCTCTCCCTGCAAGGATCCACCATAGGCTGTCTTGAATTTGGATGTTAGGTCTTTGGGAATAAAGGAGACTATAAAAGTCCACAAAAGAATTTATTTCCCAATCCTACGCTGCCCGGATAAAGTTGATGTTCCAGTGGCAACCTCCCCTGGCTGACTCTAGTGCCTCTGCCACCGTGGTATTTTTATCCCTTGCAACCTGAAACAATGAAGGAAACAAGTTAGACAAAGGCCTATCACCGCACCATGCATCTTTCCAAAATCTGATTCTTATGCCTGCGCCACATTGAAGCCTAGTATGCAGCTGAAAGACCCCCCATCCGCTTCTTATGTTTTTCCTCACCTCTACACCACTAGCCACTCTCACTTCATTAGAGCTCCAACCCCTCCATCTGCTCTCAAATTTGTGATCTATTACTACTCTCCAGAGAACTTCTGGTTCTTGATGGTACCTCCAAAGCCATTTACGAAGCAACGCTTGATTAAAAACTCTCAAATTACGAATGCCCAGACCACCCTCTGATAAAGGGCGACAAATCTTCTCCCACTTGACCAGGTGATACTTAAACTCCTCCCCCAACCTGCCCCACAAAAAATCTTGTTGCAACTTCTCCAGGTGGTTTGCCATCCTAGCCAAAACAGGAAAGAGAGATAAGAAGTAAGTGGGTAAGTTGGATAGAGTACTTTTTATCAGAGTGACCTGCCCCCCTTTAGACATACATCTTTTTCCATCCTACAAGTTTACTTTCCACTCTTTCAATCACTATATCCCAGATCTTTGTCGCCTTTGAAGCCGATCCCAAAGGAAGTCCCGAGTATGTCAGAAGAAGCGAAGAAATTTTGCATCCAAGTACACCAGCCAACACCGACTTATTGCGCACATCTCCAATCGGGACCATCTCAGATTTGTTGTAGTTTACTTTTAGACCCGACACTACTTCAAAACAGAGGAGCAGAGCCTTTAGGGCTCGCACCTGTCCTTGCTCCGCCTCATAGAGAACAAGTGTGTTATCTGCAAAGAACAAATGAGATATATTAGCAAAATCTCTAGATGGTGTTCTAATTGGAAACCCGCTTACCAAACCATTATTCACTATAGTCAACAACATCTTGCTGAGCGCTTCCATTACCAAAACAAACAATAACGGGGATAGGGGGTCGCCTTGTCTCAACTCTCGGGAACTCGAAAAGAAGCCTTTAGGACAACCATTAATCAGGACCGAGAATCTTGATGTAGAAATGCACCATCTTATCCAAGACCTCTATTTTTTCCCAAAACAATGTTTGTCGAGAAGATACAGAAGAAAATTCCAATTAACATGGTCATAGGCTTTTTCCATATCTAATTTGCACAGAATTCCCGTACCTCCTCCTTTCATTTTACTATCAATATATTCGTTCGCTATTAAAATAGCATCAAGGATTTGTCGACCTTTGACAAAAGCATTCTGAGGATTAGTAATGATCTTCCCAATGACCTCATTGAAGCGGTTGGCGAGCACTTTCGAAATAATCGTATATACTCCGCAAACCAAACTAATGGGTCGAAAGTCTTTGATTTCTGTGGCCCCCACCTTTTTGGGTATGAGTGCTAAAAAAGTATAGTTGAGATTTTTTTCAAATTTTCTAAAGGTGAAAAGTTCCTAGAACACCTTCATGAGATCTTCTTTAATCACTTCCCAACAGTCCTGAAAAAACTTATTGAGAAGTCGTCAGGTCCAGGTGCTTTGTCTTTCACCATTTTCTAGATAACCTTGAGAACGTCGTCTTCCTCAAACGTCCGCTCCAGCCGAGCAACATCATTTGGGTCAATCGTATCAAACATTGCACCATCCAAGTTAGGTCTCCAGTCCTCTTGTTCCGTTAGCAAGTTCTCATAAAAGTTGACAATATGGTTACGGATAACCCTTTTATCTTTACATTCCAAACCATTAATTTTGAGCACTTCAATAATGTTGTTTCTACGATGAGAGTCGGCAACTCTATGGAAAAACTTCGTGCATCGGTCCCCTTCCTGAAGCCACAAAGCTCTTGATTTTTTATGTCAAGAAATTTCTTCCATAAGAATCACTTGCTCAAGGTCTGCTGTCAACGTAGTCTTCTGCAATTGTTCAGCTTGAGTGAGAGGCCGACCCTCCTGCAACCTTTCTAGTTTTTGTATATCCTTCCATAATGCCTTCTTATTATCTCTTAGATCTCCAAACGACTGAGAATTCCACAGCTTCAGGTCTCTCTTCAGAGCTTTCAGCTTATTAGAGAAGATGTAACTAGGGGAGCCATCGAACAAGTAAGAAGACCACCATTGTTTAATCCTGTCTACAAAACCTTCTGACTTTAACCACATGTTCTCGAATTTAAAATAATATCGTCCATTATGAAGACCACCACAGTCAAGTAAAATTGGCCAGTGATCTGAAGAAATTCGTTCCAGGCACTTTTGCCAAATATTGGGAAAGTGGTTTTCCAACTCCAGAGAACTAAGAAAATGGTCCAGTTTGGACCAAGTCTAGTTATTAGACCAAGTGGTTGGACCCCCCGCAGGCGGTAAATCTACCAAATTCAAGTCAGTGATACATTCTGAGAATTCCAGACTAGCAAGTCTCACTCTTCTGTTACCGAAATTCTCACTAGCAAATCTAACTATGTTGAAGTCGCTGCCAATGCACCACGGTAAGCTCCACCAGCTATGGAGTCTTACACAACCCCTCTTCCTCAAATTATCTATGGTCAAAATCTTACTAAGAGCGGCACACCAAACAAAAAAATCAACTTTAGAAAGAACACGGGAGCTCCAAATGATCTTCCAAGGGAAAGGATTGGAGTGCCAAAGGTGGTCTTGTGTTGTCAGAATTTTATAGTACTACTTAACTGTACATATCCTATGATTGTTGGATCGCCACTTCAATCTATCACACTGTGTCAAAGGAGGTCCCATGGCATAAAGTAGGTTGAGAAAATCGGAAACAATGGAAAGCTCCTAATCGTGGAAATCTCTATTAAAGATGATATTCCACTAATGAGTACCATGTGAAAATAGCTGCAAATTCGCCACTGATGCCTCCCTGTTGGAAGCAATAAGATAGAGAACTGGAAAAGCTTTCTCCAATGCTTGCTCGCCGCACCACACATCCCACCAAAAGTTTATACGATTGCCCTCACTGGTTACAAAGCGAATATGTTGGGCAAAGCATGGCCACCCCCTCCTTATATAATTCCATAAACCTACCCATATCCCCCCCCCCCCCCAAAAGTAACTCCATGTCTAGCATCGATAATTTCTTTTCACGGTGCCCCCCCTCTAAGTGATATCTCCATAGCCATTTTCCCAATAAAGCTTTATTGAAAGTTTTCAAATTACACACTCTCAATCCCTCATACTTAATTGGAGCACATATTGTCTTCCATCAGACTAAATGGTATTTCTTCTCCTACCCCCCATAAGAACGCCCCAAAGAGTTTATCAATCCTATTAACCACCCTTGCAAGCATAGGAAACAGAGATAGAAAGTAAGTAGGTAGATTAATAAGAGTGCTCTTAATAAGGGTAAGATGACCTAGTGGTGTTCATCCGAAATTTCCTTAAAACATTTTTTAAAAATAATTCAAAAGTGTTAAGAAATAAATAAAATTTTAAACCGGGCCGGGTTATACTCGGCCGGATGAACAGGCCTAAGACGACCCCCTTTTGAGAGATACACCTCCTTCCAACCATCCAACCTCTTCTTTATTTTTTCCACCACCCCATTCCATATGGCTCTAGCATTGAAAGTTGCTCCCAAGGGAAGACCCAAATAAATCATTGGAAGAGAGGACACTTTACAATCCAACCAACTTGCTAAGTTGAGGATATTTGGGACCACACCAATCGGAACCATCTCTGATTCAAGATTCACCTTGAGTCTTGACATTGCTTCGAAACATAGTAACAGTGCTTGTAGACATTGGATCTAACCATTGTCCGCTTCACAAAAAAGTAGAGTTCATCTACAAATAAAATGTGTGAGATGATAATAGGACTACTAGTGCCATTACCCACCTAGAAACTAGAAAGGAATCCCCCATACACAACGACCTTTACCATCAGACTAGTCCAAATGTGGTACAGTCTTTTCCTTGGAAGTGTACTTGCAGGAGTAAGGTGCCTTCAAAGGTCGTGTATAATCTTTAGGAAGCACGGATTATATGGATTGGTGTTACATGTGGAAAAAATATGGATAATTGGTGGATCATGTGTTACTTCATTGTGAGGTGGCAAGGGAGTTATATATGAGGTATTTGATAGGATTGGAGTGGTGTTGGTGATGCCTAGGAGGATGGTGGATCTTTTGACTTGTTGGAGAGGTCTAAGGGGTAACTCTCAAATTGTCATTGTTTGGAATATGATCCCTTTATTTGCGGTGTATTTGTTTCAAGAGATTGGTGTTTTGAAGATAAAGAATGCTCTGTGATAGAACTTAGATGTTTCTTCTTTAATACTTATTTCTTTGGGCTTTGGCCATTGTTTTTAATGGAACTAGTGTCCGTGATTTCCTTGTTTCTCTCTATAGTTCTTGACTTGTAATTAGGTTTTAACATTTGTATACTTCCTGTGTACTTGGGTTGTGCCTTTTTACTTATTTTAATAAAATTTTCTTATCTATAAAAAATGGAATGAGTTGTTTAGTTGATTTTCGTGTTGCATGATACTCTAATAAATTACTTATAAAAAATCCTCTAAAAAATCGAGTTAATAGGCTACATGTATTATCATCTTGCTTTTTAAACCTTTTTTATTTTATTTTATGTATTGTGTGATTATACATCATATTTTTAAATGTTTGCTTTCCTCCAATCAAGCATGTGCTTGTGCCTTGTACTTTCCGCCTAGTCTCTAGACAGTGTTTGCATTTAAGTGCACCCAGCGCTTTCACCCCACTAGAGGTAACAACATTCTAATGTTATGGCAGAGAATGTTGCCACTTGCCATGGTGAATGGCCTTTTAAGAATAACGGAATCATATGATTGAGATATTCCAATTAATTCATTTCATGTATTTATTTTCATTAGTTGATTCAAGCTGACTGTTAGATTTTGCATTTTGCAGAATCTATATCGAAGTTTGGTGCTGGATTGTTTCTTCTTGTTCAAGTTGTGCTTTTGTTAGATTTTGTTCATGGATGGAATGACAAATGGGTCGGATATGACGAGCAGTTCTGGTTTGTTTTAGCTTTTCGCTTCCTTACCATGTCCCCTTTGATGACCCCTTGTTTTTCTTTCGAGCATATTTTTGCCTTCAGCCGAATTTTAACCTTTTTTCTTATCTTTTTTCTATCTATAGGTACATCGTCCTGTTTAGTGTTTCACTTGTATGTTATGTAGCAACGTTTGTCTTCTCGGGATTTCTCTTCCATTGGTTCACTCAAGCTGGACAAGACTGTGGGCTCAACACTTTCTTTATTGTTATAACCTTGATCTTCGTGTTCGTGTTTGCTATAGTGGCACTCCATCCTGCTGTAAGCATTGTAGTTTATTATTTCCTGTTATGGTAAAACTGTTGAAAAGCAAAAAGCTTGCTTGGAATTTGCTTACATTGTAACAGATTGAGGAGGATTAACACAGAGCAGTAGCACAAGCCATTCATTAACTCTTTAAGTGTAGGTCAGTTATCTGAGGGGTGGTGTTTCTCCAACCTTTTAGCTTCTGAGTCTGGAGGAGGGGGAAGCGATTAAACAAGAGGATGTTTTTAAGCATGATCAATATAATATTGGAGTATAGGGCAACCAAACTTTCGTTTGTTTCGTACAATTAGAATCTGGGTATTTGAACTTGTTAGAAACTAGGGTTCACTGCTTTCCCATTTGCATTTAAGGCAACCCCTAATGCAAGTCTGTGTTTGAATCTCATGTGTCTTGCTAATTGCATATTCTTGTTTTCTTGATGGTTTTTAGTTTGCTTTTTTCTTATTTAGATTTTGTTATTAGTAAGTTCATGTATATGGCCTCGTAGGGTATAGTTGTGCTAAGTTCATTCCAATTGCGTGGATGCTTTTGGTTTCTTGTCTCAATGTTATTGTGTTTTCAGATAAGTGGAAGCATTTTGCCCGCCTCTGTTATCTCTCTGTACTGTGTATACCTCTGCTACACTGGACTTGCGAGCGAGCCAAGGGAATATGAGTGTAATGGCCTTCACAAGCATTCCAAATCTGTTTCTACTGGGACTCTTACTTTTGGCCTGATTACAACAGTTCTGTCAGTTGTCTATTCTGCGGTCCGTGCTGGATCCTCTACAACCCTCCTCTCCTCTCCACCAAGCTCACCTCGTGCCGGTAAGTTTACTTGAAGTGTATATTTTTGCTATGCGTGTTTTGTGCAATCATTTAACATGATGTCTGTGTTTCAAAATTTGTTTTAGTCGTGAAATCAGCTCCATGCTGCCACGAATTTAATTTTGATGTTAATGTCAACTAAGGAAAAAAAATCATTTTTATGTTGATGTTTACATTAATAGTAAATTAGAGCAAACAAGCGTTTCTAAACTCAATTGTCATAAGAACTGACCTTCTGGTTTCCTGATGAAGGTGCAGGGAAGCCGCTGCTTCCATTGGACAACAAACCTGACGAGCAGGAAGAGAAAGAGAGGGCCAAGCCAGTCACATATTCATATTCTTTCTTCCATATTATTTTTTCCCTTGCTAGTATGTATTCAGCTATGCTTCTAACTGGGTGGTCGACTTCGGTTGGGGAGAGCGGGAAGTTGGTCGATGTTGGCTGGCCATCTGTGTGGGTCAGGATTGTGACGGGGTGGGCAACTGCAGCTCTCTACATCTGGTCTCTGGTTGCTCCCATTATGTTCCCAGAAAGGGAGTTCTGAGCACCTCCAAAGAAGCAGTTTGATATCATATGTCTATATAGAATTATTATTTGCAATCGCCAACTGAACTTATGGCATGTGTGCTGTTTCGTACCCACTATGGAAGGATGTTTGTTTAATGTATAAAAAGAACGGTTTGTCATGGAGGTGGCATGAACAAGATGCCTTCGTTCTTCGTGAATTTGATTCTTCGAATTTCTTCTTTTAACTTGAAAACCGCATGAGACGTGTGCCAAACGATGAACGTGTTCTTTGATACCTCAGATTGTGGTGTCAAGTTTCAGAAAGTAATGTGATAAGTTCCACATTTAGTAATTAGATTTTGAATGCTCACCAATTCCGCTATGATTGGCGTGGTCCGACTTTTACTAACCATTCTAGAAGTTCTTTTAGAAGCGGTGTGGTATGCCATTAACATCACTTAAATTTATAGTGACAATGAATTTGGGATCAGTCCGAGTATGTTCATGACAAGAAAGTAGAACGCTAAGTTCCCACCGGTTTTTGCTTCATCAAACCATTTTTTCTAGCAAGATTTTGTTTATGACTTGCACACACCCAAAAAAGAAAGAACTTTTTATTGTTGTTGCATATCTCGTTTTCTAATTTAGAAAATTATGGCATTAGATCAAGCAAGAGGTATGAAACTCTGGAAAATCATGAAGCCTTAATGAATGGAATGAGTATCAAAACCATTCTTAATTGGGTGGTCTAATAATTAGCTCTCGCCCAAAGCTAAAACGGTTTCAAATTTTATACCGATCATTCAATTACTTGAGCCAACTCTCCACGCGATCTTAATTTGATAACTTTCATTGTTAAGTTAATAGTTCACTAACCACGCTTTTAATTTCTTTTTCTATAAGACGAGACAGGTTTCTGGTTATAAATTGAACCTGGCCATAGGCTCCAATGCTCATCATTGCCACCAATTATATATATATATATATATATATATATATATATCGAGAGAGAGAGAAAAAAAGAAAGAGAGAGAGAGAGGATGGTGATGGAGCAAGTGATGTACTTCACAATAAAAAATTTGATGGGGGAAAATTATTTGTGAAACTTTGTATTAGATGCCACTTTTGCCACACTCTATACTCAAATAGATCAATTTCACAGAATTAATTACCCGAGTTCATTATTAAAGTACATAATTTAATTCAGACACTACTCCAAGTAAAGAAATTATATCGAAATGAATCCAAGAAACCAAAACTACGAACCCAATAAAGGTTCACCATTCAATCCTCAAAATCTCCAGCATTCTCCAGCAAGTAGTTGGCTGCCAATTCCTCATTGCGATCACATGCCAAAAAGGCTTCAATGACCAGTGCTCTATCAAAACCCATTGCCTCTAGCTATAAAGAGAAACATCAAATGATCAACACATAATTAAGAAGAATAAAATGAGCATATATCAGTTAATAAGAAAACACATACTCTTTCTATGGCCTCTTGCTCAGCTGGGGTGACATTGATGGCATGGGGCATATCTTGCTCAGGCTCATCAAATGCGTCCCTGAAAATAAGAGGAGAATTTATGCATGCTACTTTGCCATTTGGAGGGTACAAAACTTCCTATATCTTCGTGCATAAAAGCAAAGTGTCAATTGTTGTACAAGGAAAAGAAATAATCAAATTTATAAGCAAGGAAAAAATAAAGTTCCCACAGTCCAATCCCTGTACCATGGATGTTTGTTTAATGTATAAAAAGAATGGTTTGATAAGTTAACAGAGGACAAAAAAGCTGTATACAATCACAGGATCTAGAGTTGATATATAGCAGCATTTCCCTTTTGATTCTTTTTTTTTTATGAGCATTCATGTCCTTGTAATCCTTTAGCATTTCCCTTTTGTTTTCTCTCTCTTTTAATAACTATGGATTTACTGAAGATGCCCATAAAGTACTCACCCTTCAGATCCCTCAAGATGTTCATTTATCAACTGAAGAAACTCCGTATGGTGCTCCTGGATTAGTCTTAAAAGCTGGGGATTTTGCTTTCCCAGCTCCTGAAGCATGGGCTGTACCAGAAGCAGCAGTTTTAACTCCAAGTCACGGGAAAGCCAATGGGATTTGAATATTATAACAAAACGATACATACCTGTAATATCTGTGGATTAGCTTGCACCATTGAGCGCAATGCTTGGAACTGAATGTAGAAGTTCAATTAGCAAAACAGGGTCCAAACCAAACAGCATGATTTGGTATCATCACTGTTTGGTCATAATGTAATCAAACATTCATGATAGAATTTCCTCACATATCAACCAGTAAAAGACCAGATGACAAGGATGATGTTTGCATTCTCAGATAAATACATATACTTCTAATTTTTTTTCTCCTCCTAGTCTATACCATAATTATATTAGTTACGGTTATTAAGAAGAGATAAAGATGCTATTATTGAGAAATTCGAGCCTCCTAAAATTCTCAAACACAGAACAAAAGGCTTATTAAATTAAAAAGAAAGATATGAATATAACCAGGAACCCCACCTGTGGATTGTTTCTAAGAAATTCAAGGGATCCAAGTCCTCCTCCACCAGCAGCAGCGGCAGCAAGGGTCTCCTGGAAAACTCCATCTTCTTAAACTTAAGAAACACGGGATAATGATTTAGATGATGAGTGTCCATTACACAACTGAATTGTTTACCTGAGGAAACATATTCAAGGGTGAAGAGTTAGGTGCTCCAGACACAGGTGCAGCTGCTGCACCTGTTTCAGTTGCCTGACCTGCAGGTAAATGAGCCACCGGTACTGCAACTTCTGCTGCTTCTGGAATACCCTGAAGGTAGGTCAACGTTAGTATCTAAATCAAGATTGGTTACAACAGAACACCTAGAGTTTTCAACATACAGAATATAGATAATCTACTGCTCGCTCAGGGTTGTTGTAAGCTGCTCGAAGTGCTCGGGTAACTGTTTCTCTGTCCCAGTTGCCACCACCCATATCCATTATTTGTTGAATAGTCTGCTCAAGATTACTACCAGCAACTAAATTTGAAGCAGCTTGTCCATAGGTATCAGTAGGAACACTGTCAAGATATAATATGATGCGTGTATCAGCATTTTATCCTATATCTCAAAAGAAATAAAACCTTTTGTTCTAGAACCTAGAAAATATTTATACTGAAGAACAAAAGGAATATCAGCTCAACCCCACCAAATTTCAAATTGTTGGAAATACAGCAGCATGGCATCTGAAGTGAACCATACTTTATGCTATTTTAAAATTCAAAAAGAGCAACCAAAAATAAATTCAAGTTTTAATTGCAGAATTCAGAATTCTTCCAAGCAATATAATGCTTAACTGAGCTTCCATATTTTCAGCCTGCCAACTATTTATTCAAAGAAGAAAAAAAAGGAAGCACAAGATATTAGCTTCCATTATGATAGGCTGATTCAGGTTGATGCTTTCTATAGGATTATGTCAGGCTACGAAGATAAATATTCTCAAGGGCCATGTTAGCCACTTCAAGCAGCTAAAGTGGCGGTAGAGAAACATGAGCTACTGGACTTAACAATAAAAACTATACTGGAAAAAAGCTAGACACTTCCATGTTTAGTGTTCCATGAAATAAACGCCCAAGAGATGCATCGTAGTAGTCAGCATTACCAATCGTGCATGGTCTATTCAGCTTAATGTCTGATTGCATGACTAGTATCATGGCCATAAACTTTTATAAAATCAAAAACTTCACTTACTAAAAGATATATGAATATGGAAGTTTCCAACTAGAAAACACATTCCTGTTCAAACCATTCTGCTGGTAGTTTGTCCAACTGTAGCAACAGAATATCATCATCTTGTATGTAACCTTAACATTTATTTTGATGAGTCAGTCTTAACAAATTTACATATAACAAAAAACCAGAAAGCACATATTCATTAATACCAAAAAAACCAGTCCCTAAAGAACATCTACTACATCCCAACAGATAAAGGTTTACATCACCAGAGATCCTACTGCCTAAAGTGGTGAAGGCCTTGGTTTTGGGGTATCACTCCTTTCAAGGTCCAAGATTCAACACCTCATGGGTGCAAACAATCCTTTAAGGCCATACCCCCGGTGAAAAGCTAGCGATATAACCAATTCCATGTAGGGAAACTTCCGAGGGTGTGATGCACGGGACCGGGGTTTACTCTGTAAGGGTGGGTCCAAAGGGTCCTACTTTGGAGAGGTTCCCCGACATAAAAAAGAAATAAAAAATAAAAAAAGAAGAGAGAGATCCTACTGCCTAAAGTGTGGCTTTGAAAATGAATGCTCAGAATAACTAAATGACAACCGCATCTCAGGGAAATGAGGCTAAATAGAACCTATTACCATTCAGATGGAGCACATCTTCATTAAACTCTCGATATTGGGTTATGTCCAAAACAGACAACATCTACCCGCCTCCTAAAATCAAGCTTTGGACTTCAGCTAATTACCATTCTCGTAAAATGTTGGTTATCACCTTTTCTTTTTTCTATATAAAAAAAAAAATGTTGTTCATCACCTTAACCTGCTTGTAAGATGTTAAGCTCCCACTATAACCTTTAGGCATGCACCCACCCCAGTTGGGAGATAGACAAAAAAATATATATATATATATATATAGAGAGAGAGAGAGAGAGAGAGCTCTCATTGTATTCCCATGTATATGGGCTATGCTTAGTTCTCATCAATAGAATTCTTATTTACCAATAAATAAATAAAAACTCTCTTTTCATTGTATTCTTATGTCTTCTCCCACAAAGAAGTCATGCTATAAATAACAGTATCACTTCTTCATTGAGAACATGAACGTGTGAAACAGTTTACAAATCATCAGGTAGTAACAAACACAAGCCAAGCGCGCACACACAGAGTTTTAGAGAGAGGGAAAAGATTGTCAAGCTGTTTATAAGAACATTTGCTATCTGCAGTCTGAATCTTTCATTGAGGTTATACACCGTGATTCAAAGAACCTCTTATCTCCTCTACCCCGTACAAGGCAACTGATCAAAGGCAGTTTTCATGCCTTGATTATCATGAAACCTCAGTTCACCAACTCCATGGTCATTTATTCGCACGAACGAGTCTCACAAAATATAAAGAGAAATGTCATAGAATAGAGCCCATACCTAGCTGTTGCAGTGTCTGAAGCTGATGAGGTGCTCTTCAAGGTCCTGCAACACAACAATCAAATTCAGCTGATACAAAAACAACAATTGAAGACACATGCCATAGAGACTCACGGTAGTTGTACAGAAGCTTCAGGTACAGGAGTAGAGTTAGAGACAGGTGCAGTTGTAGGTGGATTTATAGAAGCAGGCTGAAAATATAAACGTGAACCAGTGGCTTATACAGAAAACATGAAACCAGAAGTAATTGTTTAAGACAAAAAATGTCAGCAAGAATACCTGAGTGGATGATGCCCCTGCCGAGCCCAACGTTTTACTCTGCTGGCATGGAAATAAAATTGAATTAGGGCACATAAAGTGTAAAAAGATAGTCAGCATCTGAGTTTATGAAGAAAATCTAAACCATAAAAGAAAACGAATCTTTTCGAAACATTTAGAAGTCTTATATGCAGGAAAAAGTAATGCATTGGAATTATAATTTCCACAACGAAAAACTAACACGTCCATTTTTCAAAATACCAAAATACATTTCAAAGAAATATTTATAAAATAGATGCAGAGGGGTAATGAAAAAAGTAGGGGGACCAATTGCTCTTTGGCAGTTATTGTTAGGTTCACCCAGTACTCTAAAAGGGAGTGCTCCAGTCTTGGTCCAATTAATAACACATCTTCATTTGCCTATTTACTCGGAATAAAATTCTCTTATTAACTATCAAAATAAATAAATAACAAGTCTTCATTTCCAAAAGCAAAATTAACCATTGCACAAACAAGGGATAAAACGATGATGCCAAAACCAGTCCAGGAAAAGAAATATCAACACAAGAATTCATCTTTCACATCTTGATGCAATATTGGGAAAAACTTTATGCTTCTCCAGATTCTTTGTGATGGCTATTCAAGATTCCTGGTTATAGATTTGTACCACACATGCTTATAGGCATGCAGACAAAAATCCTTTATTTTATAGGTACAAACCCACCCAAAATGTTATCGCAACACATGAAGATATGTAAATTTCCAATTATAGGTTGTCAGCACCAACTCATAACAGCATACTGCTGCCCACATTGTGTCTTACAAATCATAGTGTCCATAACTAACTTAAATAAAATTAGAACAAAGAGAATA
This sequence comes from Platycarya longipes, assembly GCA_036559045.1. Taxonomy (NCBI): domain Eukaryota; kingdom Viridiplantae; phylum Streptophyta; class Magnoliopsida; order Fagales; family Juglandaceae; genus Platycarya; species Platycarya longipes. The sequence goes on along the minus strand of CM071789.1, from coordinate 6,768,863 downwards.
GAGACTCTTTTACACTAGCATAAACATATTTTTTTATCAATCTTGCACAAATATACTTTTTATAAGTATTTGAATAAATATATTACACTCAAAACAAATCTCAGTAAAAGTTACACCTCAGGAGGGCATAGACTACATTTGACGATTTGAGTAACACTATTCTAAGCTCTTTGTAGTAAACAGTTAATTGCTTTGCTAGTCTGGTATAGGTAGGACTACCATCTTATATTAACTGGATACCGGTACTATACTGAAATGAAAAGTTGTCATCAAACTCAATTTAAAGATCAAAACTTGTACCCACATTTACTCGATTTTGCACCTGTGGTTGGGATTATCTTTTTCTTTTTCTTGTCATATGTACTTGGGCAGTAGGGCTATGCCTATTGTTCTCATAAAAAAATTTCCTACATACCAATAAAAAGAAATTCCTTTTGATTTATGCAAGAAGAGATTGCTCCGGATTTGCTCATATCATTTTCCCATTTTGTTAGATTGCGGGGGTATTCATGGTGGCAAAGCTATTTCAAATTTGAGAACATGTGGTTACAAGTTGCCGACTTCAAGGAAAGGGTATGAGATTGGTGGGCTAGTAAGTTTAAAGCACTCAAACTAGATCTAAAGAAGTGGAATTGTGAGGTGTTTAGACACACGGATGAGCAAAAGAGGCTACTCTAGGAGGAGTTAAATTCTCTTGAAGATGGAGGGGGTAATGAAGAGTCCTCAATGAGAAAGGTTGAGGTGGTGGCAGCAATTGAGCCCTTTTTTTATTGGAGGAGATTTCATGGAGACAAAAATCGAGGTTGACTTGGTTGAAGGAGGGAGATAAAAAAAAATTTATTGATAAGTAATAACTTTTATTGATTGAATGCAACTAGGCAAAACTCAAATACACAGGAAGTATACGAAAGAAAAACCTAGTTACATTCTATTGAAGTGAAAAGAAGTCAAAAACTCATGGACATCCCCTCCCTTTTGTACAATTGCAGAAATCCATTGTACCAAAGAAGATACAAAAAAGTCCCAAATTTCTCCCATGGTCCTTTCCTTATTGTTGAAGCATCTCTCATTTCTTTCTAACCAAAGATACCACAGTAGACACAAAGGAATCATCCTCCACGTCGTAGCCAGAAGCTTGCACTGATGATATCTTTTCCAGCTAGCTAGGAGATCCGCCACACCTCTTGGTATTACCCAATGCAGCCCTACCCTTCCTATGATACCATTCCATAATTCTCTTGCCACATCACAATGTAAGAAAATATGGTTGATGGTCTCCCCATTTTTCTTGCACAAATAAAACCATTCAACGACTATCATCCCTCATTTTCTTAAGTTGTTGGCTGTCAAAATCTTGCCTAATGCCGCTGTCCATACGAAGAAAGCAACCTTAGGTGGCGCTAGGGCTTTCCGTATACCCTTTCATGGGAAGCCAACCGGTTGATGTGGTTGATGTGCTTGCATTGCCTTGTAGAATGACTTAACAGTAAACTTTTTGAATCCGATATGGTTCCACAACATTCTATCTCTTCCCCCTCCTATTTGCCTGGAATAAAGGAAGCTGTACAAATCGACAATTTCCTCAACTTTCCAATCCTAAATAATCCTGGACAAGGTCAAATTCTAATACAATGTGCCATTAACTCGACTCATTACATCAGAGATTGTAGCTTGCTGGTTTGCTGCTATACTAAAAGCCATCGAAAATGCGCAAGAGGGTGGTCGCTCACCACCCCATTTGTCAAGCCAAAAGTTGATTCTTGTACCATCACCAACCTCATAAATAGTATGTGTTGAAAACACATTCCACCCCTTTCTAATAAACTTCCAAAGGCTCACTCCATAGGTCCTTCTCACCTCTTTTCCGCACCAACCCCCCCTCTCACACCCATATTTCTCCTCCACAACCATTTTCTACAACGATGACTCTTCCAGTGGTGTGGTGAGCGAGATAAATGCACCAATTTCTTTCATAAAATGGATAACTCCCATAGGTGGAACAATGCTATCGAGGTTATTCATTTGAGTAACACAGTGTTTCAAGCCCAATAAGAGATCCAAGACCATATAGTGAGCTACTATGAAGAGCTCCTTCAAGAAACGACAGCTTGGCGTCCTAAACTGGATGGATTGATGTTTGACCAGCTAGATGATTGCGTTGCAAGTTGGTTGGAGAGACCTTTTGAAGAAGCTGAAGTACACCAAGTGGTGCGCCACAGGGGAAAAGATAAAACTTCGGGGCCTGACGGTTTTCCTTGGTTTTCTTCCAAGAGTGTTGGGAGGTGGTGAATGAGGATGTGATGCGGGTTTTCCATGAGTTTTACCTTAGCCACAAGTTTGAGAAATCCCTCAATGCCACATTTATTACTCTAATTCCAAAGATTGAGGAAGCCATGGAGCTAAAGGATTTCCGTCCTATTAGCTTGGTTGGCAGGTTCTACAAAATCATCTCAAAGGTGTTTGCATGTCGTATAAGTTGTGTGATGGACAAAATAATTTGAAAACCCCAAAATGCCTTTATGTGGGATCGACAAATTTTGGATTCAATCTTGATAGCCAATGAGTGCTTGGATAGTAGGTTGAAGGATGGTATTCCGGAAGTACTTTGCAAGCTTGACATGGAAAAAACTTATGACCATGTGAGTTGAGATTTTTTGCTTTATATGTTAAAGAGATGCGGATTTGGAGATAGGTGTTGTGATTGGGTTAATCATTGTATTTCGACAGCCCATTTTTTCGTGTTAGTCAATGGCAAACCGTGTGACTTTTTCTTGAGTTTGAAAGATTGAGACAAGGGGACCCACTTTCTCCTTTCTTATTTGTTATGATAATGGAGGCGCTGAGCTGAATGATGGATGCTACAGCCCGACGAGATATTTTGTCAGGTTTTGCAGTGGGTAATGGGTTATCTATCACCCATTTACTCTATGCGGATGACACATTAATTTTTTGTGATGCAGATAGCGACCAACTTCAAGTGCTAAAGGCCATACTTCTATGTTTTGAGGCGGTTTCAGATCTTAAAGTCAACTTGGCAAAATCGGAATGGATCCCGGTAGGGGAAGTAGAGAACATCAACCATTTAGCCGGATTGTTGGGTTGTACGGTGGCCGCCCTTCCTATGAGGTACCTCGGACTCCCTTTGGGGTCTAATTTATAGCAACATCAATATGGGATGGGGTTGTGTACTCATCAAAAAAAAAAATGGGATGGGGTTGTAGAAAAGGTTGAAAATAGATTGTCAGAATGAAAGCGGCTTTATCTGTCAAAGAGTGGGAGATTAACTCTCATTAAAAGCACTCTCTCCAATCTTCTTACATACTACCTCTCTTTATTCCCTCTCCCAATAGGAGTAGCGAATCGGATTAAAAAAATGACATAAATTTCATCTAGTGGGTTGGTCAAAAGTGTGTAGGCGAAAGGAGTTGGGTAGCTTGGGGGTGCAAACCTTGACTACGGAAAGTGGTCGTAGAGATTTCAGTTGGAAAAAGAGTCATTGTGGAGGGAAATTTTGGTTGTGAACCACGGGCGGGGGGAGGCGGGGAACTAAGGAGGGTAGGGGGACTTAATGGAGTGAGCTTTTGGAAGTTTATTACAAAGGGGTGGAATGCGTTCTCAACACCTTTTGAGGTTAGCTAGGGTGCAAGAATTAGTTTTGATTTGATAAATGGTGTGGAGAGAGCACTCTTTTTTCTGCATTTCCAATAGCTTTCAATCAAGTTGAAGACCAACAAGTTATTGTTTCCGATGTGCTGCGTAGAGCCAATGGCACAGTGTATTAGAATCTGACTTTTTCCAGGAATCTATAGGTTTGGGAAGTTGAGGCGATTGCTGATTTTTACAGATTCCTTTATTCTAGGCAGGTTGGAGGAAATGGGAGGGATAGAATGCTATGGAACCACTCCGGAAATAAAAAAATTCAATATCAAGTCATTCTACAAGGTGCTGCAAACCGGCCAACCATATGGGTTTCCTTGGAAAGGTATATGGAAAGTTTCAGCGCCACCTAAAGTTACATTTTTTATCTAGAAAACAGCATTGGGTAAGATTTTGATGGCTGACAACTTAAGAAAAAGAGGGATGATAGTTAAGGAATGGTTGTGCAAGAAGAATGGGGAGTCGATAGACCATATTTTCCTGCATTGCGAAGTGGCGAGGACGTTATGGGACAGTATCATTAGTAGGGCTGAACTGAACTGGGTCATGCCCAAAAGTGTGGTAGATCTCCTAGCATGTTGGAATCGAAATCATCAGTGCAAACAATTGGCTGTTACGTGAAGAATGATTTCTTCATGTCTACTATAGTGTCTTTGGATGGAAAGAAATGAGAAAATTTTCAACAGCAAAAAGAGGTCCATAGGGAAAATTTGGGACTTTTTTGTATTTACTTTGGTTCAATGGTTTTTTGCCCTTGTACTAAAGGGAGGGAATGTTCATGAATTTTTGACTACTTTTTAGCTTGCTAGAGTATAACTAAGTCTCTCTTTTGTATACTACTTGTGTACACAGGTTTTGCCTAGATGCATTCAATCAATAAAGATTATTACATCAAAAAGAAATTCCTTTTTTTCCTCATCAAAAGAGTATCCTCTCTGGTGAATTGCCTGAATGTATTGATTGTGGAAATAGTGCAAAATAGCCAGCAGGAATGCCAATAGAACCATGTATAACAAAATATTTACGACACATAACTGGCAAATGCGCATTGCCTAAAGCTTATTCAATTTGTTAAGCAAATGGAAGAGCGTTTAACTACAACGGGATACATTCAAAACATAAAAGATGCAGTATCATACACACCTCAGTTTGTAACATGAGCCCTCAATTATAACAAACAAAATTTTACTACACCCTCTTTTGGGTGTAACCCAAGTACACAAGAAGTATACGAGAGATCCATCTAACCGGCAAAGGATTTATTGAATACTTCCCATATATAGGGTACATCCTCTTTAGGTATGTATAAATATTGCCATAATTATAAAAAGAATCATAAGAAGATCAAAGTTTCCAAAATCTGGCATTCAAGAAAGGCTGGAGAGAAAATAATAATAATAATTATCATCAGTGTAAAAAAAAAAATTATTTGAAACAGAAAAAAAAATTAGATCCATTGATGCCATTTCATAATCTAATGATCCAAAAATGGTAGGCATGTCAACCTTGCATCCTTGCTTCACTTGACTCCATGTCTTGATCGATCATTCAATATTAATTTAATCATTGATAACTCATAGTTACCTTTGAATAAACAGAGTATGAATTTCATGAGATTAGCAGATGCTTTTGCATTCATTGAATACATTAGACTTCTGTTCTACCTTTTTCCATCTTCAAAAAAAAAATGAAAGTGATATGCTGTTCTTACCTTTACATTTTAAAAACCATGGCATACAGGTGTCAGCAATTAGTTGGTGCTATTAGTGTTTCCACTAACAAAGTATGTACATATTTGAAATCATAAGATTACAGCATCCAAACGTTCATCATCGGATATAATAAATACTAAGATAGTTCATAGGCGTTAATAAAAATATTAAGTGTACAAAAACAAGTTCATTAGCGAATACAATGAATATGAAGATGCCATGGTTCATGGGTGTCTCATAAAGAACTTTCAAGGGGGAAAAAACTGGTTTGAATGCAGCATCTATCAATTAAATATCCAAATTTAGAACGTAGAAGCTTGGTTTCCAAATCACGTATCATTTATAGATTCTTATATGTTTCTGTTATCAGAGAACATTTATCAGACAACATTAACAAAGCTAAAACTAATATTAGGAATTAGCATGCTTCACCAGATCCTCAAGTGCAATTAACCAGCATGTAACAGGAAAAAAAAATGATAAAGTCACAACAGAAATAAGCATGCACAACATTTCAAGAAAACTTACTGAAACAGGGAAAACATACCTTGCTAAGCATGACAACGAGAAACCCATCCTCAGAGACCTTATTCTCTGCCAGGGTTGTTTCATCTTTCAAGACCTTCCCATTGTGAATCAACAACTGCTGTCCACACGGGTAATTATCTTTTCCTTGTATATCTTCAATGTTCTTCTTGACAGCCATAACCTTTTTTCAAAAGCACCCGAATATCAACTCTCCAGTCAACTCACTTAAAAATGAACCCATATTGGTTTACAACACAATATTAAACTTTTCCAAAGTATATCTCATTGCCTCAAAACTAAAGATATTGCCTTGATATGCATACGCGAAAAACATCGGGTAATAAGTCAAACATAAATTCCATTACAAAACGAGCTAGTGCGTGAATTTATCGATATAAATGTTTGGTTGTTGAGAAAATGTGAAACATCTACAGTTCATTTATTTGGCCCCGAAACATAAAAGCGCAATACCACTATAATTTTTCCCGCATTTTCACGGTTACCAAAGAGATTAAAATAAAAGCACAAGATTACAATAAAATCACAAGATACAAGGAAAGCACAAGAAATTTGAAAATTTAAATTAAAAGGGGGAAAAAAAGAAGGAAAGCAGAACGCACGGTGTCGGAGGGCTGAACCGTGATTTCGAAATGGCTGCCTTTCAAAGTCTTCACGGTGAGCTTCATTGCGGCGACTTGGCAGCACGAATCGGTCGAAACGACGGCGTTTCGAGGGGTAGAAAACCCTAGGAACTGCTCTGAGAGACCGAGCGAGCAGTAGAGAGAGAGTGCTTGTAGCGCAGGAAATGAAAAACAACTAAAATAACAGCTTCACTATTTGGGCCTCGGCCCCTTAAAATAATTCATTATTAAATCTATTGGATATTAGAATCCCATCATTTGCATCCTCGATGCTCATATAAATATTTTTAATTTTTTAATAGAAAATAGAAATTGAATATCATTCATCCTCCAAAATCATTTCATACTTATTATGAAAAAAAAAAATTGTATATTTAATTTGAATTTCCAAATTTGGTTTAAAAGAATTAAATTTGGCCATTTAATCTATTTTTCTTTTTCCTTTTTGAGTTTGGTTTGGAAGAAAATAAATGAAAACAACAGAAATTAATAGTGAATTTTCCAGGCAATGGTCGATAAGTGTTGGGCGCATTCGTGGAAGAAACAAGTGTGCTTACTTCTGGATTTCCACGGTGGGAAAGACCTCCACGGTCAACTACTTGTATTTAGCTACCTTATTTAGAGTTTGTTCTTTTTTGTTTGTTTTTTTTTTTTTTAACAAAATTAATTGATAGCATCCATATTTATTGCACTTATTCTCGTATAAACAATAACATATTATTATTTATGTGAAAATGAGTATAATGAATATGGCTACCTCTAACAGTGTTCTTTCTATAATGCACATTTGTTATTAATATAAGATCTCATTTGCCAAAAAAAAAAGTGTGCTTAATGCTTATACGAAGTAATTTTCCTTTTTTTCAATTGAAAAAATATTTATACAATCGTAAATTAGGTAATCATCACGTAAATGTTTTTAAAAAAATAAAAAAAAATATATAAAATTCATATAAAAAATTAATTTTTTAATGGACTTCAATATTCTTCAAAATGACCATGCGATGATTACACACTTCAAGATTATACGTAAAATTATCTTTTCTACTTAGGTTCTTTTAGGATAAATTATAGGATGGACCAAATCGAACAATAATTTTTTTCTCTTTGCCGTCAACATTCATATTATTGTTAAACTCCAAATTTGTTATATTAGGGTACGAAAATATTTCAAGTATTCAAAAAATATTTTATTATTATTTATTATTTTATTATTATTATTTACTTATTTTTTATTAATATTCATTATTTTATTTTTATTCTTCACTTACTTTTATTATTATTTGCTATTTTTTATTACTATTTAATATTTTAATATTTTAATATTTTTTATTTTTTATTTTTTATTTTTTATTATTATTCACAATATTTCTCAACCCTCAAATATAACTTATGTGTTAAGAACAATACTAGAGTGGAGTCATACTCATTACACTCACACGCACATAGACAATAATACATCAATGTTTATATGTGTATGAGTATAATGAATGTGACTTCTTCCAATATTTTTTCATGTGTTAAATATGGTAAGCAACGAGACTATAAATACTTTAGGCCCTTTTTTCCAAGAAATTATGTATGACAAGATTCTGAGAGCAACTTTGAATAACTCCATCCTGTAAATTATCTTAAAAAGATCTCAATCTGGTAATATCATCAATAAAAGGTGCAAAAATGAGAAATAAAAAATAAAATAAAAGATGTGACTAATAGTATTTGGGTTGCTCTCAAGTGTTTATAGCATGTACTAGTTCTTAAGTTTCAATATGAATATTAACCCAAGATTATTGATATTAGCCACTTAAGGTTTTGTTGGATTTTTGTAGTAGGGCACGGGTAAGTTATAACTCAAACATGTACTTACAGTTTTGTTTATATTTTTATTTATAAGATTTTTTTTGTTATTTTTTTAATTTAAAATTTAAAATTTCATCATTTTTAACATATTAATATAGAAAAGTAAGTTTTTATAAGTTTTTTTAAAATACATTTAGAATTTTCTTTGAGAGAATATCTATCACTTTTTGAGGGGTGGCTCTACTGCCAGGTAGTTAGGATTCTCTTATATGTATTTTTTTTAGCACTTTAAATATTTTTTAAACACTAAAAAAAAAAACACAATTCTATTGAAAAATACTTTCTTAATTATTAAGTAAAAATAAAATAATAAAATAATAAAATCTCAACAATAAAACTGAACGGTAAGAACGAGTGATCAGTAGAGGTGTAATCAGTCCAATTTAATTTGATTTTAGATAAAATTTGAGATCGAATTGGCATACACCGATTTTACATTTTCAAGAACTAATTCGCATCGATTATTTTTCTAAATCAGTACTTCTGATTTTACTAGTACTAGTCAAATTCAGTCCCCTTTTTTAATTTTAATAAAATATCAATTTGTCATAAAATAATTGTTTATAAAAAAAACTGCTTTGAAAAAACTGTTTTATTAAAAATGTGTTAATATTTATAAAAATATGTTTTATAAAAAATGTATTATGTGAAAAAAATCTGATGTATACAAAATATGTTATAAAAAAACTATTATAAAATAAAAACTGAAAACATAGAGCTATTGTAAAATAAAAATAAATAAAACTGCCATAAGCCTATAGATATAGATGCTATAAATATCGAAAATAAAAAATCTGCAATAAAAGAAAATTCTGATATAATAATAAAATAAAACAAGTCTAAATCACAAGTCTAAAAGTCCAATAAATTATAATTATAAAAATATAAAAAAATATTATATATAATATAATATAAAAAAAAATTAATTTAAAATATATAATATATCAAAATGGTCCAATCCAATCCGATAGAATCTTAAAAAATGTAAAATTGGAATTGGATCAAAACTGGTCATTTTTAAAACTAAAAAAATCGATTCCACTGGTTTAAGCTAAACTGATTTATTTTTACACCCATTGAGGTAAGAGTAGTATTTTTACTTTTTGAGGAAGCCTGACTCACTTAGAGCATCCGCAATAGAATCGATTGGCTTGAGGATTTAGCTAATAGACTCTAAAATAACATTATTTAAGATTAGCGAAAGTTCAAATATTTAAACCTTAGATACAGTAAATGGAAGATTAATTTTCAATTTTAGAAGTGACTATTCATAGGTCAAATTTATATTTTATTGTTATTTCTGATATTTTTCTTCTCATTACTACTACTATTATGTTTATTATGCTATAATTTAATTAGAATATGATTATTAATTAATATATGGATAGAATTTTAAAATATAATAGAATAAAATAAATTAATAATTAAAAATTAAAATTTTTTAAACTAATATTATTTTATTATATATAATAAATAAATAAATAATTTAATATGAGAATTTAATGTGAATAGTTAAAGTCAAATTTATCTGCTATTATTTTATTATTATATAATAATAAAATAATTATTCCAATACAAGAATTAGAATAGCTAAAACTAGATTTTTTTTCATAAATTAAAATTGTCTTTTAATTTTTAACAATTCATTGAGATTGCGCTTAGGAGGACTATCCCGACCGGACTGACCCGGACTGCATGTCCTCAGGCAACTATACATGAGCATAAGCTTATGGTAACATGTATAGCACACGTGTCAAGCTGGAAAGGTAATCAGAGCGAGATTTGTCGATGAAATGATGAATGACTGCTGGAGAGGATCATGGGTGGACATCAATTCAGCAAGTCACGATGGGAACTTCTTGGATGGATGGAATAACCTCTTATTCAGAGTCCTAATTTCGTGTTGAAATCTTACGTACACAACTTAAGGGTACAAGCATTCAATTAGTTAATTTTTAAAATATATATATATTTGTATATATATTAAAAAAATTCTTATATTTAATTAAAAATAAAAAAATAGGAAAAGTGAATAAAAATATTTTAATTTTTTAAAAGTGAGTAATAACCCTTTAAAAATAAAAAATTTTAAAGGATTGTTATTCACTTTAAAAGATAAAAAATATTTTATTCTCTTCTCTCATTTTTTTTTCTTCATTTTTAATTAAATATAATAAAAAAATTGATATATATACAAATTTGTATTTTTTTTTTTAAAAAAAAAAATTGACTAATCTAGTACTATAAAAGACAAAAGAGCGGGCGCATTTCCTGTCTTACAACCATAATTCATTGGAAAGTGCTTAAGAAAATCAAGCCATTTTTTTTTTAAAGGAAAGAGGCTCATTCCAAATCTTGTCGTGTAAGTCTATGAGAAATATAGGGAAATATGTAAATAAATTTATAAATTAATATAATTTAGTAAAATATATATAAATTAATAAAAATAATTTAATATATCATATAAATACATATCGGTTTATAAATTATTTTATAAACTTTCTCAACAATTCTAAAAAATATATTAGATCCTAATTATTAGGTTGGTTTATTTCGGTCGAGTTTTATTCGATCCAATTTTTCAACTATATTTATTTTTTAGTAAATTTTATATTTTTATTTTAAAAATTCAAGAAAACTTTAAATCAAAAATCCAGATCAACATCACCTACTAATCACATGGGAAAGGACAAAATTAATAAATAAAAGTGAAAGCTATGTAGTTGTTTATTTTATAGTCATTTATTTATTTTTTTAATAAATAAAAGTGAAAGCTATATAATAGTTGTGTTAGATTTCATAAGAGAGAAAGGACAAAATTAATAATGTAATGACATGACATATGGTTGTGTTCCATGCATGAACTCACCTATCCCAACTTCTTTGGCCTTTTCTAGTATATCACATCACATCGTATCCTTTCCTAGGGTTAACATATCAAATGGATCAGACATCCCCATGGTTGCCCTTAAGTTTAAAATATCTCAAGGCTAGGGAACATAATTCATGTGAACCTAACGGTATGAAAAGTTAAGTCGAGATATTTCCAAGTGGGATGGACAAAAGAAAAGGAAAGTAAAGAAAGCTTGAAAATGATGTTTATTCTGTTGGTGATCGTTAAACTCCAAGTCTGATGTATAAAATAAATAATCTTGGTTAAATACATTTCAAACTCTCTATTAATTATGAGTTTTGAACTTCACACCCAAACTATTAAAGTTGGCAAATTATAATCTCAAACTATAAAAATCCAACGGTAAGAATCCTTCATCTTAAGAGATTATGCAATCTGTTTCATACATATAATATCTCAATCAATATAATTATTTGAATTATGGTAAAGTGATGGCTTTAGATAGTTTTAATAGTTTATATAGGGTTTAGGGTTCAATCAATATTCAGTTTTTATAGGTTAACATGTAACATCTTTAATAGTTATGAAACACCAAAACCTAGTGGATGATATAGAGACATGCCTTAGAGCATCCACATTTAATTGATAAAACAATTCCCTAAATTTTAATTAAAAATTTCACTTCTTATAATATTTTTCTAAATTTTATTCATCTTCAAAAAATCTCCTACATCTAATTTCATATATTTTCTCTCATATATTAAAATAACATTTTACTATATTTGTTTATTACTTTCTTCTTTCACTTCCATTTTCATTCTTAATTACTTATTCTTTTATCTTTTTCTTGTTTTTAGTATTTCCAACTTTACTTAAACTCCAAAAATCTAATATAATTAATTTTTATCACGATATCTGATTACTTAAAAATTTACCTCGATTATAAAATAATCATTTTCTCCAATGGAAATTTTGGATGCAATAGAGGAAACAAAAATACAAAAAAAAATAAACATCTTGAAAGAAAATAAAATCCAAATAAATAGTAACTACACTCGAGACCTTGCAATAGTCAAAATTTTTCATAGTACATTATAATTACGAGTAACTATGACATCGAAATATAAATTGCTAAAATATATTTCTCCGATTTTTCTTACGCCTCTCTAGATCAATTTCTAGACGATGTCTACTTGTTTGGATATTCATTGAGGCTTTATCTTATGAAACTCAATTTTTAATCGGTTAACAGTCTTCCGCCCATACGCTAGTATTTACAGGTCATACCAACAAAAAAATCCACAAACCTACCTAGCCTAAACGGTTGCCAAGTAACCCAAAAAATAAATAAATCACGGGATCATAGCAAAATTAACCTAAATACATGCAAAAGAAGTATTAATTACATTAAGAGTAAACTTCAGTTACCTCATAGTTTTAGCAATCAAAAAATCATCATCCATTGTTGTCCTCAATATGAGCAATTTGTTGGTATGCTTTAATACCACATTAACATACTGAGTATTTATTACGAAGATTGTTTCCTGAGTCGATGATGCTACGGCTAAACCTAGGTATTTGGTAGTGATTTCTTTTATTATGCTTCAAGTTTGTAGACAAACATAAATAAGAGGGGCGAGAAAGTACCCAACATCTTAAAGTATGTGGTTAAATAATCATGGCTCAGGAAGGTTTTTTCAAAATCACAACATGCGAAGACAAGAAGCACGCATGAACAGCGACAAAATCATGAACCTTAATTTCCGCATATTAGCCATCCAGAATTCACGGATTACCCTGCCATATTAATGACACTCTCTGCCTAAATACTATGAATTAACTCACTCATCACAACCTTACATTAGACTATTAGCTACAGACCAATCATGACAGCAAATAATGGATCACAGCTCATAGGCATAACAAATGAGAATCTAGATGTAGGGGTGTTTAATGGCATAAACAAGGGATTGAATTAGTCATAGGCATTCCAAGGGAAAAACAGGGGCAGAAACATCTCAATCACGGATTAGTATGTAAACATCCCAGCAAATAACTATAAGTAGCACAACAAATTCAACAATGACACAGCTCGGGTTAATATGTAAAAACATCCTCAAACCCGAATGTCAATCACAAAACAGGGCCTCAACGAGTCAATCACAACTCAGTTTTAATAACCATCACAACAAATTCAATAATGAACATCTTGGAATAATTAGTAAAAGCAACCTCAAACTCGAATGTCAATCACAAAATAGGGGCCGAGAGGAACAAGCATAGCACAAAAAGTAACCATCGCAATTGTCCAACCACAAAAATAATAGTAAAATTTGGATTAATCAACCAATTGTATTCTCGAGTATCACAGGAAATCTTACAAACAAGGAACAAAGACACTAAAATTAGGCTTTAAAATTCAAAACCTTATCACAACATTCGGGATTCATCAAAGGGATTATTAAACCTATCATAAAGCACAAAGCCATAAAAGCATGCCCCAAATTAGAAAAAAAGTCAAAACTCGAAGCCAAAGTAATTGGGATTCATCAACGGGGACCTCAAATCGAGATATACAACACATAAGTTAGGGAAAAAAAAACCCTAGGTTAACAAGAGTAGTGCAAGAACCATGATCATGAATGGGGAGCCAAGAGGAACAAAATTGCATATCTTTAATGGAAGAGAGAGAGAGGGATGTGAAGGTAGCCCAATGAGTGTTTGAAGACTTACCGATGATGACAAATGGAGGGCAATGCCATGAGTGTGATGGGGTTGCTGAGAAAAAGGTGAGAGACGTACCGAGAAGAAGAGTGAATAGGGGGAGATGAAACTTGCAAGAAGCAAACGAAAATGGGGGGTTGGGATGTGGGGATACAATAGCTACCCTATATGGGGGGCTACTGTAACGCCCCCCAAAGGATGCCCTAAATGAGAATTCAGATGTGGGGGTGGTTTAGGCTTACACCCCAAAACACCCATATATTATGGGGAGGGCTCCCTTTTAAGGAGTCCAATGTGGATGCTCTTATGAATTAATAAATAAAGAGTTGACTTTTTTATAGTTGAAAGAGATCTCACAATAAGTGATGTGTTGACATGCCAAGATTCAAATAACAGAACTCTCTCTTTATGTCTAACATAAATAGTACGTAGAATAAATAAAAGTTGTTCTATTAACCAACATTATTTATTTGTGTGGGTTATGTTACATTATATGCAACCAATTATGAACAATCCTAATAACTAGTAAGTGTTTAAACAAGTATGTTAACATATGAGAATATAGTAGTATAGAATATGTTTATATTACGCATGCAACCCATCTTATGCATATAGGTAGTCAGCCATCTTGGCCCTTGCACCTGTCTGGATGGGGGGGCTTCTTTTTATCTCGCTACTCATCCTCGTCTTATAAAAGTGGGTGGCCTCACTTGATCGAATAGGTGAATGGGCTGGTCCATACACTTTTTGGCCACCTAAAATAGAGATCGAGAGAGTGACATCTAGTGAGGTAAAAACGAAACAATAATGCTATATATAGTTGTGGAGTGCGTAAATATTGTGCACTCACTTTAAAAAAAGTGGAATCCACTATTAAAAAGTTAGTTTTTTTTAATGTGAGATCTGTATTACTCATTTTTTTCAAAGCGATTACAGGACTTTTACACATTCTACAACTGCAAATATCATTTTTCAAAACGAAAACTCCACAACATATGCAATGAAAACATAGTTGTGAATTGCTTCGCGAACCTACAACCACACCATGGTAAAGACGAAGACCCATGGATATAGGGCAGTAGGTCATGGGAGAATATAAACAAAAAAAGCCCAAAAGAGGAGGACCTAAGGAGGGGATGAAGAAAAAGAGAGGAAGATGAGGGGTGCTATAAGGATGATATTGGGAAAAATAAAGAGAAATGAGACTAGAGGAGAAATATCAACTTTTTGGTGCAAAAAGATGTCACTTAGGGAGTTTTTTTAATACCCATATTTTATACAAAAATGCTGAATATAGTCGCCCAGCATAACCGCTGTGGAGCTAGCTACCAACATAGAAAAATAAAATTGGTACGTTTCATAATGCATCAAAATGAATCGTTCCACAATGATGACCTCCCTCCCTTCATCTTCCCATAGACAAACACGAAGTTCTTCGAAGCTTTGCTCCTATAGCCAATCTCGTAACCTTGAACACAAAGCAAAAGAGGTTTTTTTTTTTCAAAATAAAATCTTTTGCTGCAAAAGTTTAGTCTCAATCGCATACATTTCAAACTTTAGGTCTATTGCTAAGGTGCCTTTACTTTATCACCTTTCATACATTCAAAGCAACAAAAAACATAAAATAAAATAAGGAATATTCCTTTAAGACCCAAAACTTTAGTGAGAGATCAACAACGCTTGGTCTTAAAAAAAAGTAAAAAGAAGAAAAAGTGTCATGTTATAATCATAGTTTTTAATTTCATACCATATCGGTCAATAGGTTGAAATATATTGTACCAACCAGTTATCCAATACAAAAAAACTGTTGTTTTGTATCGGTAAATATTTCGGCCACATTGACCGATATTTCGGTAGTACTGGCCAATATTTCAACCTTTATTTCGATTGTACCGGATTTCGACCTCTTACCCTTTTTTTCGTTTGTTGTTATTTTTTTACCCCAATTCAGACTAAACTATTTACATATATATTTTTATATATAATTTATTCATATATTGACTATTATTTTGAAATATAATTTATATATTTTTATATATAATTTATTTATATATAGATTATTTCGAAATGGTATACGAAACGATATCGATATCGAAATATTTTATTTTAGTACCTTGATCGATACGCCTACTGATACAGTGTTCAAAACATTGGTTATAATTGGTAGTAGACTTTATGGGATATCTAATAAAATAAACAACAAAATATCATCCATCACAGTCAATGAGCCCAAAACCTAAATTTGATAACCAAAAGATTGGATTTTTATAAGGAAAATATCTCACAGACTCTTAAAACATATTTCCATTAGATTCTTTGGATAGAATCTAGGAAAACAAAATGGAAATGAGAAACTCTAAGACCCTGAAACACCCAATCTCTTGCCTAAAAACATAAAAAAAAATTAACAAAAAAAACACCAATGGAGTTCTATACAAATCTATAAACTGAGTCGAAGAAGAACTACGGAGCAGCAAAAATAGCTTCAACAAACACATAAATGGTAAAAGTTTTACATCTCTAAAGTGTTACAATCTTAAAGGCATGTACATGCATGTAAAGTTTTTGCTGCTAGTTTTTAAAATTTTACATCAATCATACTAAAAATATATTTAATATAAAATATTTTACACTAGCCACATTGGCCAGCTTGTACATTAATATTGAATTAATTCTCAGGGTATTTTTGTCTTTTCAAAAGTTCGTGGAGTTTTTTTTGTCTTTTCACATTATAGTGTGGATGGTGTGTTAAAATGACAAGCTAAAGAACATATTTTTTAATTGATTAATTGTTTAAAATTTTACATCAATCGTATTAAAATATCTTTAATATAAAATAGTTATTTTTTCCTTCTCCATTTGAAGTTATGTCATACTTGGTTATCTTCAGAAATTTGATACATTTAGGGGTGAAAATCTCCCGTAGCGGTTCGGCTCTGCCACCAAATTGACCCTACACCGACCAGTTTACAGTTTTTATTT
Source organism: Platycarya longipes (assembly GCA_036559045.1). Taxonomy (NCBI): domain Eukaryota; kingdom Viridiplantae; phylum Streptophyta; class Magnoliopsida; order Fagales; family Juglandaceae; genus Platycarya; species Platycarya longipes. The sequence continues at coordinate 6,751,905 of CM071789.1, read as the reverse complement.
GACGACAATCGGAGGTCCGTGGCCTCTTCGGTTTGGGCCTTCTTTTGGGCTCCTTGTTTAGTTGGTTTGTATTTATTTTTTTCATCAACTTGTATTTGTTATTTTTGTTTGACTTTTTTTTACTCATCTATTCTATTAGTCAATACTTAAAATATTTTAGATTTTTCTTCTTATATTTGTAAAATTCATTACTAAAAATAGTACAACTAATTACTAATTCAGTAATTAATAAATAGAACAATAAACTCAAAAACAATAAAACTAGTTTGTAAATACTGTTAATAACTACTAAGTAAACATAATCAACACAAGTTGTTTTAACTAATAAGCAAGCAACTATTATATAAAATAAAATTATGTCAAAAGCTAAAAAGAGTCTTCAATCTTCAATAGTTGTGATACCTGATTGTACTTCCAACTTTATAAAGATATGAAAAAGATTAATAATTTTGGATAATGAAAAATAAATTAAATTAATTTATAAAAATAAATGAATATTGAATGAGAAAAATATTACTAGATTCTACCATAAAACTCTCAACATTATCCATGCCTTCTCGAATATTAATTGGCGTTGACGAATGTCGCAATCAATTTTGAATACAAATAAGTGTCTCAACTGTTATGAAACCCATGAACTCCGAAAAGAATCGAGTACACGCCCTCATGTACCAAATGTTGACTATGAGCCTACAATGAAAATTGCTATGACTAACGAATATCATACAATTCTTGCAAATATAGGGTAATTAATCCCACTAGTTCTCCATCAGACCAATAAATCAAAAGATGGATTGAGTGCCTCATAATTATTTGATAAATATCGGTTCACCTCTGTGTTTAGAAACTATAAATCCAATTTTAGAACATGTCTGATACCATTCCTACATCAATTGTGACTCATGAATTTCTTCACTTTTTTTTAGGATGTAGATGTCGAAGTGGGCACATGTTTTTTACTACTCAAGGTAAAATCAATTGTAGCATTATACTCGTCGTATAAGTCTGATAGTAACTGTTTCACACTAAACATTGACCCTCAGCTCGAGTCTTATCATGAATATTTCTCAGGTTCAAATTGAGAAGTCCTAACTTATTTCGAGAATCAAGCACAATGATAATCAACAGCAATAAGTTCATCTTATCCAATGAACCCTAATACTTATCATATTTCATTCTCATGTTCGTGACCATGGTCTTCAAACACTTTTTGGGATGCTCACTCAGCCTAACCAACTCTATTTTGAGTATACAAATTTCCATAAAACTTGTATTTGCAATATGAAGGGACCTAGAAAATCGACAAGTGACATTGTAAAGTATTTTAAAAAATTTCAAAATAACCCACACTGTCTTCCACTCGTTAGCTCTAGGAAGTTTAATTTGGTCATCATTAGAGTAAGACATAAAGTTGTAATTGTCACTGTCCATCAGCCTAAACCCCCATTTATGACAAGACTTAATATATGTGATGGCGTCGTCACACTTTTTAAAAGTTTAAATTCTCGTTCATGACAATATTTAATATATGTGCACAACAAATCAGATGCATGTATTTCCCTCCCAACACATTCTCAGTCAAAAAATACTTCAAATAGGCAATTGCATTACCATTAGAGCTAGCATTACCAATAGTCACAGTAAATATCTTATCAGTCTCCCAATCAAGGAGACACTTTTTAATTTTTCTTCTAATTGTGTCCCCTCAATGATTAGGGTTCAAATAAAAATTAATGATTTTATTTTATAATTTGCAATCTTTATCAATGAAATGAGTAGTTAGGTATATATAATTCAGATTTTGTATCGATATCCACGTATCAATAGTCAATGAAGCTTTCATGCCCCAATCTTTAAACAACTTATTAAGTTTTACATTTTTTGATGTAAACAATTTTATATAATCTCTTACAACTGTGACACGCCATGATACTTTGAATTTTCAAACAACTAAAACACTTTCCTAAATCCTTGCACTTTAACAATTCTACATGAAAATTCATCAATAATTATTGTCTCTGTAATGGCTAACCTCATTGCTTCTTCACTATGTTTGTGAGTGATAAGATTCCTCATCACACTATTATCACTCTCTTCAATCCTCTCATGGGTTGTTACCTCATGCGTCAATATTTTTTAGTACTTATCTAGAGACCCATGTTTATGAGGATGTTTTGGACATGCAGATAGGTGGGCCTTCATAGTTGAAGTCCTGTTACTCTTTGAGTGGCAAGATTAAATCTTACCTAGCCTTGAGCTCTTCTATATGATAACCCTTAACTTTTTTAAAATGATCCCAAACAAACGACGGCTCTTTCCCCTTCTGTTTTTTAGAAAATGGACGATTACTACTAATGGGGACACTTAGAGGATTGGGTGTTTGAGTCTTTTTTAAATTAACAATTTATTCATCATTGTTAAGATCAATTGGAGATAATGAGAAATCTATCCAATATGTGAAAAATTTAATTCACAATTAATTAACAATCATAACTAATTTAAAAAACAAACAAAGCTTGATAATAATGAATAAAGTACAACTAATTAACAATCAATCTAATATTGAGCCCTTGTGATTAGTTTACACAACTAGGTTCATTAATTTACATATATACTTTACACCTTAATATTTACCTTAATATTGAGCCTTTATTATTAGTTTACATTTATAACTATGACTGTGACTGTGACAATAGCTTTGAATTATTGTTAATGAGTTTTGATCAATCTAGCTAGGTTCATTAATTTCCATATAGTTAGGTTCATGTTAATATTCAACTTAACAATGGGAACTTGATCAATGTGACTGTCAATAACACTTACAGTTGTTAGTCACAATGGGAATTTGATCAATGTACACCATAATATTCAAATTAACAGATTACCAAACAACCACAGGCTATAGCTCAACTAGAAAGCAATATGAGTTACGTAAAAACATAGCTCAATTCATTTTACATTCATTCCTCGAACACTCAACACAATAGCTATAAAATTAATAACTTAATAACAAGTTAACAATAGCAACAATAACGAAAATTTGAAAAAAATTAAACCAACAATACAAAGAAATGGACAAAAAACAATAATTAAACCTAGTACCAAGTAGCAACAACTACAAATATGAAATAACAAATAAAAAATACGAAAAATTGGGAAAAAAACCCTAACCTAAGAGGCATTGAGGGCTGAGGTTGAGCTGTTGAGGAATAGTGGACGGTGTTGCGAGCCTACAAAAGTGGTGAGAGAGGAGGGAGTTTTGAGAGATTCAGCATTGCTCACGACGCAAGAAAAGAGATGAGTAGGAAATATTTAGAAGAGTATAAGTGAAATGAAGAAGGGGGCAACGAAAATTAAACCTTAAAAACCTAACAACGCAGTTTTAATTTAAATGAAACGGCATTATTTTGCATGTATATATATAATAAAAAAAGACACATAATCGGTTGGTGTACCGGTTTGAGACAGAGTTGAATTGGTATCAACACCAACTGACGTTGGAGGTATTTAATACCGCCTCTTGATCAATTCTTTGTTGGTGGTGGCCGATTCTGATATCAAAGGTCGGTTTTCGACAATTCTGGTCGATTATTCAAGATTTTGTACAACCATATAAATATATATATTTCAAATGACAAAATCTAAATTCAAATGGTTAATACAAAAATTACTCAGTAAAAATTTATTTTTTTCCTATTTTTATCATTATTATCCTTTCAATATCTCTCTTTTTTAAAATTTTTTTTTTTAAAATAAATGGGGTGAGGGATTCTGAATCTATATATTTTTATTTGAAGAATCCAATCATATGCCATTAAGTTATTGGCCTCCTAATATATCTTAATATGGTATTAAATGATATACTCACATGAACATAATACATATTTTTTAATTAATTAACACCATGATGCGAGAATGATGATAAAAAAATGATAAGTAATATTATTTTCACTTAAACTATGTGATATTAAATGATTGGAAATTATTTATTATATTATATTTTTTAACTTATTATTTAATGTTATATTATGAGATGATGATGATAAAGAAGATAATAAATAATTTTTTTTTAAAAGGAAATGAAAAAAAATTGGAAGGTCACGTGGGGGGTCATGTGAGAGTTTGTTGCTAAAACGGAAACAGAAACAAAAAAAAAGCTCAAGAACAAGTGGCGGGCTCCCTGGATTACAAACGCTTATTCGAGGGGCGATCCGATAGCTTCGCTCTTTCTCTGTCTGTCTCTCTGTCTCACTCTCACGAGAAAGCCGGGGGGAGACTAGAGAGAGATTGAGAGAGAAACAATCTCGTCGTCATCGTCATCAATGCCCTGGTTTCCTAAAACTCTTTCTTCAGTTGCGTGCTTGTTAATTTCCTTTTATCTCCCTCGTACATGTGACTCCTCCTCAACCTTCCATTAATGAACCTTCCTAATCTGCTTCTATCCCCTTCTTTTTTTCTTTCCGCCGTTCATTCTCTTTACCTTATTTTTTGCTTTCTTTTTTGATTAAGGATTTTCTAAAGTTCCTCCTTTTTTTAGCTGCTGCTTCTGTGCTTGCTTCTTTGTATCGCAATGGATTCGTGAGAGTGATTGGAAAGATTGAATAAAGATTAAAAAAACAAAGAAAGAAGGAAGATGGAGAAGAAGAAGTATCCGATTGGACCCGAGAATTATACGATTTTTGAGGAGGTCGGCCAGGGTGTGAGCGCTTCTGTGCACCGCGCTCTCTGTAAGCCCTTCGACGAGATCGTCGCCATCAAAATACTCGATTTCGAACGTGGCAATTGCGATCTGGTATCTTTCTATTTCCTCGTTCAGTGTTGAATTAGCGACCAATGTATCTACGTGTGTGTTTTTTTAATTATCAATAATCGTTCCGTGAATATTTTCTACCTCAATAATATCTAAGTGACGATATTCAGGAAGGTGCTTGATTGCCAAAATTGGTCGAAATAAGATTCAGCATTTGCTTCGGCAGTTTTCACAACATCAAAATTATGTGTCGTTACGGAATATAGTCCAACTTTTGAATGTATAGGAGAGGACTGAAATTGGGAGATGCTGATCTGATATGCTATTCCCATTCGGAACTAATTATATTGCACAGATTGCACTAATATATTCGGGAGGAACCTTTTAGTCTCCAGATGGTCCTGCATCTGCCATTTTATTAGTCTAAGCGTTTCTCTGAGATTTCTTCCACTAAACTTTTCCTCTTGATTTCAATGGAACTTTTCTAGAATGAATGCAGTTTGTATGACATGTTTTGGGTTGAAGTTTGCACGGTTCCTTTTTGTTTTTCCGAATCCTTATTATGGATGCGATTCCCGATAGTTGTTTTGATATATTCTTCCATCCTTTCCGCAGAATAGCATTTCACGTGAAGCGCAAACAATGGTCTTGGTTGATCATCCTAATGTCCTTAAATCACACTGTTCCTTTGTCAGTGACCATAACTTGTGGGTTGTCATGCCGTTCATGGCTGGGGGATCTTGTCTTCACATACTGAAGGCTGCATATCCTGATGGTTTTGAAGAGGTAGTTATAGCAACGATACTACGTGAAGTGTTGAAGGGTTTAGAGTATCTTCATCATCATGGGCACATACATCGAGATGTCAAAGTGAGTATTGATACTTCATCCCAATTCATTTATATCACGTATCGGCAGGGAACTTTTTTTCTTTGGCTAGTTCTGCATGCACGGAAATCTTCATAAGACTTTATTGTCCGGAAGCTCAACCGCTGTTTCCTAGTTCATTGTTTTGAACTAATAAATAACGTTTTTGCTGATGTGATCTCTTACTCAATAGTTTTCTATCTAGCCTTCACTTGAGTACTATTGGTTCCTTGAATGGGACTTACTACTGGTGCATTCATTGATCCTCAATGCACATTCTCCAACCATCTTGTAAATTCGTTCTGGACTTTAATTGACATCCAACTTCTCATTTAGAAGAATGGCAGCAGGCTGCTCTAACTATATAACTGTCTTGTCCACTCTTACTGGGGAATAGACAGTTCGATTTTCCCGATGCCTGTTACTTTTTGATAAAGTTCAAATATATTGAGTGTGGACCCTTGACTTCTAAAAGTTTACTTCTAGGGTAGTCAAACACGTAGCTTTCCCTGGAGAAGTGTCAATCCCGGCTGGCTCAGAGTGCAATGCAACGCTAAGATAGTGGTGATAAACGCAAATACCATTCATAGATGTGGTCCAAGAAGTTCAGGTTGTATATATAGCATGATAAGGCTAAAAAGTGCACTAATGGTGATTTAAGAGATGTGTAAGTTGACAGACAATCACATTCATGTGCCAACACAGAGAGATGACATTTTTTATATTGCATTGTGCTATTTTAATTAATTCCTGCTGGATCATAGTTATTTCTATATTACTAACGTGTTTATTCTTTCTACAATTACCATGATTATTTTTTATTCTAGTTCCTTGCTCATTACTATCTTATATATATATTGTCATAGGCTGGGAATATTCTCATTGATGCACGTGGTGCAATCAAGTTGGGAGATTTTGGTGTTTCTGCCTGTCTGTTTGATTCAGGTGATAGGCAACGCGTGAGGAATACATTTGTTGGAACACCTTGCTGGTATTTTGTTATTACCATCTGCATGTAGTCATTTTCCAACTTCCAAGTCATGATCTTCTGCATATTATCTAGTTCGACAGTGCATACTTAGCTAGCACAAACAATAGAAGTATCTTCTCCATTTAGAAAAAAATAAAAGTACTTTCTCTATTGCACTTTCTAATGTTTTGAAATGGTAGAAAAACTTAAGCTAAATTAGAAGCTGAACCAAATGCTTAAAAGGCATGAGGCTCCTTGGTTCATTGACTTGTCGCTTCTTGTTTCGTAACTCAAGAATCAAGGATTTCAAATCATTTTTTTGTAGGATGGCGCCTGAAGTTATGGAGCAACTACACGGTTATGACTTCAAGTCAGTCCAAGTTTCCACTGTTTTCCTAAAATATTTACTCTGTTTTTTGACCCATTACCTCCTTTTGATTCATTCACAGTTATGTTTGCTCTTTTTGTTTTCATATTTTTTCCTGCAGGGCTGATATCTGGTCTTTTGGTATAACTGCATTGGAGCTTGCCCATGGTCATGCTCCTTTCTCAAAATACCCCCCAATGAAGGTGCATAGATTATATTGTGACATGCTTTTATCAGCATATTCTCAGGAACACCCAGGAGCTCGTTGAACTATCTAAAGCAAGTTTACTGTTGCCAGGTACTGCTTATGACCTTGCAAAATGCACCCCCTGGCCTTGATTATGAAAGGGATAGGAAGTTTTCAAAGGTATGATGTCAACAACTTGGTAAATTCACTTTTAGAATATGTTGAAGTAAACAGTTTTTGGTCTTTTCTTTTTTGTCTTTAGTCATTTAAGCAGATGATTGCTAGTTGCTTGGTAAAGGATCCTTCAAAACGACCTTCTGCAAAGAAGTTGTTGAGGCATTCCTTCTTCAAGCAAGCTCGTTCGAATGATTATATTGCGCGGACACTTTTGGAGGGCCTGCCTGTTCTTGGAGACCGAATTAAGGCATTAAAGGTCAGGTTACCGTTTTTGATAAATTGACAGTGTCCATAACCTTTCTATGCTTTTTGATCTGTACCTAGCAACATCTTTTTTTCATCACAGAGAAAGGAGGAAGACATGCTCGCACAAAAGAAAATGCCAGATGGACAGAAGGAGGAAATTTCACAGGTTGGAATTCTTCTCTTAAATCAATACAGTAAATTGTGTTATATTATATTTTTTGATGTATGTAATCAATAGGTAGATTGATTTAATCAGTTTACATGACTAGGAGTCATCTGGTTATTGTTTAAAAAATTTAATATTTATTCATCTGGGAAAATGTTTAATTCCTGTGGAAACATCTGGACTGATTATTGCAACCATAATCTGTGAAATTCTTAAGTGTGACTTCGTCGCGAGGGAAATTGCTAGAAATGTAGGCCAAAATTATCAATGCGTTTGAGGAATGCTTTCTAGAGTTGCAGTTGCTGCCTTCATGAAAATTGCTTCATGCCTCTTGCCAGTCATCACTTGAAGCAACTTACCCGTAATCACCATCAGAGTTTTCATTATCTTTGTTTCCTTCAAGATGTTATTTCAACACCCTAGATTTTGTTATCATAAGTGAAGAACCATTTTCAGAAAGAGGAGAAGCCTAACGTAAACAGCATGTATACGACACGTTTTGCTAAAGGTTCAGTCCAAATGTAAGTGGTCAAGAAAATCTAAGGTATGAAGAAATATGGTTGCACCAAAAGGAGACATCCGAGCATACAAAGATCAAAAGAATAGAGCATTTGTGCTTTGTGGTGCTTCTTCTTTTTAAGGAAAAAAATTATATTTTCAGGCCTAATTTTCCATCAGCCTTGGATCATTTTGCTGGGGTATGTTTTTGGTATTGTTAGTCTTTCATCTGGAGTTTATCAATCAATGCTTCAAATAGTAGCAATATCCATATGACAATCTTAAACTTGGTCTCTGTTATCACCCATTCCTGTCAAATACAGCGTGATGCCTTTTTCTCTGGCCTTTCTCTCTTTAGAGTCATCATAATTTCTCAATTTTGTTTTTTGATAGGAAAAACAAATTTTATTGATCAATGAATAGGCATAGACATGTACAAAACTATAATAGAAAACAAAAAATGCCCTACACTAAGTAGGCGCATTAGAGACAAGAAGGTCATGTAGGTCCCTGCCATTGAAATCAACAGCAATAACCCAAGTACAAAGGGTTCTAAAAAATAAAACTTTAAGTTCCTCAAGTGATTTCTCCTTGTCTTCAAACATCCTATCATTGCTTTCCTGCCACAGGCACCATATGATGCAAATAAGGATCAAACTTATCACATACTCATAGGTAATGATGTTTAGTATTTATTAGTAAGTGTGTGAAGTTATTCACACTGCTACTGACGAAAGATAATATGAATGTTGCTTGAGGCCTTTATATTTTTGTAATGGTTTCTATATTTTAGAGGCACTGGCAGAGCAAGACGTCAAGCTAAATATCCAAAAAAATTTAAGTCTAAAGTACGACCTTATTAAGAATGTACAACCATTGATAGAAATTGTAAGGCCTTGTGTAATTACAATCATCCAAAGAATGGCAGAATTCCCAATAAGAAATGGGAGAATTTGAAAAGCAAAGGTCTATCATATGAATAGGTGGAATGAAAGGATGACAAGGGAATATATGTGAATACACATATATATGATCTATATGACACACATTTACGCATGTCTAATGTTTTAGCTTTCTCTGTTGTATAACCATTTAACTTAATTTCCGCTAATTTAAACTTAGAATAAAGGGTGCTTTTAACAGATTGTTCACAAAAAGTTTGATTTTCACACATTTATTGCACAATCTTTTAATTGAAGCCAATTTAAATTATCTAAATCTTGTGGAACTTAAATTTTTATGTCTCTCTCTCTATACATTATTTGCTACTAATGGATGAAAATTAGAAAAGCCCAGAGTTCACTGACCTTCCAAGGGTTCTTTTCCTTGTTCTTATGTATGCATGTGACCCCTCAATGGTGATGAACCTGATGGTTAGACTTTTAACAAAGAGTGTAGGGATGACATTCATGTGAAGAAAAGAGTCTAATAAATCGATATATCAAATAAAACCTTTATATTTTACTGTTTATTTGTTACTAGCAATGACTTTATATTCACTCCATGGATGAGTATCCAGTTTCTTTTGTGTTCACAGCATCTGTATAATGACCAGATTGTATGTGTCGTATATGGACATCTTAGAGTTCTGAGCAAAGTTTTTATGTTTTAATGCTGGTACCATCTTTTTATACTAGAAGTAACTAGCTTTCTATATGTTCTTCCCATTATTTTTAGAATGAATATAAACGAGGGATTAGTGGTTGGAACTTCAATCTTGAAGATGTGAAGGCTCAGGCTTCCCTGGTACTGCTGTCTGTCTTTTTTCTTTGGAGACATAATCATGTGATATCTGAAAGTTCCACAAAATCTAATGAACAAAAGAATATGGTTCTCATCATGTCAGATTCAGGACGTTGATGACCCTATAACTGATGCTAATCAAGGAGGGAGCTCAAATTCTTTGTCTGCATTAGATGTGGTTGAAAAGCAATCACAGTTCCCAAACTCTTGCCAAGTTGTGGGCATGGTATGTATTAACTATAGTTAACTTTAGTTGGAGATGTATGACGTCTCAACTGTGGTTTTGGAAGTTATATTTGTGTTAACACCTTTTATATTTGACTTTTTCCTTCTTTAACTTTTAGAAGTTGTTGTGTGATCTTGATCCTAGTGTTTTGCAGGAAGATAGTTCTGTTATGCAATATCAACCAATGCGTCTGCCATTAGTTGACTCAACTACAAATGAAGTCAAGTATGTTATCTGAAATGCTGTCTTACAACGTTACTGCTCTATCATGTTGCTTGCTTATGTTCTTAATTTTTCAATGGTGAGAAATTTTCTAAACTTACAAAGAGTACTGCTTCTACCTAGGAAGTGTTGCTCTTCTCTAAGATAATGTCATGGCCGAGAACTTATGGTTAAGATAATATGCCCAAGTAGTCTAAACTAGTCTTGTTAATTTTCCAGAATCAAATGTGACAAATCTGATGATGACTCTAGCATTGCTAGTTCATGCAATGAACTGCACATTTCATTGAATTGCTCACCGCATCATGATGATCATTCTGAAAGTAATGTGGCTGAAAAGACTGATCTGGAGAACAATGGAAAACTATCAGAGGCAACAACCGTTCCCTTTCATCATGTAAGGGCAACTTCATCAGCCAGCATGCTTTCACCTGAAGTTACTATTAAAGGAGAGAGGTTTGACCCTTAATCTATGATGGACCTTTTGGCATAACCAGAACAGTCAGCTTCTTTTAGTTTGTGAATTATCATCTTAATCCAAGATTTTAATTGGGAAAAATATCATATTTGACTTTCAAATTAATTGAAATTCCTGAACCAATATCAACTATTCATTTAATTGTATTGTACCTCAGAAAAGTGGAAGAATAAACGGCTAAAAGTACAAGGCATAATCTGACATTAAGTGATAAAGAGTAAAGTAGGTTACTTTGTGAAGTCCTATAAATGGATTCATTCCTAATTTGGTATTTTTCCAAACCCTTAGGGGTTGGCTCACGTGGTAAAGATCTTGCTCTTGGCAGTATGTTCCTTGCAAGGTCCAACACTCGAATCCCACTAGATGTAAACAACCTTTAGGGGCCATTGGACTAGGGGATTTTCCCCTAATTACTTGAGGTGCACTTGCGGAAAACTCGTTGCTAACGGCTTGTGCATCTCCGGAATTGAGTTATCCTTTCATTATATGTATATCTCACGTGTTTTTTTCCTTCTATAGTTAATCACTTAAATCTAATGGTATTTCAGCGATAAGTTGCAATATCTGTCCCAGAATGCTGCAAGTTTTAATGCAGCAACAGTTACACAGGCAGCAGACGAAGTGCTCTCTGAAATTTCTTCTAAAGCATCGAGATCATCAGGTAGAACTAAAAATTTCTTACTATTTTTCTTATCTTGAATTTTAATTTGATTGATGCGATTGATTTTTGATCACTTGCTCTCATATTCTGGAATGTAATATCTGCAGTTTTGGTTAACTTAATTATTCTTTCAGCAAACAGTGATGAACTTGATGAGAAAGCAAAGGCACCAGTAGTTCAGCAGAAAGGGCGTTTTAAAGTTACATCTGAAAATGTCGACTTAGAAAAGGTGATTCTTGTAGTTCCAGCTCTGATACATCTTTCTTGCCAAGGCTAATATGTTTCCCTCTCTCAGGTGGTCCCATCTCCTCCACTGCAAAAGAGTCACAGTCTGCAGGTGAGTTTAACAGTGCCTACATCTGGTTAGATTTCCTCCTCTCTCTCTCTCATTCCTTCTACACACAAGTTAAACTAGGACCTACCCCTCCCCCACCCCACCTTTTGGTCTTGAGCTAAAACCCTGAGGCTTTCCTTGGTTGTCTTTGTAATGTTTTGGTGGTGTTGCATGAACAACTATTCACCAAACAAAAGGCACATAAATCTTTCATGTATAAAACTGCCCAACATGCATTTGTTGTTCCCTCATCAACATTCTTCTCAATTGCTCATTGCTTTGATCGAGGGATTGCTTCCATGCATTTGTATTCTTTGACTTCTATAATTGGCACCTGGCTGTTTCTCCTTAGAGTTGCATTGCAGGTACCTTGTATTGCTACTGCTCAGTAATTTCTTTACATTACGAAGACTCACTCCAATTATATTTTTTAGAGCATCTTTTGCCTTATCAATAGAAAGTTAGCTCTTTCATACTAACGCCTATGTAAAGTGTTCCTTGGAATAAATGTCTCATTTTCCCATACATAAAATTTGGAGGGTGATGTCATGGGTTCAATCTGGTATTAATGCTTGATACACCTTCTCAAATAAACTCATTTATGAGAAATATGTAGTCGGATAATCCAAGAAAAATGTCAGATTATAGGGTTGATTGGTGCTGTATGTATAAGGGGAGTGAGGAATCTGTTGATCCCCTTTTAGTTTTTGTGAGTTATTTAATGCCCTTAAGAACTCTGGTTTTGGTCCTTTTGGGTTTTGTCTAGTCATGCCTTGATGAATGGTGGATTTCTTTGTGTTGGAAAGGTTGCTTTGAGAGTCTTCAAAGTGAAACTTTGTGGAATTTGATCTTGATTGTTTAATGTGATGTCTTTGGAGAGAACATGTGATTGAAGTCCTGAAGACTTTTAGAGGACAGAGGTGGAACTCAAGGCTTTCCTCTTTAAACCCTTTTCCATTGGAGGATTTCTCTTGACTGTTTTCTTTTATAGCTTTCAGGATTTTCTTGATCTTTTGCATCTTCTAGTTAGGTGTTCCTCTTGAATACTTGCTCTGTAATTTGGTTTCAACTTTTATAATATGTTTGCCTTTTTTTTTTGTTAATTAATGATTATTAATATAAATTTGTCTTAGTTATTGTTTATCTTTTCTCTCACTGGATACTTTTCTGGCTATAGTTGCTGTTTTTTCCTTTTTATTTTTACTGGTAACACCAGCTACTCGTGCATTTCAACACCTTGGCTTACCCTTCATCTTATAATTATTGAGAGAGGAGGTACACAATTTTCATGCCCGATTACATACTTCAGTCAAATTTTGAAGTTCAAGTGTGATAAAAAGTCATATTTTGTTAAAAGACGTGTAGTGCTTTGGCGAGTTTCTAACTCAGATAGTCTAGTTTCCTTTCAAATCATGGTAGGTTTTTTTCTTGACTCAATAGGTTCAATACTTGTAAGGTTTCCCTTTACATTCTAGGATTGGTGCTGTTGGCAAAATGTAGCTTTTTCACCATTTCTATGTGATAAAATTGCTGCAATCCAGATTAAAAGGTAAGTATGTTAAGGGCTGGTTTGGAGAGTGAGATGAGATGAGAATTTTGTGAATAGTAAGTAGTAAGATAGTTTGTGAATAGTAGTGAGATAGTTTGAGTTGAGTATTTTTTGAGTTTTTGGTAAAGAGAGAAAAAGTTGAATAAAAATATTATAAAGTTAAAATATTGTAAGAATAGATTTTTATAATATTATTTTTGTTTGGGGATTTGAAAAAAGTTGGAATTGTTTTGATATTTTTTATTTAAAAGTTTGAAAAAGTTGTAATGATTAGTTTGAAAATTTTGTATTTGAATTATGTTTGGGAATAAGATGGGATGAAATGAAATGAAATTTGTCTCATCTTAGGCTCAAAACCTGCCCTTAGTTGACCTTAGCAGGAATTAAATGAATGTCAAGGAAGAGTTAGGTGTAGGACGTTGATCATGGTCACTTATATGCATGCCTTCTGAGCTATATATTAATCTGACAGTTTGCTCATATATGCTCCAAAGACATTTCTAAGTGTTTGTCCTATGTACTGAATCCCCTTGTAATGGGCTATGTAGGTGATTACCCCACAACCTGCAATTCATCTACCATCACCTCTACCATCCCCTACACGACCACCTTCTGATGCTGCATCACCAAATCTTGCTGGCTATTCTCTTTTCCCAGTGTTGCATTCAGTTTTGCAGACAAATATTGTTCAAAGGGTATGGGTTGCCATATAGTTTTAGCTTACAATTTAATTATAATTAGAGTGTATTTATCATCTTGTTTTCAACAGGATAATATTTTAAGCCTAATGAAGCGAGTTGCTGCTGGTGACTCTACAGGTTTAGGAAACAAATGACCCTTCAGTTTGAACATTTGAACATCCACTGATATTTGATGATGTTAACTTCGTTACTTTCCCCCTACACTGCAGCCAACTGTGTGGTTGATGGAGTAGGCATGCCGGCACATATTGCCGTGACAGAGAAATCTTTGGTATGTAATGATATATAAGTTTATTTGTATGCCTTCCCTCTCAAAAGAATCATCAAGCAACTCTCAGAATTTGCATGAGTGCCAAATCTTTATAACACATTTATACTTATAGTATACTTGCTCAAGAGCGCATCAATTTAGTAATTCATGATATTCTTGTACTGCAGTCAATTAAGAATTGCATAATCAAATCAAAACTGATTTTGAGATAATGTTAAAGAACTTGTCAAATCTGGTAAATGAGTTGATGCAGCTACTTTGAAGATAAGCACACTTAAATACTTGAACTACTATTTTGTAACTATGGTTTAGTATTAAATGGTTGGAATTTCCATTTTGTGAGGTTAGAATTGCAAATTGCTATTTGCTCCAGACAATCTAACTGGAGTGTGTAGGCCATGCTATGGATGGAAAAACACTTGAAAGCAAAAATTATCGAGACAAGATTAGAAAAACAAAAGTATGGGATAGAAGGCTCAATATGAAGTTTAATTTTTTGATAAGTAACATCAAGTTTACTTTTTGGTGGGCTTGCAAGTATTTAGTCAAAGGGATTATCTCTTTTTCCATAACATCTACACATACAACATCAATTAACTAGAGTGATCGTCCTTTTAATGAGATTATCTTTAGTCAGAGTTCTACTCGGTACAAGTTACAACAACACTTACAGAAGCATTATTCATCCCTCATGTTAACGCTCTGAAACTGCAATCAATTTGCTTCTTGCTTCTAGTCATATAATGAGAAATTGTGCTTTAGTTTGATTGGATTTTGATATCTGATTGCAGCTTGAAGCAGCTCATGACAGGGAGAAGGAGTTGCTTCATGAAATAGCTGAGTTGCAATGGAGGTATTAACACCGATGCACCACATGCAGACTCAGTGATTAAATCACCCTTGACTGCTAACATTATCTGATCCTTTCTCTGTTACTGTAGGCTTATACGTGCTCAAGATGAGCTCCAAAAATTAAAAACAGAAAATGCTCAGGTATATTACATAACTTCTTCACATGCCTTAGATTGTATACATTCTAACATATCAGTTTCAGGTATGATTCCATTATCTAGCTGGTGCTCTCAAGTGGACATGGAAGAAGTTTTCAATTTCAAGAATACTGGCAAGTTTAGGGGAAAAAACAGAAATACAATTACTAAGACGTGTATGATCATCTACTACCACAGGTTTATATTATTGGTCATGTTATCTCGGAGTGGTGATGAGAAACTAATTATCACGTATTCATTGTTGATAAATCTTTGTACATGATTTTCGCATTTTAGTCCTTCATGTTTTGCTTTTCATGAGTTGTAAATATAAGGGGCTATATAATGTCAGTCATATATTTGGCTTCTCTATGTCATTCGTTAATATTATATGATGAAAAATGCTACTCTTTCCATTGATTCTTACCACTTGATGCTATCACGGGGATTTTTTTTTATAATTTTTTTACCTAGTGATTAAGGAAATATTTCTTAATAATATTGTATTTTTTTTTCAATAAGATTTAGAAGTGTTAAAAAATACATGTAAGAATAAGCAAAATGAAAAATAAAAAAATGGCAATATAGCTAACTGTAGCTAGAGCCACCCTTACATGATTAAATACAAGTAGTGCTATTTCTGTACGTATGATAATTTTTTTTTCTGTAGACTTGTGCGTTGTACAAGATCAACAACTAAATTAATCAAATGAAAGTATTATGTGATATGTTTGCATATCATTGAGAGATTATACAATAAATAGAATCTTTAAAAGTGATAATGTTGAAACCAATGATTTACTTGGAGGCAAATAATTTTTGGGTGTCGCGTCTCATTCGTAAAAGGTCGATAATTTGTCTAATCCGTGAGATGGAGACGCCTTTCACGGATTAGGAGTTTACCGAGTTAATGGCACGTTGTGTTTGCACAGTGTCATGATTCATCGTCTAAAAAACAATGATCATTCGTTTAAAGTTGGATCTCATGTTGCTATGGGCGTCCTTGTAGTGATTCATCATGTATGTAGTGTGGGTGATTGACATTTGGGGCCAAATACTCTCTCAAACTAATCTACAACCATAAAAACTTGATTTTGCACTCTAATTATTTAGTTTTACTGCATTTATATATTGGAGAAAAATGTGCATGTTCAAGATAGAGCACTTGCTATATAAAGACATCCACCAAAGTGGTTTCATATCCATAACGATGTCTACATGAAACAATGTTAGCAGTGAAACAGCTTCTGGATACGGGATCGGTTCCGGCTTTAGCTTCGGCTCCGGCATAGGAGAGTCGGCGGTTAGTTCTGCTATGACCAGCTTGGACTCTGCAGCAGTGAAAACATTGGAATCTGTTAGTAGCACTGGATAGGCAAGTACTATCATAGAGACTGCTTCTGGTTATGGTCAAGGTTTTGGGTCAGGAGTGGGAACAACTACATATATACTCTACAGCCTCCAAGACTACTTTATCGTGTCGTTGGTGTCATCATGCATGCTTTGCTTGTTACGTACTCTAAATAAGTTTGGTTGATTAATTAGTATGTTGTAATTAACAGGAGTGCTAGCAAATTGTGAGAGTTTGGGGCTTGAATCTAGCTGCTAGCTAGCTTGAATCAGAAATGTTCTAAATAATTGGCTACTTCATGTGTTTTGGCATGAAAAGCTAAATTATAAAGTTAATTAAATAAGATCATGGTACTAATTCTCTATATATAACAAGGTTAAATAATTTGCAAGTGTTTTCAACTTGATTGATCTAAAGTGTTTCCAGCTTGCTACACATTTGATATATATATATATATATATATATATATGTTCGAGATTATTTTATTTTATTTATTATTTTGTTTTGAAGTTTTGATATGTACTTATAAGCAGAGGCGGAACCACGTTAATTGGAGGGTTGGGGGCTATGTACCACCCCCTAAAGTTTTTTAAGAAATTCATCTAGTATATATATATATATATATAATTTTTATAGATGTATAATTAAAATTACCCCTCAGATTATAAAAAAAAAATGCCCTTAAAAAATTTTTACTAAAATTATTTTCCTAAATCTCAATATATATATATAGTTTTATTCTAACTTTTAATTTCACTAAGACCCAAAACTCAACTTTGTTAGTCTCATAGTTACTTTAACAATCTAACTCTAACAAAAAAAATTTGCTACAAGCCTGCAGCTTGCGGCCCTACTGTGCTACCTCGAACAGAACACTGTTACCTCCACCTTTTCCTTATCTCTCTTCGATGTTACTGCTGTGCTAACTCAAACATGTGCTACCTCCACCTTTTCCTTCTCTACGCAAAGTCGTAGACTCATAACTTACTCATTTGTGAGACATTTTTTAATTGCTAACTTGCTCATTCGTTACTTCGATTTGATTATAAAATTATATGATTGTCAAAATTGATGGATTATACTCAGTTATATAGTCTCATTTTAACTTGTATGATTGTGAGATATTATTTGTTAAAAATCTAACATTATTATATCATTACTTATTAGGTATTACTTTTCAAGTTTCTTCTTGATCTATAAATTTTTCTTAAATAATATATATAAAAATATAAGAAAGCAAAGAACAATTGATTCTTTTTTTAAAAAGAAAGGCACAGACAATTTAGAAAGTAATATACATTTAGATAGCTCGATAACAATCGAACGTGATACTTCTATCGATGATGATCGTTCCTCTAAACTCACACGTACTACATATTTTGTCAAGTTCCTCAAATACAAAATCCTAATTTCATGTATGCTTATAAGTTTACATACTAATAAAATTGCTTCAATATTTGGACCAACTTTGTCATTTTTCGCCCTTTGTGAGTCATACACACACACATATATATATATATATATATAATATATATATGCATGTTGAGACCAGTGATTCTGCTATTTTAGCATGAGTAGGATCGCCTATGTTCTCTATGTAGTATTCAGTGGCAGAGGAGCTAGAAATTTGAGTTAGGGGGTCAAACAAAACAAAAATAAAATATTTAAAATATTTTTTGTTCTATTTATATACAATTTTTATGCAGTAAATATAAAATAATTTGATAGTAAGATTTATAATAAAAATAAAATACGTTTAATACAATTTATGTATTAAAAAAGTATATAATATGATAAGAACATGTCATCATAATAAAAATATATTAAAAATACATTAGAAATTATTCAATTTTTTTTTTATTTTTATCTATAATAAAAATATGTCATAATGTTATTATATCATTTTATTTTATATGAGATTTATTTTATTTTTAAATTAGATTAATTTTGTAGAGAGAGATCAAAATAATTTTTAGAGAAGGGGTTAATACAAAATAAAATTAATATTATCCCACAAAATTATGAAAAAATAAACATATTTTATTTTTTATTTTAAAAAATATATATTATATTTTTTTGTCAAATTTTTTTTAAGAGTAAAGGTGAAACCTGTGACCCTGCCCCAACGTGACGGACCACTGATAGTACTGGTAGTTGGGTTCATAGAAATCATCCAACAAAAATCAAAGAGGGCCATATTACGAGGACAAGATTGTCCTTTACAATCACTTTCTTTTGAATATATATATATATATATATATATAGAAAGAGAAATATTTTAGTGTCCACAAGAATATTATAAAAAATTAAGTCTACAAACTAACATGGTTAGTTTGTAAGTTTACTTTTAATTAATCCTTTGATGTTCATAACACTTATTTATGTATGTATGTATGTATGTATGTATGTGTATAATATATGGTTTAATTCCCACCTCAAAGTATGGGATGATTTGAAATCATGTGCTTCTACTTAAATATATTTTATCAATAGAAGCATTCATTGCTACTCTTTTCTCTTGAAACGATAAGGATCCGATCCGTAATCTATTATATATATATATATATGTATATGATGATTTGCACTTTACGAAGGCGAATAATAGAAAAATAAATAGAATACTAACATCTTCTTATCTAACGTAGCGGAAGGTACGTATAAGAAAATGAAGAGAATAAGAGCTGTGTTTTCTTGGAAGAAACTGGTCACACGTTTATTGCCAAACTTTTTGTAGTGCTTACAAAATCAGAATAACAATACCACCATTACATTATTCGGTTCCTTTATAAAAGAAGCTTAAACAACCTAGGAAATGTATTCAAAAAGAAGAGAAGACTGCTGCAACATTAACACAACGTCTAAGGAAACTTTTTATTGGACTGTAAAATAAAATCTGCAAGAGTTTTTTAGGAAACCGATTATCATCTCAAGACTGATCATTTTGGCAATGGGTCCTTAAGCAATAATGCAACATTATCTTTCATCTCTTTCCCAACTTTGGTATATCCATCCTCGTCCTTGTAAACGACATCTACAGCTCGAGCAAGATTGAGAACGCGCATAAGGAGAGGCATTGGCATAGCATGATTTGGCCGTGTACACTCCTCATTGATGTCTTTCCATGCATCTGTGATTTGCCTATCGAATTCTTCGCGTGCCACTTCTTCTGAGACACCATATTGCTTCATGTAGCATTCAATGGCAGAGGCAGCATGTCCCCTCTCTTGCTCAAACTACAAATATAGTTTTCATATTGGTTAAAAACAGATAATTAAAGTTTATAACTATTTACAACTTGAAATCAGACTCAAAATTGTTTATAGAATTCGACCTTATTTGAATAATGAGATAAGATGAGATAGAATGGTTTTAGATTAAAGTTGAAAATTAAATAAGATATTGTTAGAAAATTATTTTTAATATTATTATTGTCTTGAGATTTAAAAAAATTGAATTATTTATTATATATTTTATATGAAAATTTTCATCTCGTTCTCATAAAAATAAAATGAAACTGCTTCCGTATTCAAGCAGGCCTTAAGTATTACTGCACGTATTAATTGTGAAGAATGATTAATTGGTTGCATACTTTGTGTGACATCATGTCATCCGTGAGCCTAGCAATTACTGATGAAGCTGAGATAATCTTGGGGTCGCTGAAGATCCATTCAAATGCCTCCTTGGTAACCATTTCATGACCCATGCCAAGATATGACACGGCTGTGAGCATCGGGAAAGCAAAAGTTACCTTTGCAACATGCATATATTCTTCTATTGTTGGGATGCGGTTTTCATGGAAAAACTTTGCTTCACTAAAGTAAGCTCGAACCAAAACTTTCATCTGGTCATACATGATCATTAAGCATTAACTTTTGACTTCATGACACAAATTAATAAATTCATAAACTAATTATATGACTTCGTGAAATCTGTTAAATCTACTTTATAATAAAAATAATTTTATAACCTGACATACTATAGCAACCGACATCAATTTGTAAATTTTATATAATCATTTTGTGATTAAAGTATTAATTTCTTTCATAAACACAATGCAATAAATAAGTACTTGTATCTTACAGCTTCTTTTGCATAAGGTACAAGGCATGATCTTCTTTGTTTTGCTAGCTCCTGTTCAGCTTCTTCGAAAATGTCCAAGACTGCCCGGTAACATATTTGCATGTATTTTGGAAGTTGATCTACGCTACTAATTGTCCACCTGAATTTAAATCATGCAGATCCAGTATATATAAACACATCAAAATGATCTTAAAGACTCAGTGCTATCTAACCTCTCAATTGCTTCTGTAAAGATCTGGATCTCTTCAAGTGTGCCATATGCATCATAAATATCATCAATGATGGATGTCATGGCAAGAATTTTTGTTAGTATTTTTCTTCCAAATGAGTACTTGGGCTCAAAATACACTGCCACCATACAAAAGAAGCACTCCACAACTCTATCTCTTGCAAAAGGAAGCTTCGTTGAAAAATCTAAAATTTTCCACCACCTACCATTCAAATACAATATTATTAATCTATAAAACTAGAAATTAGTAATTAATGCATGGTTTGACATATTTGAACGATTTAAATAATAAATAGAGCCATAACTTTATACCTAGAGATATGACTAAGTTCTTGTTTGTGCAATGATTGCACTAGCTCAAAATCTAATACTGCAAGCTTCAGAAGAGTTGTGTTATGTGAAGGGTCATCTTGGTACATAGAAATGTAATGCCTTGCCTCAAGCCTGGGGATCCCCTTGTGTAGGGGCTGCTTTAGGGCACGAGTTACCTGTGCTGCTAATAATGGATTATTACTACTTAAAGGGGATGATGATGCTATGGACTCCAGTTGAGTGGTGGTGAAAGCAAGTGCCTCATCAAGAATGTCCTCTCCATGAACCCTAAGATGTGCTGCTTCGTAAAAGGCTAGCATGCCTGGAATGTTGTTGATGATCATGTTTGTCTTAAATTGGCCTTTCTCCTCGTCTCTAAACTTGTTAAACACATCTGCTTAAACATTTATAAAAATTGATTAAAATTAGATCAATCAATAAATTCTATTTATGAATTAAAGATACCACATGTATATATAACTCTTTTTAGGCCTCATTTGTTTCGCATATGAGATAAGATGAAATGAAATTTTTTGAAATATATGTGAATAGTATTGAGATATGTTGAGTATAGATGAAATGAAATGAGATGAAATGAAATTTATATTTGTTTATAGAGATGAGATAAGAATATCATTTTTATAATTAATTAGTTTGAATTTTTTGTATTGTTTAATAGAGTGGGACCCACAAAGTATTGCATTATTTTTTATACCATTTTATTAGAGATAAGTATAACCATTAAGGCCAGGTTTGTTTTCCCATCTCATCTTATTTTATATAATTTCAAATTGATCATTACAATTTTTTTTTTCAAATTTTCATACAAAATAAAATAAATAATTTAACTTTTTCAAATTTCAGAACAATTTTTTCTAATTCTAAAACAAAACTAATATTAAAATATATATTATAACAATATATTTTTTAAACTTTTATCTCTTTTTATTTCTGAAAATAAATAAGGTCTGAAAGCAAACAGGACTATTCTGAGGGGAAAAAAAAGAAGCAAGCATGACTATGAGGACGCGGCCATCTTGACCTGGCTGGCATTCAAAGACTTTGTTCGTTGGGATAGTTAAGTCTAAATAATGATGAAATAATAAGAGATGGACTGAGAGGGAGAACTTGAGATTCAAAATGGGTGTTTGTTTTTAGAGTGTCTAACCGTACAAAACTTTTTCAACAAAACTTTGAAAAAGTTTTGTAAGTTTTGTGTTTCATCTCTTAAAGCAAACGAATTGGTTAGAGCAGTATCTCTCTAGATGGTTCTTCGGGATCTATAAATAAGGACTTAGTCATTGGATGTAATATTTAGGTCTTATTTGAATTAGGAGACGAGTTGAAATGAATTTTAAAAGTTAAATAAAATATTATTTTTTTAATATTATTATTGTTTTGAAATTTGTAAAAGTTAAGTTAGAATATAAAAATGTTGAATTTTTTATTATTTTTATGTGATTTTTTTTTTTAAAATTGTAATTAAGAGATTGGGATGAGTTGAGCTCATTTTCATATTTATGAATGAGGCTCGTTTAGATTCAAGAACATTTTTATCTCATATCATTTTATCATTATAACTTTTTTAAATTCTCATATACAATATCACAAACAATTTAATTTTTTAGAATTTTAAAACAATAATTATATTAAAAAACTATATTATAACAACATTTTATTTAAATTTCATCTAAAATCAATTCATCTCATCTGATCACTATCCAAATGGAGCTAATAATTAGCCTCTCCTTCTCAAATTATAATTAAGGCCACAACCTGCATAAAAAATAAAATCCAGAATTGTTCTTGTTATCTTTCTTTTACCTAAACACCATTCCATTAGCATCAATCATCTATATTTCTTGTGGTCGTTAATTAATAATACAGTTAAAGAGTAATATAACATCCACATGAGAAGCTAGCATACCGCATGAAACACGAAATCCTTGTTGACGGAGCAATCGAAAGCGAAGGGCGACATTGTAAAGATCATCATCATCATCATCAATGTTTCCATGAAGATGCAGTGTAGTAGGATAAATATGTTCAAGTGCTTCTTGAATCTCTCCTTCAAAGTGGTATGCCACTCCCAGACGCTGTAGTGCATTGATCAAGTTCATTACTTCATGTTGTAAAGATTGATCTGCAAAGCTGCCTATTATCTCCCTTCTCACTTCCGCTACAAGTTCTTCAACTGCTCCAACTTTACAAGCATGTCTTCCCTGCATGCACTAACAAAATGTAATATTAATCAAAAATTTCTACCTTAAATTTGAGAGAATGTTAAAAATAATAATATCAAATAAATATTATCTTGATTTAATAATTAATACCTCGTCATGATCGGAAGGATAGTTGATGAACAGGTCTCCCCATATGCTTGGATGAAATTTTGCAGTCCGCCTAATAGCATCTAGTTTGTCATTTTGGGGTAGATCAGCTGCTGACGCTTGAATATTAGACATACTTTTCTTACTGCAAATTAAGACAATTCAGGTTTTTTAATATATAATGAGAAAGGCGCTGGTGCTAGCTCATCATGATCAAGATCTTGGTGAATGGCTGTATATATATGGCAGGTCATTGACCATAGTATTCCCACCTGCTAGCTTTTTATTTTTTTATTTTTGGAAAGTAAATAAAAGAAATCATGTAAGTACCGCGTACGTGCATGTCAAGCCTATAGGTCATAGGTGAAGTCATGAATTAGACTAGCGAGTAGAGAAACCTAGTACGCTTTCTCTTTCTCTCCAAGCAGCTCCCCTTTTTCTCGGTTTCTCTCCTTTTTCTCCAGTCTACCTTGTGTCGTGCATGGTCAGAACTCCATTTTTGACTGCTAGCAACTGTTGCATGCCCAGAGAAAGAAAACCGAGAGAACCAAGAGTCTCTCTGCTCTCCCTTCTTCAAACCAGGGGACAAGGATCTGAAGAACCTGTCCCACCAAAAGATCAGAATAATACCACGTACTCACTGGTAAATAATGCAACGTACTCATGCAGTCATGCTTTCAGACTGTGGCTGTGTTGTGTGTTGATTCGTTGAAGCTCCAACATTATAAAAATATTATTTATTTACAATCAGTTCATTTTAGTCAAATAATTATATATTTATAATCAAAATTAATTACAAATAATTATTAAATCATAATTAAAAACTACAAAAATTCATTTTTTTTTTTGTAGTGTAATGAGCTGCTTTATCTGCATTGAAGCTGCCGTGTTGCTCTTTACATGAAATCATGAACAGATGCTCCTGCAGCTAGTCTTTTTCTTTTCGGCCTGCTATTTGTCAAGACTGAAGAAGAGAAAAAGGAAGAACCTGCTGCTTGAAGCCGCCTCCATTTTTTTTTTCTAATTTCTTTTTTCTTTTTAGTTTTTAGTTTTTTCTTTTTTGTTCTTTTTTTCAATGTGCATGCATTTTAGTAAAACTTGATGTTTTTGTAAATAAACCTAAGAAGCCTACCACCCTACGTCGGGGTAGTGGAGAGAAACTAATTATCACGTATTCATTGTTGATAAGTCTTTGTACATGATTTTCGCATTTTATTCCTTTATGTTTTGCTTTTCATGAGTTGTAACTATAAGGGGCTATATAATGTCAATCATATATTTGGCTTCTCTATCTCATTTGTTAATACTATATGATGAAAAATGCTACTCTTCCCATTTATTTTTTATTTTGTTTTTTATTTTTTTTACTTA
This sequence comes from Platycarya longipes, assembly GCA_036559045.1. Classification (NCBI taxonomy): domain Eukaryota; kingdom Viridiplantae; phylum Streptophyta; class Magnoliopsida; order Fagales; family Juglandaceae; genus Platycarya; species Platycarya longipes. The sequence goes on along the minus strand of CM071789.1, from coordinate 6,726,830 downwards.
GTGATTAAGGAAGTGTATTTTAATAATATTATAATTTTTTTTATTTTTTTAAATATTTAGAAGTGTTAAAAAATACATGTAAAAAAATAATTAAAATAAAAAAATAGCAATATAATTAACGGTGGCTCCCAGCACCTAGCGCGCGGTGGTTACAGAGCCACCCTTATATGATTAATTATTACAAGTGCTATTTTTGTATGATAATCTCTTTTATCTCGAAGGCAAGCATTTATTCAAACTGTCACAATATTGTTTTCCATATTTATTACATGTTCTTTGTTCGTAATGGTTAGGTAATATGTTTGGTAATTGTTAGGTAATAGAATGTCTTTGTTTGGTAATTGTTAAGTAATTGCTTTCTTCATTTGTGTTATTTTTTATTACATGAGCAGGACATTATTGAATTTGTAAGCTAGTTTGAAAAAAATGGTCTTTTAGAATGAAGATCTTTTAGTTTTAATTTGCACGTTTTCTCATTTGATCATTGATGTATAGTGTGAGATGTTTGGATTTTGTCTGGGTGAGCATAGGAAAGCATTTCTCAGCTTTGTATCCTCTTTAATTTGCTACTGTGTTTGTCGGGTTTCAAATTTGTAGGGTATCCTGAAGCTTATTCTTCAGGATGCTTCTTAGCTAGTAAATAAGCTTCAGGATGCTTGCTGCTTTTTTTTTTTTTCATGCTCGATGCTTACATATGCATTATTAACAGTAATAAGTGCTCAGTATAAACCTTTTGTTCCAGAGTAATCAATTGTTTCAGATGTCAATCAAGGTCTATGAGAGTAGATTTCAGTCAATAAGTGCAAAGAACCCCCGCTTGGCTTGCTCGTAAGATAAATGTAAACAATTACCTTTGTAGGAAAATTTTCATACATAAGAATTACAACTAAATCACATACAACTTCCTATTTTGGACCTACATGTCATTTACTAGCAGATGACTTTCTTATTTGTTTGGCGGTAATGTCCTGATTCTGTAAACTTACACATTTGAATTCACTTATTGTGAGGGATGAGTGAGGATGGTTGTGTTGAAAGTTCCTTAATTTGTTCTGTGGACAGAGCAAAGCAAATTGCTGCTGCTGCTCCAAAAACTCCTGTTAAGTGCTCGACATTGTTAAAATCATTTGAAAGCGCAGATAATGCCAATAAGTTAACTCATGCAGGGTGATTAAGACCTGGTAGTTCATTCGGAAGTGTAGAGAAAGAGCCATCTCCGAGCAGGGATGATCACGAACTAGATCTTAGTTTGATGTTTGAGGTAAAGTGAGATCATTATGGGGTACCCTTAAAATTAGAAAAGACGACAACAATTTTTTTATTAGTTGAATTTGATATGTTTGCACCCTACTAAGTCTTGAGGTCCCAGATCGACCTATGCAACAATTTGGTTTCCTTGAAGTGGCAATAATCAATATCTATATTTGGAATTGAATATTCTGGTTTGATATCTAGGAGATACATTCATGTGGAGCAGATGACACGGAACTCTGTAAAAACTCTCCAGATATACAAAAATTTCTTTAATGGAAAGAAGGGAAGAGAAGAGGAGATTATGAGCTTGTCACAGGTTCTAGAAGGAAGATTAACCAAGAAAGAAAGTGCAAGAATGTAAATGATTTCGGATTAGCACTGTTAGAAGTTAGTTGCTATTTGTGTCTAAGTTGATTGATATATGTTTGATGATATTACAAGTTAGTCTGAACGTTTAGTTTTAAGTTGGTCAGAATTTTTGGTGTGTTAGTAAAAGAAATTCGGACATATAATGTGCCACTAGTGGTTAAAGCAATTACTTTAGCCGTTAATGTAAGATTGTTATTGTGGCATATCATGTGTTGTTTAGTTTAGGTTCACTTCCTATTTGCATGCGCTTGGGTTCGCATGACGTCTTAGCATATAAGGAGTAAGAACTTTTGATTTTAATATTGTGGTTAATTGATATAAATGTATGCATTGTACCGTAGAACTTGTCAATTCACTTAAAATCGGCCTTACAAAAATTATGTCCCCAATCAACATGCTGCAGCCGGTAATTAGTTCGGTATGTATACAGAAATTTTAGGTTTCTTGCACCACAATAACGTCAATTTATAAGTTTTATTTTGTAAGATCTATTTATGAATAAAATTAAGTATTAATGAAACACGGCTTTTGGATACAGGGACCGGTTCGGGTGGGCTTCGGCTTCGGCTTCGGCTTCAGCTTCGGCTTCGGCTTCGGCTTCGGCTCCGGCATTGTAGAGTCGGCGGCTAGTTCTGCTGTGACCAGCTTGGAATCTGCTGCAGTGAAAACATTAGAATCTGTTGATAGCACTGGACAGGCAAGTACTGTCACATAGTTTGCTTTTGGTTATGTTCAAGGTTCTGGGTCAGGAGCGGGAACAACGATCATGTTCTACTAGTACAACATCCAAGACTACTTAACAAGATTGCTGGCAAATTATGAGAGTTTGGGGCTTGAGTCTGAAATCAGGTTTTAAATCAGCAGTACTACTTCATGTGTTTTGGTATGAAAAGCTAAATTATAAAGTTAATTAAATAAGATCTGCATGGTACGTACTTATTGATCCCTATATATAACAAGCTTAAATGAGGGTCGGCTCAAAGAGATAGCCAACTAGGTTATCGTCTAAGGCTCCCTCCCACCTTGAGTACTAGACCCCTAAAAGATGAAAATTTTGATAAAAAAAAAAATACATATAAAATTTTTATTTAAAAAGATGTTATTTAAAATGCACAATTTTTTTAAACAATAGTCAAATTAGAATAAAAGTAACAAAATATGTGTATTTTGATATTGATGGTCTTATTTATTTTTAAAATTAAATATTTTAAAAAAATATTACTTAAAATAAAATTATTTAAATTATAAAGAATTATATTCACTACAGGAAATTAAGCTATTTCCGGCGAGCAAAAATCGCCAGACAGAAAATCGTCGGAAATAGTTATCGCTGGCGAATATATTCGGCCACCATTTAGTCGCTATTAGAGAGCGAAGAAATGGCTTTTCGGGCTACTATTCACATTGCCAGGGAAAAAGCATTTTGCGGCGACAATTGATCGTCGCAAATGTGAAAAAATGTTGCCACAAAAGCTGAAAAGCTGAAATGAGTTACAGCTTTAGCGGCGACATGAACTCGCGGGAAATAAATTTTTTGTTCGCCACAAATAGAATAGACCAGATAGTCTTAAAATGGGTAGGTACAAATCGACCAAATAGTCTTAAAGTGCATATTAATAATAAAATAACAGTATTTTAATTAATGTGATTTTATATAATCTATCATATTTATTTATTTTAAAAAATAATTTTATAATATAACATCCCAAGTTATTAGTTTTTTAATTGGTGACGATAGAATATTTGTAAAATATCCTTCATTATAACAAAAATCAAACATTACAATTATTTATCAGATCAAATGATCTGTGAAATACAGTCTGAAAAAAATTCTAACAAACCAACGTATATCATCAACATATCAAGCATGTTTAACTAGTCGATAGCAGCTTATTGCCCAGCCTTTCAACATGCTGCACAGTATAAATCTGGAGTCTCTTCATCAAATCTTTGTAAAAAATAAGATCATTTGACCTAGTTGTTATGATCAGTTAGCTGTAAAAAATAAGAAATGTGAGTTAGTAAATAAAGTAACAGATTAAAAGATGGGAGGTTGTTTTCAGCTATAGCTAGCAGTGAGAATAGCTCTGTCAAGCTGATTTTGGTGTTGGTGGGTATTGACGCATCAACCTCGTCTGCAATCCCATCAGAGCAGAGCTTGATATGTCAAGCAAATTCCTGGGGGATTTGACTAAGATATAACTAGGATAACTCTACTATATACCCATCAATACCACTAAGGCAACAAGCTTAAAGTGGGGGAAAATATTATGAGGAAAAAAAAATCCTACAGAAAGCCCATCTATTTCTGTTTCCAATAATAACAAAAAAATTGGAAAATGATCAATACTAGGATAAACTTGGAAAACCAAAAGGAAAAATTTAGAAGACAATTTCAATGCTATACTTCCTAAAAAAAAATTCCCATTGAATTGACTCTTTAGGGTCTTGCCTTGCTCTTGGCTTAGTTCTCATCCCACCCCGGAATATACTTTTCTTATAGTTCCCGAGTTCGTAAGAGACTTAGGTGGTGGAGAGTGACGGATGAAGACTCTTCAGTTTGCGTCCTATGATCAACCTTATCAATCCACTATCCTCTCCTACTAAGTCAAGAACTTGAGCCAACCTTGTATCAAAGAATGTTGAGCAACTCTTCCACCACCTATTGCGTTTTGGATTGACACTTTTTATATAGAAGACATGCCAAATTTCAGGATTAAAAAAGCCAATTTCCACAGATTCAAAGATCTACAAGTCTGAAGATTTGAGAACACAGATCAGCAAACCATAAGCCTATAGCCTAGAGAAATTCTAAAATGGTATTGGGGCAATTTCACATGTATATTATAGATTGTGTTTCATTTTTTTTTTTAATTTTTTATCGAAACTATTGAAATTCAAAGTTTTTGTTTAGTTATATAATGTACACATATATTTTTATCATACTATACAAATTCACACATCTCCAACTGAGAAAAAAAAGAAAGAAAGAGAAATCCATACCCAAGAAATGTAGAGATTCTGAAACTTGAACTTGAAGAGCAATTCCAAAAGCACCGAACATTTCCTGTGTAAAAGTGAGGAATTATAAAGAAGATAACAACAGGGAAGCAAGTAAAAATTAAAATTGAGAAGCTTTCAGTCGGTGAGAGCAGAAAATAAACTTCAAAATTGTAAAAAGACAAAAAAAGTTACTTGACAAAGCAAAAAAAGAAATAGAATTGATTGAATTTGATTAAAAAAATAAGGGTAAAAGTAGAAACAATCTGGTTAAAATAAATAACTGATCAACAAAAGGAAGTAATTTAACGTGACGAGCAAGCGACAAAAGTTGATGTTCAAAGTTTCAGAATTCAAAAGTTCAATGCGTTTTGGTTCCTACACAATGCACAACGTTTAGAAGTTCCCACAATACAATTTGGTTCCTAACCAATCCTCGGCATTTTTTATAAGACCAATAAGTCAAGCCAGTCCAACTAACTGACTTTTTTGCTTCAATTGGCAAGTTTTACACTAGTGTGTGCTTTCACCAAAATATATAAAATATCATAACCTGTTTTTCATTTTCATCTCATTCTTATATGGTTATATATTTTATTTCTTCAACCAACTACATTCACCACTTGAATCGATGCTATTTAAATTCTTGTGTCCTATCACATTCATGCATTATAGAAACGGCTCTCAATAATTTGTTCTGCCAATTTGGAGGAGTTTCAATTTCCTAAGGCCCCAAGTGTTAACTCTTAACTCAGCTGGTGATTGAATTGGGTTTTAGGACAGATTCTTTCTGTCTTGCATCTTGTCAGATCCACAAAAACAATGTTCTCTTTCTAAACTCAAACAAAACTAATATGATTCTTTTTTATTTAGGATTTTCAACAAAAAAAGAGTTACCCAGCTGCCCAGCATTCTTCTCAACTATATGAAAACTGTTGAACTCAAGGTTTCAAGTTTCATGTAAATCTACAAATGGATTTTGATGATAACAAATGAATCCAAAGAATAAAGGAGTCTCAAGCTCAAGTTGTCCACACAATATAATCAAGCACATCAAGGAAGCAAGCATGAGCAAAAAGGGAACAAGTTCATATTAAAATCATAGAATAATTTTGTAAATCTCTTAAAAAATTTGAAATTAGGATTAAGGCTCAAAATTAATATTTTATCATAAAGCATTAAAATACATTTTCCACATATGCATGAATATTTTGAAAATTAAATTTGAAAATTTTGAAAGATGATTGATTGTCATCTTTCACATGTGCATGACATGATTAAAGGTTTGAACTTTGAAAATATTAAGATGATTGATTGTCATCTTTCACATGTGCATGTTTTATTTGAATATTTTCAAAAGTGGTGGATGATTTTCTTGACTTATGCAAAAGGTAGATGTCTTTATTTGAAAATTTTGAAAAGTAAAGTGTGCTCCTTTTGTCATATGCAAAAAGTAAAAGATTATGTTTGAAATTTTTGAAAAGTAAAGTGTGCTCCTTTTGTCACATGCAAAAAGTAAAAATATTAGATTTGAAATTTTTGAAAAGTGAATGATGATGTTTTTGACATGGGAATCTTTTCAAATTTGAAATTGAAAACTCATTTGCCTATAAATAGCTCACTTGAGTTTTGCAAAATTCACAACAAGAGCTTACACATCTATTGCTAAGTTTTGCATCATTTCTTCAAAGCTCTCATTATCTCTTTTCTAAAGTTTTGAGCCTTAATTCTTGTTCTTGTTGAGAGAGATATAGGTTGCGCTGTATTGTTTCTATCTCACTCATTGAGGAGTGTACTTTGATAGTCTACCTACTATCAACTCTTGTATTTGTAAAAGGGTGTGTATAACCATTGTGTGTGTAGAAGGTGTTCTACACGGGGAATAGTTAAATCACCAAGTGTGAGGTGATTGGAAGTGTAGAAAGTGTTCTACACGGGAAATAGTTAAATCACCAAGTGTAAGGTGATTGGAAGTGTAGAGGGTGTTCTACACAGATTCTTTGGAGCGGTGCTGCTCAAAGGTGTAATAGGTTTCTATCTCCACCTAAAGGAGATTGAATAGTGGATTTGGGAATCCTCAAGAGGTAGCTTGAGGCGAGGACGTAGGCAGTGGGGCCGAACCTCGTTAACATACTGAGTTTGCTTCTCTCTTACTCTTACTATTTATATTTATTGTTGTTTCATATTTTGTTTATATTTTATATTTTATATTTGATTTATAATTGTTATTTTTTTAAATACAACTCAATTCACCCCCCCTCTCTTGTGTTAGTCATCTGGGCAACAAAAACAATGAGAATAATGAAAAGTATCTTACAGCAAGATCATGTTAGAAAGGATTTTCAAAGAGAAATTATTTTTGGTCATGTGCAAATTGATTTGAAAGGAGAGGGAGTTATTTGGGGCATTTAAAAACTTGGTACAAATTGCACCTAGCAAGATAATGTTAGAAATGTGAGAGATGAGGGGAAATAGTATACGATGCCCAATAATTTGACGGAAGAAAAAAAAAACCTATTAAAGGCTATAAATATGTAGTTGGAAATTAAAATAGCCCTATTTGCTATTTTTTTTTGTAGTGTATCAATTTTTCTGTAAGAATCTGTTAATAAATTACAAAATCAAACTAAGAATAAAAAGTTCAAGAAATTAACCAATAAATTATATTAATCAAAAGGATGCGCTACACCCAAGAGGTTAAGGAGACTTGAAACTACCTGGCACAATAGAGCTCATACTCAAAGTAAAAACAAATCTGCTCATCACAAATATACAATAGAAAATTAATACAAAAGAAAAAAGGATTGCTAAGGAAATGGGTCTTGAACATTTGGAATATTAATTGTTGTAGTTTTTCTTCTCTTTTTGAATGAAAAAAGAAAAAGAATATCAAGGCGTTTGAATGATCAATATGAGATAGCATATGCGATGTACAGTTACAAGGATACATATAGATAATGTCACCCACTTGTGACGATAAGGTACTTCTACTATTACTGGTGCATTTCCATGTATTTATGCATGGAAAAAGAAATAATAAAGTTGCAAAGTTAGCATGACATAGTGAGTAATTCTAGGCCTCCAATTGCTTTCCATACGAAATGTTTAATATGTTGATTTTTGAAACTCATAAACATGTTTTTTTTTATTGATAAACTACATGAGACTATATCAAAACGAGAGAGAGAGAGAGAGAGAGAGAGAGAGAGATTATTAGGCGCGGGGAAAAAAGAAATATGGGTAACTTGGGCGACACTTCGCCGTAATAAGTGAAACATTCTCTGTATTAAAGACTCATATTTTACCATTCTTTTCTAGCGCACAAAAATCGCCAAAAAAAAGTAAATTATTATGGCTATTTTGCCAATTTAACAAAACAAACCATCTAAAAATATAAAAACAACTTATTACTGGCTATAATTACATCACCGAAAATAAAAGTAGCCATATTTGCTACTTTTTCTTGTAGTGAGAGGGCAATGATGAAACTATTAGATAATAACTTGACCATTCACGATTTTGCAGTGATATGAAATAGTCTAAACAACAGGCCACCTAAAAGTAGTTAAATGATTATGAAGAATCAGTGATGCATCAAGTCAATACTGATAGATACCATGACCCAAACAGTACGGTAAGCCCTATGAGAGATCATAAGGTCCAACAATCAATACAGAACCCTAACACCTTAACACATAAACATAAGCATTGGTTTTTAGATGGTCATTGTCATAAGTTTTTGCCAAACACACATATATAATTTGACTAACAAATACACACATACACCAACAAATAAATATTGGGCAGAAGCAATATAATTAGGTAAAGAAACCTCAAGAAACCTTCTAAAGCGATGGTTCTTACCTTAAGAAATAAAGAATAGAAAGAAAGCCTTTTGTTGGAGAAGAATTGGGCAGAAGCAATGTTCATAATGATCCTTATGTACCCTGCATCCAGTCATTTATTCCAAAGCAAAAAAATGGGTAAAATTCCATTGCTACTTTCAGAGAATGAGGTAGAATCATCTCCAATTTAACTTAAAAAATAAAAACTTATGTTTAAGAATTATCAGCACACTTCTAGACATGTGGTCTGGCCTTGATGATCATGCTAAGAAAGCCTTTAAAGAAAAATATGATTTTCAAATCCATGAAAACAAAAAATAATAACAATAATCGTGGCAGGTGTACATAGAAGAATGTTTCTACTAAATAATTTTCAAAGTCATCAAAAGCTGTTTGATGAGTATAGTAATTTATATATGTATTATGTAGTAGACAATGTGTGGTTTCTAACTTCATTTACATTTGTGTGTTAGTTTGGTGCATGCATCTCACTCTCTCTTCTAATCCCTCTTATAAACATTTATTGCTAAATTTGGATTCTAAGAGCTTATCAGATTAGTTAGTGACGAGGAAGAGGAGGACATTATGAATGGTTATCATTTGTTTGAATTTTACAAAGCATTTTTACTCTGTACATAGAACGAAATGTATATTATATATATTCAAAATTATCAGGACCTTGCTGCAGTACCAAAGAAGTTTTTTCTCATAGCCATGGTGATGTAAGCAGGTTGCAAGTCCAGCCAAATCAGCCTCAGAGAGTGTCCTTTCCTTCTCAATCAATGCCCGAGCATTCCATACATCACCATCGAACTGATATTCTCTTCACTGAGTTTTTTCAGGTTCTAACTCTTGTTTTCTGTTAGAGAAAGGGGTTCTGGAGTGAATTAGCTCATTCCATTTTTAAGTCAAAAGTTTAATAAGCACTTTACAACTAATAAATCTCACATAAAATCTATGGTTTAATGCTTTAAAATATATACACACACAAAATGGATGAAGCATTAGTTTTTAAAAAGTCACAGACAAATGAGCTTCATCGCAAGAAAAAAGATATGAAAACTGAAGTTGTAAACCTCTGAGCTCACTGCATTATCTATCCATCCTCTACTAATAGTTGTCACTCGAAGTATTAATTGACCTTCAGGATTTTGATAACTGCAAGTATATATAAGACTTCAAAAGTCACTTAAAAACCAAAACAAATAAATATAAACTGGCACAAAAGCTGATATTAAGGAGATCTTTGGAGTTGGTATTAAGGAGATTTGGGAGAGCATAGATGATGATCTAAAGCTATTCAAGATAAAGGTTAAGTCTTCATTGAAATGCCTGCAAGAGACGTTTTTTGTCACCATAATGTCCCTATAAGCCTACTATTCAAAAAATGCTTAGCCCTTAAGTATCAAATTTCCTTCCACCTAATCTTTCAAATGCAATAGCAAAAATGGTTATATAACACAATATCAAAAAAGGCTACTTACCCAAGAACCTACTGTCCTTTGCTATGCCAAAGATGGTAGATACTTTTGCTTTTGTGCCTCTGATCCACAAAATGCAACACTTGGTGGTCCAGAAAAGTAAAATACATTATTATGATTTATTAAAAGCATCTTGTGTTTAATTATTTCAAACAGCTACAACATTTTGTAAGATAAATACAAAACATAGGTACCATGAAGATCTCACTAATAGTGAGCATTTCCAGAGATGAATGCACCAATATGAAAGTTGAACAGCTTGCAGCAACTCTCGCAACTTAATTGTAAGGGTTGATTTTGAAATATAGTTATTGATTTTAAACAGAAATCACCCAAAAATCCAAAGCTGACAGACGTGTGCTAAAAAAAAAAATCCAAAGACACACACACACACACAAAGCATTTACACGTTCTCTCTCTAAAGAAACATTAATGTGAGAAAATTTGTGGAAACCGAGTCACAAAAGAAAACTATCTTCATGGTGAAGTCACATCCATAAGTTTAATGAATTATGAATGTCTCCCTAACTTGTGTCTCCCATGGAGACTGGTATATGTCACAAAACAGGCAATTGATAGTAAATTAAACATTGGAATATCATTAAATAAATAATAGTGGAGCAATATCTTTCTTAAGTCTTTATACGTCCTTCTCTGTATTCTTATGAAAATTTAAAGAGAACCATCTATACCAATTCGCTAGTTAGGCTAATAATAGATTGGATTCAGCTCGTTGCTTTCAAACCCAATGAGTTCGATCGGGCTGTATTTTTTACATCTAAAACTCTTCCTAGAATCAAAAGCCCAAGCTGGAAGACAAAAAACAGAGAAAGATGTTACCAACTCTATGCGTAAATAGACAGACCAGTACTACTGAATCAAAGCATGTGTGCAAGAATAGAAGTATCACGAAAATCAAAGAATGTCTCTCCTACCAAAAAACAAATTTAAGTATCTAGTTATTTTTCATTTAAGCAAAGGGTACGAGAAAATACCTTAGCAACTTTATTCAACTTTTTACTCACATTCGGCAGCAGTTGAGAAAGGTCACCATCCAATTTGTAAAATTCCAGTTCATTCTTGTTCAAAATCGTTTTTGCTACCTAAATTGTATTCTCAGTATTCAAAGAACATTAAGATGAGCCATATTACCATAACATAAAAAACAGAAATCGTGAGGGTGACGTTTTACCTTGTTGAATTAGGGTTGAGGCAGGAAATTGCTTCCTCGTGATGATGAAGGGAATGACGAACTCTAGCTGATTAAGGGGACGATGGTTAGGGCTAAGGAGAAGTGATGGAGACTAAAATTTTGAAAAACAAACTCACTGGCGTCGACAATAATGCTAGAAGACGGCAATGTCAGTGATAAGTCCAGAAGGCTGTGAGAAGACGGTGGAGAATATAAAGTCCCACAAGAGAAAGAGCTGGGAGGGAAAATGGGGAAAGTGGGGAAAATTAGGCACCGTGTAGTGAATAATTTGGTAATTTTATTCCGGTAAATAAAAATTGTCAGAAATAGTGAATAATTTCTAGCATTTTCCTATGTTGCCATAAGATTTGATCCAAAATTAAAAATATATTATAATTCCGGCGATAATTTTGTCACCAAAAATAAAAGTAGTCGTTTTTGCTATTTTTTCTTGTAGTGATTATATTTATATCTCAAAATCTTCAAATAAAATTTTATTATTTAATTTTTAAATTTTATTATTATTATTAAATTAAAATATAATATAATTAACCATAACTTAAAACCATAAAATATATTGACCCGTCCCGGGATTAAATAATTTGAGAGTGTTCTAACTTGATTAATGATATAAGAGTTTCTGGCCAGCATGCTACACGTGATACATAGATGTTCGAGATTTTTTTTTTTTGGAGTTTTGATATATACTTATAAGTGTACGTACTAATCATTTTGCTCCATTAGTTGACCAAATTTGTCATTTTTTTCCAATGTTAATCATGTAATATAAAATTGCTAGGTGCAAGTAATTCTGTGCGTATACTCACTCATATAAATAATATTTTAATTATTTAAAATATTATTTATGTGAGTGTTGTATGCGTAAACCTGCTTGTAAATAAATTATTTCTATAATATATAAAAGTTGGGATTAGACGTGATTCTGCTATTTCAGCATGCAGAGTAGGATCGCCGGCCTATTTTCTCTATGTATGTTCTCTATGTAGTACTGGTAATTGGGTTCATTGAAATCATCCAACAGAAATCAAAGAGGGCCTTATTACTAGAACAAGATTGTCCTTTCCAATCGCTTTCTTTTGATTATACATAGATCTGGATATAGAACGATATTAGTGACTCTGATTTGATGCAATATATCAAATATTTATAAGAATAATTATTATTATTTTTTAATGTAGGGGGTGGTCAGGGTGGAGACAAGTCCTTATCCCATTTGATCTAAAATCTTTTGGCTATATTATAAAATTATTTTTATTGTTATTATAAAATAAATTTAATAGTTCACAGTTTCCACCACCTAATTTGTAGGTTTATTTTTATTTAATCCTTTAGGTGTCCCTAACACTAATTTATGTATGTATTTATGTATATATATGGTTTAATTCCCACCTCAAAATATGGGATGATTACAAATCATGTGCTCCTACTTAATTATATTTGATCAACAGAAGAATTCATAACTACTCTTTCCTCTTGAAACTATTAGAATAAGATTCGAAATCTATTTCATATGCATGTACAGGATAATTTGCACTTCACGAAGGCAAAGAATAGAACAACAAATAGAATATTAACACTTCTTATCATTCTCAATTAAGTTCAATTATGATACATATGAAAACGATGATCATCTCGAGACTGATCATTTTGGCAATGGGTCTCGAAGCAATAATGCAACATTATCTTTCATCTCTTTCCCAACATTGGTATATCCATCCTCGTCCTTGTAAACGACATCTACAGCTCGAGCAAGATTGAGAACGCGCATAAGGAGAGGCATTGGCATAGCAGGATCTGGACGTGTACACTCCTCATTGATGTCTTTCCACGCATCTGTAATTTGCCTGCCGAATTCTTCGTGCGCCACTTCTTCTGAGACACCATATTGCTTCATGTAGCATTCAACGGCAGAGGCAACATGCCCCCTCTCTTGCTCAAACTAGAAATATATGTAGTTTTCATATTGGTTAAAAAAGTATAAAAATCAATAATTTACTACAAGAAAAACGAGCATTGGACAGATTTTTTGCAATTATAATGATTTTTTGCAATCAAAACATATCACTTATTTTAATAAAAAATAATTATTTTAATAAAAAGTAATTCATCATAAATAAAAAAAATTTCTTTAGTAACTGTTTACACCTTTAAATTACACTCATGTATAACTCATGTTTAGAGACGAATTTTAAGTGCATTTATTAGTTGTGCAGAATGAGTAATTGATTGCATACTTTGTGCGACCTCATGTCATCCGTGAGCCTAGCAATTACTGATGAAGCTGAGATAATCTTGGGGTTGCTGAAGATCCATTCAAAGGCCTCCTTGGTAACCATTTCATGACCCATGCCAAGAAATGACACGGCTGTGAGCATCGGGAAAGCGAAGGTTACCTTTGCAACATGCATATATTCTTCTATTGCTGGGATGCGTTTTTCATGGAAAAACTTTGCTTCACTGAAGTAAGCTCGAACCAAAACTTTCATCTGATCATAATACATGATATTAAATTTTGTACAATATTAGTAAATGAAAACTGCTACCTAGAGATATAGAAATTACACAAAATAAATTTATGAAAGATTTATTTTATAATAAAAATAATTTTACAATCTGACGTAATATATCAATCCACGTCAGTTAATAAATTTTGTATAATTATTTTGTGACTAAAGTATTTTCCTTCATAAACCTAATGCAAGAAATAAGTACTTGTATCTTACAGCTTCTTTTGCATAGGGTACAAAGCATGAGCTTCTTTGTTTTGCCAGCTCCTGTTCAACTTCTTCGAAAATGTCCAAGACTGCCCGATAACATGTTTGCATGTATTCTGGAAGTTGATCTACGCTACTAATTGCCCACCTGAATTTAAATCATGAAGATCCAGTAGTATATATATACACATCAAGATGATCTTAAAGATTCAGTGCTATCTAACCTCTCAATTGCTTCTGTAAAGATCTGGATCTCTTCGAGTGTGCCATATGCATCATAAATATCATCAATGATGGATGTCATGGCAAGAATTTTTGTTAGTATTTTTCTTCCAAATGAGTACTTGGGCTCAAAATACACTGCCACCATACAAAAGAAGCACTCCACAACTCTGTCTCTTGCAAAAGGAAGTTTCGTTGAAAAATCTAAAAGTTTCCACCACCTACCATTCTAATACAATATTATTAATATTATAAATTTATTAATCTATAAAACTAGAAATTAGTAATTAATGCATGGTTTGACATATTTGAACGATTTAAATAATAAATAGAGCCATAACTTTATACCTAGAGATATGACTAAGTTCTTGTTTGTGCAATGACTGCACTAGCTCGAAATCTAATACTGCAAGCTTCAGAAGAGTTGTGTTATGTGAAGGGTCATCTTGGTACATAGAAATGTAATGCCTTGCCTCAAGCCTGGGAATCCCCATGTGTAGGGGCTGCTTTAGGGCACGAGTTACCTGTGCTGCTAATAATGGATTATTACTACTTAAAGGGGATGATGATGCTATGGACTCAAGTTGAGTGGTGGTGAAAGCAAGTGCCTCATCAAGAATGTCCTCTCCATGAACCCTAAGATGTGCTGCTTCGTAAAAGGCTAGCAAGCCTGGAATGTTGTTGATGATCATGTTCGTCTTGAATTGGCATTTCTCCTCCTCTCTAAACTTGTTAAACACATCTGCTTAAACATGTATAAAAATTGATTAAATTAGAATCAATTAATTTTAATGAATTAATTAAAGATATATACCACATGTATGTATAGTTGGAAATTATATACAAATACTGATATACATCCCTAGATGTATATGTATGTTCATGGTTCATGTATTTGGTTGATCAGTAAATGATGTATTTAATTTCATGGTTCATGCATGGACTCTTTTAGAGTTTTCTCTCTAGATAATGCTTCTTAATTAGGGATCTATAAATCAAGACTTTGAGTCCTTGGATGTAATATTTAAAGTCGCATTTTCTAAATAAGTTTCCCCATCTCAAATTGCAAGGCCACAAAGGAGAATTGTTCTTGTTAGCTTTCTTTACCCAAACACAATTCTACCAGCATCAACAATATATATATATATATATATACATATGATCCCTTGTGGCCATATATGATAGAAAATACTCTAGTCATAAAGAGTTTATACAAAAACAATCCCACAAATTAATGTAATTTGATATAGTTCATCAAATTTTAAAATTATTTTTATTCTAAAATAGATCCAATAAATCAAATGAAGCCACATCAACGTGTGATATTAGTTTTACGTAATTATTTTATAGATGTAACATACTGCATGAAACACGAAATCCTTGTTGACGGAGCAGTCGAAAAAGAAGGGCGATATTGTAAAGATCATCATCACCATCATCATGAAAATGCAGGGTAGTAGCATAAATATGTTCAAGTGCTTCTTGAATCTCTCCTTCAAAGTGGTATGCCACTCCTAGGCGCTGTAGTGCATTGATCAAGTTCAGTACTTCATGTTGTGAAGATTGACCTGCGAAGCTAGTGCCTATTATTTCCCTTCTCACTTCCGCTACAGCTTCTTCAACTGCTCCAACTTTACAAGCATGTCTTCCCTGCATGCACAAACAAATGTACTCCTGAGGTAATACTAATCAAACTAATCACATAAATTACTTTCGGCCATGTTGATTTCAAATTCCAAACTTAAGTTTTCAAAATTCTACACTTTGAATTAGAGGAGAATGTTAAATATAATATTAAATCAATATTATCTTGATTTAGATTATCTTTAACATGCCACAAGCAATAATGATTAATACCTCGGCATGATCGGAAGGGTAGTTGATGAACAGGCCGCCTCCCCATATGCTTGGATGAAATTTTGCAGTCCGCCTAATAGCATCTGATTTGTCATTTTGGGGTAGATCAGTTGCTGAGGCTTGAATATTAGACATACTTTTCTTATTGCAAATTAAGAAAATTCAGATTTTTGAATCTATAATGTGAAAGGCGTTCGTTCTAGCTCATCATGATCGATCTTGGTGAATGGTTGTATATATAGGGCCGAGTGTCATAAATGGGATGCATGGGAGAATGTCAACGAGTTATACATGATATAGCATTCCCATGTGCTAGATTTAGAGCCATTTTGGAGTCGTCAATTTATCTTAAACTCATCATTATATTTTTTTTAAATTTTTTTATATAAAACACAAATCCTAATAACGTCTTTTCAAATTCTAGTATACATTTTTAAATTCTAATTTAATTTTTTTAAATATCAAAATAATAATAATATTAAAAGATAAACTAAACTTATCTCATTTTTCAATTCAAATCAAGCCTTAGTTTTTTATTTTTGGAAAGTAAATGAAAGAAATATACCTACGTGCCAAGTCCACCCACTTTAATGGTGAAGGGGGTGACTTCCATGTAATAATTAAGGACAAGCCGTTCTCATCTTATCTGAATATTCAATATAATAATTTTATCTACAGTCTACAAATATAGTCTACAATGCAATCTATTAATGAAACGTTGCGTTTCATTAATGCAAATAAACGGTGCATCTCGTAGCCCATCTATGGAATCATAGATCAGATTAGATACAGCTAGTTAGTTAGCTCCCTCATCTATGGAAGAGTCTACCGCTCATACCAGTCGCCATCCTTGTATCATGCTATATGTATATGTATATATATAAATATATATATATTTTAATGAGAAGTCAAACTCCATTTGAATCTAGAAATGAGACGAGTTGAGATAAATTTAATTTATTTTTTAATATTATTATTATTTTAAAATTTGAAAACATTGAATTGTAATTTAAAAAATATATATTGGAATTTAAAAAAGTTATATTAGGATTTGTATTTTGTATATAAAATTAAAAAAATGTAATGATTAAATAGAAATGAGTTGAGATAAGTTATGAATATAAATGGAATAAGTTAAAATGAAACATAAAAAAGGATTAAGGAAATTGAGGCCGACAACTTCCTTCAATCCTGTTCTAATATTATTAATAACAATAAGAAAACCAAATTCAAAATTATGAAAAAATATTAAAATGAATATTTAGAAGATCAGGAGAGATTAATCCTTGAATTTTCATTCCATTAATCATTTTTCTGTAAAAGTTTGAATATTTAAAAACCGAAGTTAGCTAGGTAATATGCATTGATAAATAGAATTAAAAAAACACTAATTTGGTCTTTGATTGATAAATAATATTTCATGATTAAATAAAAATATCACCAATGACATTTCCACTGAAGAGTGTAGGATTTTTTCTATAAGATGTAAGAGATATGAGAAAGAAATATAATTAACGGAAAAGAGTCAGAATTCTTCCTTGCGAATGAAAAAATATTGACTTTTTGCATCAGAACTCAAGTTGTCGCCTAAAAAGAAAATCCTTTTTTCTTTTTTACACTATATAATAAAAAGTTTACACATAAATCTTCTTTTGAATAAAAAAAAAACAACGCACACAATTATATATGCAGTATATATATAAAAAAAAATAGAAAAAAAAGAGGATTATTTCAGCCACGACCATTGTGGTTTCGGTCTATGGCGGACATAGGCTAAATTATTATTATTTTTTTTTAAAGATGGGATGGGATGAGACTAATATAAAATGTTAATTTAAATAAAATATTATTATGATATATTTTTTAAATATGATTTTTGTATTAAAATTTAAAAAAAGATAAATTATTTATATTATGTTATATTATATTTTAAAAAATATGTAATGATTAAATGAGATGAGATGAAATAAAAATATTTTTTTAAAATAAACGAGTCTAAGGGGCCAGCATGATTCCCGGGCTTGCAGCGGCCTGCATGATTCCCTCAATTATATATATATTTGAAATATTATTCTTATATGTAAACTTAATACACACAGACATATATATAGAAAAAAAAGGTTTGGCCCCGTCATAATTAAAAAGTCATCTTCATGAATTGCTGAAAAATCCAACGAATTATTTAACCTATAAGTTATAATTACCTAATTTTTAAATATTGCAACAAAAAATTGTCTAATGTGTATGGAAAAGCCGTTCTTATTAGCGTTTCTTATAAAGTTGTTGAATGAATTTAGTCCTATTAATTGTTTTTTTTTTATCCTCGAGAAATACGGTTTGATTGAGATATATATACCTAGATGTAGATTGAAACGGCTACGTTTAAAATGCTAAAATGAGTTCAAATAATTTTTAAATAGTAGTAAAACAGTAATACAGTGCAAATTTTAATTAATTCTTTTAAACTTGTACAAAGAAATTAGGTAACATTACATCTCAAAGCATAAAACACATTCGATCGATTTAAGAATATTGACATTGGCTCCATTCAATACAAATATAAATTTGATACATTTACTTAAAATATTTCTGTATTGGATCCATCAAATAAGACCATTAAAAGTTTTAAATTATAATAACTTTATGAAAAAATCTAGATGCAAGCCGCTGCGTGCGCACACCATTTTGTGAACAGTTTTTTCACTGTTCATATAAACAGTAAAAATACTATTTATAGTGCTGGTGTGTGCGCACAGGCGGCTTGCACCCAGCACTGCTCTAACTTCATTTCATCCTTTAAATAAGAAGACCTTCTATTCTATAATATTTACCATCAAAATAATTTTTAATTGCCTTTTAATATATTTGCTGGATGATTAAATTATAAATATATTTGTTGATTTCATAAATTGTATATTATATTAATATTTTGATGAATCTAATGTGAACTTTTGAATGTGAAGGTATTGGCTTTCTATTAAATTTTTATTTTTTATCAAATTTTTTTTAAAAAAAAAAACCTTTAATAAAATCATTACCAATATTCTAAGAAGGTAAATCACGATCCATATTCCTTTGTTTTTAAACTTTGAAATGAGATTATAGATCATCTCAACACAATTTGGGCCACACTCTATAAGAAATTCTGGTTCCATCTCTATTAAATGACCTTGAAGTTATTTAAAAAATCAAGAATTCTTTATTGTGTATGTTTTTATTAAAAAGTGGATACTGAATTGAGATAAGATAGAATAAGATAAGATAAGATAAAAATTGAATAAAATGTTTTT
The DNA here is from genome assembly GCA_036559045.1 of Platycarya longipes. Lineage (NCBI taxonomy): Eukaryota > Viridiplantae > Streptophyta > Magnoliopsida > Fagales > Juglandaceae > Platycarya > Platycarya longipes. Next base: position 6,707,585 of record CM071789.1, on the reverse strand, counting down.
TTTTAAATTTTAATTTTAATTTTATTTTAAAATTTAAAAAAGTTGTAGTATTTATTATATTTTATATATAAATTTGATAAAATTATAATAATTTGATAAAATGAAATGAAATAAGTTGAAAAACTATCTCAATCTAAGCAACCCCTAAAACTCACTTCTATATGCTCTCCCGACTTTAGATACTTTATTTTTTAAAGGAATTTTACTACTCATAAATCGAGATCGTTAACACAAGATTATTGTGACGCCAACTACAGCTTAATTAGAGGCTGATAACAACCAAATAAACTAGGTACGAATTTAGATTTTCTCGTGTGTGGTGGGATGCATGCATATATAGAACTAAGTACGGTGGCTATAGAACTAAGTATGGCACCTCCCTTGAGGCTATTGTCCTTTGTAGATATGGTCTCTCAAACCCCTCAGCCTTTACTTATAGTAGACATTCTTTTAAGGACTTCAAAATTGATCGATGGTAAAGTTTGCATGATATTTTCTTTAGAGGAAATCCAAAAATCTGCTTAGTCATTTATGTTCTCCTCAGTGATAAAATTCCTATACCAGCAATCAAGCTTGGATGTGATCAGGTCATTTGTGAGAAATCGATGGGGCTTGGAGAATTAACTAGTAATTTCGAGTACAAGAAAGTCGAAAAATGTAATTATTCGATTTTCGAAAGAGACAAATTTTCTCAAGGCACACTCTCGAGAATCATGGGATGTAGAATGAGTGCCAATAGAATTTTTCATTAAACCATTGATTTTACAAAGGAAGTGGAGCATTGACGAGTATATAAAAGTGCACTCTAAATACTTTATCATTAGATTAAAATGCTAAAATGTGAATATAAATAATATGATATAATTTATACTATTAAATTTAATTTCTCTTTACATTAAGATATGTTTAAGCACAATTTATAATATTTTATTCTCAAATATTGCATTATTAATAGGTGAGAGATGAATTGCAATTTAGACTTCAAAATAGCATATATATTTAAATCTTTACTTTGAGAATGGGCCAAATTTCATACTTTGATTTCAAGAGCAGTACTTCATCTCTTCATCACTTGGGCCGAACTTGCATTTATATTCAATGGGCCTTCACTTAGTCAGCTGGGTGGGTCCCATACGGAAATAATTTCAAGCTTTGAAATTCAGAGGCAATTTGGATGGACCTAAAGACACGGCACTTCACTTTCAACAAGAGCCCACAGGCCGCAACATAATTTCATGGACCTGAGCCCGCATTCAATTCTCAATCAACCCACGCGATTGGCCTGCACTCCACCTCAATTTCATAGACCTCAGCAGATAAAGAGACTGCACCTCGCCTCAATTCAAGTAGGACACGGCAACAACTCTCTTTAATTCACTACGGGCCGCACAACACTTGGGAGCACAACTGGCCCACTCGAAGACACAAAGCCGCACGTCCCTTTTGACCTAAAAGGAGACACACACATATATATATATATATATATACACATACACTAGGTAGGTTTTGCACGTTGCCTAGTTTAATTATTCAATTATTTTTAAGAACTGTTATTATTTTTATAAATAAATAATTATTGATCAATAATATAATATATAAAGAAAAAAATATATAAATTCTAAAAAATATTTAATGGATAATCATAGCTAAGCTGAGGACAACAATAAAGTATTTTCATAAATTATAATATAAAAGCATTAGTTAAAACAGTAAAATAGTCCATAGATAGACATAACCCATAATTTTAACAAACTTGTTTGAGAGAAATCTAATAGAAGTTTAATAAAAATGTTAGTTGAAGATATGATTTTTTTTTTCTTGATTCTACAATGATGGTCAAGCATTTGCATCATCTTGCATGATCTCAATAGAGACATCATTAAAATGCCTATGCTTTTGCTTTTCGAGTTTGTCAATATTTGCATAAAGTTGAATCATTTACAGTTTTTGTGATGCTTTTTCTACAATGTTTTTCATATATGACAGATGTTCCTACAAAATAAATTTTAAATAACTTTACATGAGTAATAAAAATCCAAACAACTTATATACTAAAAATAAGTAATTATATTCTAAACTCAATTTAGCAATAGAAATTAAAAAAGATACCTTGTCAGAATGATTCATAAGCTCAACTATTGAACAACCTAATATTTCTTTTGCAACTTCAGCGAACATAACAACAACTAGTTTTCCAATATCATTGTCAAGTTTAATATATGTTTGAGCATTATAAATGCGGAAATATCATTTTCAGTTAGAATTAATAAAAATTATACATTAAATTTGACATAAATTATAAAATAAATTTAAAAGATACATACCGTATTAGAAAATGCCTTGGTGTTTGCAATGTATACAGACGAAGTTTTATTATATTCATATCTAGTTCCTTTATTACAACCAACACACGACATGTAATAAAGGAACTTGTCATGTGTTGGTTGTAATAAAGGAACTGGTGGGGGTTAATCACAATTATCTTTGCTTTTATCCAAAATTTTATTTTGTATATTAAATTAGAAATAATTTTTACACAAAATGTTTGTATAAATATTTGAATTTATAGCTAATAAATTAATATTTACCACCATGGGTTGCAAACTCTTCATCAATCCAGAAACATCATAATTCTTGATTATTTTTCAAATACCAACAAATGACAGAAATGCAGATGAGTATATCAAGTATCTTGCAATGATACTTTGAAGTAATAAATCATTAGTCACCACCCTTAATATATATATACTTTGAAGTAATAATATATATATATACTTTGCTTATATATATATATAACTGGCAACATTTATTGTAAAATTTTGAGGAAATAAAAAGTTCCTGACACAAAATTAAAATCGATTAATACTAAAAAGACAATTACATCCTTAAATTATACAAAATCACATATAGTAACTTAATTAACTATAACATAAATGCATTAATACATACTGATTAATTGCGAGAATTACCACTATTGCAATGAAACTGCCCTAGGAATAAGAAATTGATTGTAAATTTACTTGATGGACGTGATGAAAGAGATAATTCTTGGTTGGAAATAGAAATTATTATTAATACAAGTATATACAATAAAAATAAAATATAATGTTCTTAATTGTTAAAAATACCGTTATAAGAACCAACTACTATTTTTATTGCAATTATAATTGGTTTAGCTGCAATAATTTCTGAAATTTTCTGATATTCATCTTGCACAAAATGACCTCACATAGTCAGACTTATGAGGTTTAAGTTACAAAATTAAAATTAAAAAAAGAATTAATAGAAGATGCCAAAATTAATATTGAAGTGGAATTGTAAAAGAACTGAGAAACTATGAAATATTTTTATCAATAACATATTTCTTCTATAGCTGTTGGTCCATATGCTGAATGGCTTCTTTACATGGCTTAATTTTGATTGCAATGGTTAAAATGGCTGATAAATATAATTTAAATTGTTAATATATTGATAATTAAGTAATGAAAAATAAAGAGTAAATTACCTATTTTTGCAATTGACCCTTTATAAGCCTCTAATTCATTAAATGGGATGAATTTATATTTTGGTGACTCTAATTTCTCTTCATTGTCTGGAATTTTCTCAATTATTGTACTACAATTCAAAATTCATTATTACTAATTTGCTTCGGTTCTATACTTCGTATCTATTGGTCTCACAAATGCATTGTTGATGTAATATGACTAAAGTGTTGTCCTTACAGTCAATATCACTATCAAACATCTGCACTTGATTCCCCGGTGCAATATAAAACATTGTGATGAATAATTTACTATAGAAAATTCTAATGAATAATTTACTAAAATAAAATAGTATTTTAGATATGTTGTAGAAACAATAATTTACTAAAATAAAACAATATCAGTTCTTAAATTATTGTTGGTTTTTAAAGGAATTCTATTTTTTTTAACAAAATATGTTGTAGAAAGATAATTAAATAAATGCAATATCATTAGCATTTGTATAATATGTATAAAATAGATTAAGATTCAACAACAAAGGGTAGCAAAAAATGTAAATACAATATATGCAAACAAATATTATACCTCATGATCAAATAATGTTAAATTTTGGTAATTTTTTGGTGAGCGTTGACTTATTTGTTTGGGTGACTTTTTGTAACAATTATTTTAACTTTTGGCTTGGTTGTATTTGAAGTGATATCTTTTATTGATATATAGACTGTTCACACTTTTTGACTTGTTCATATGCAAACATATTAAATGCATAGGTATAACAAATCTAATATTAAATTTATGAACTACAAAAATAATTAAAGAACACAATAAATTAGATGATAGAATATTAAATATACAGGAAATAATATTATAATACACATTAAATTGAAGCTATACAATTGTATTTAGTTACCTGTATAACATTAATTTAAACATGTGAATCCTAATAATTCTATAAAAAAATATATAATTTCCAATTAATTTAGGGTTATAAATATTAATTATGACTTAATATGTATATATTTAAAATAGAAAGATATATTTTATTTATTCATCAACTTCATACTATAGACTATAATCTAATACAGCAGGAAATCATTTATCCTTTATAAAAATTTTATAAATAAATAGTATCAATTAAGATGAAAAAAAAGTAAAGGTCATTTGTGATATAATTTGTAGATGGGCTATTTTTTATATATATATATTTAAAACATGGAGATATTATATTTTATATATTTATAAATTTTATAATATAAATTATAATCTAACATATCAGAAAATATTTTATTTCTTAAATTTTTTCTAGATGGGCTATTTTTTCTAAATGGGCTAGTTTCTTTTTCTTTGTAAATCGCTATATGAAAGTCCATTTCTTTTAGTCTATCGAGTCTGTTCAATGAATAATGGTAGATTTTTTTTTATCATTTTTTTACTATTTTTTTTAATTTTTTTATTTAATAATTAAAGAAGTAATTATAAGTAAAATTATATATTTTTAATTTTTTTAATAATTAAAGATGTTTAAAAAATACTTTAAAATAAAAATACATTATAAATGATAAACGAGTGATAAAATGATAGTAAGTCTATATTACCTCTGTTCAATGTATGAGTTTCTTTTCCTCGACAAGAAAAAAGAGATCAGATATTTATCAGCTCAATCGTCGGCTAACTTTTTGAATGCGAAAAAAGGTAAACTACACGTGAGAGAACCCTTCCCTACATCTCCCCATTTCCCTCCCCACAGGCATCTCGATTAAATATTGCTGCTATAACTAATATTTTAAGGGTAGTTCTATATACAAGCAAGCCGCACAACTATTGCACATGAGGCAACGCTGGTATGTTTATTTAAATTATAAAAAAAAATGAAACGGCAACAAAAAGCGACACTCTGTCTGGGACCCAAATCAAAAGCCGAACAACAAAACGAAACTCTTCCTCAGATTTTCAACTCTTCCGAAAACTTTAACTCTTTGATTAGATTTTTTCAGGAACGTACCTATGAACATTACCAAAATCGAAGCATTTTGTTTTCTTTTTACAACATTTCTGCTTCTTATTTTTTGGGAGTTCTTATTCTAAGAATAATGTAAACAAACGAAAAATCTGTATATTTTAGGGTAGAGATTTTGTAGTTTTAAAATGGAATATTTTGGTCGGACTAACAAAGTGAATGTAGAGAGATAAGAATTCGAATTGGGGTTTTCTAGTTTTAAAATCTGATATTATGCCTCCAAAAGAAAATACAAAAAAGTTTCAAATTTTAATGGCTCAAAAAAGATAAAGTTTCATGTGCAACATGTCATTCTCGAATCTCAGCAATGCTATATCGGGGGCAATTTCTGTGCGTGTGTGAATTGAAAATGCTATTTTCAAGGCCGCTTGCACAATAATTGCGATGTAAGCATCTTTCTCATCCAGCATTCTGTTATAAAAAAAAAAAAAACATTAAAAGATAAGAGAATTAGAACCTCCATATCTAAGTTTTTACTCTTTATCTAGGACTCAAACGCTAAATATTATTGAGAGCAACGCGAGGGCTATACTAAGTTTGGATAGTGTGATGGTGGCTCAAGAGCTAAAAGTGCTCGGCGACGCGGTTGATTCCTTTGGCATGGTGGTGCGGCACGATGATACTTGTCAACAATAACAGCATGAAATGCAGGGACTCTTTTAGCGAGGTAATGGGCACTAATAATTAGATATTTTAAACAGAGGATTTATTGGGAGTTTTATAGAGAAAGGGGGAAGAGATTAACGTATTTGATGAGAAGGTTTTCATAAATTTTGAATTAGAGATGGTTTTTTATTAGGTAGTTGATTAGATAGATAAAGGAGAGCGTATAGTTGGATTTTAGGAATTAATCACCCTTTATAAGGATTCATTCACTGAGAAGATAAAATTTTGAAGTGGTTGAGTTAAGATTCAATTTTGATTTAGGAGTCCAAAACAGATGATGATTTTTAAAAAGTTTGAATTATAATAGTTTGGATAATAACTATATAGTAATATAAGAATTCAATTATTGATAAGTTAAGAATTTTGAAGTGTTTGAGATGAGATTCAATTTCGATTTAGGAGTCAAAAACCTGTTTTCCGAGCCAAATTGGGATGGATAACATGAGGGGAAAGGGTGTTGATTTCATCTTCGAAAGGACCATTGAACGTAATTAGCGTATGACTTAGAGAAATCCTTCTTAGAACCTTTAAACTGACCTCATGAAATTGCTAAATGAACCATCACCAGTTTAAAGATGCTGGCATACATATGAGGAGCTCGCAAGTGTTGAAATAAGCTTAAATATAATCAGAACTTTAGAATTTTTTGTGGTTAGAATGGTAGCTGTGAATGGTTACTTTCTCAATGTCTTATGCTGTTTTGATGATATCTACAAGAATATAATTTTATACTATGTATGAAGTAGAAAAAGTTACCGGTAACTTCAAAAAAAATGATGAAAAGCTATGGACAGTAATTGACTATAAATGGGCTCATAGATAAGTAATTTTTAAGTACTGGGTAGGATTATTGAAAGCGACAAATTTTTAGGCATTAGTATATCAAAGTGGCTAATATTTCTTGCACATAAACTCCTATTGAATTTTTGAAAGTTCATTTTCCTCATCCCCCCAAAAAAATCTGTAAGTTTCTTTTTTCCATGTAAGTTGTCACCTTGCATTTGGATTTTTCTTGCGAACAGAGGAATCTGTTTTGATGATGAGAATCTTATTCTACTTTGTATGCCCCATTAGGCTATTTCATATCTACAAGATGCCATAGATGACCCATCTTGATCATTGCATATTCTAATTCCCCACTCCAAGTCAATAGGCATTGCCAATAAGGTTTGTGGGAGCTGAACATTTTTTTGCCAGCTTTAGTCTTTTCTACTTGTTGCTTCACATTTGTTGTACTCGTACTTGCATGAACCCATATTATGTATGGACAGCTCCAATAAATAGATAGGGAAGGAATTTAGATCCTTCCATTTTGTTGAATCTAAGGTTTCAAGTCTCGTATTTACGTATAAATTTTGATGATAACAAATAATATTGAAAACTCAAACTCAAGTTGTTTACGCATGAAGGGAGCTAAACACATCAAGAAATCAAGCATGAGTAAGAAAGAGATCAAGTTTACAAATGAAGCTCATATATTATTTTTGTACATCTATTGATAAAATTAGAAATTGGATTAAGGTGTTAAATTACTCTTTTTTTCTCATAAAACATCAGATTACTTTTTTCACATATCAGAGCTAGAACTCTATTATAAGATTAACTATCTTTTGAGTTAAGATCTTATGGCTAACATTGCAGCTTTATTTGGTAAAAGTCAATTTAGCAGTCGGCCTCCACTCTTTTGCGGAGACAATTACTCATTCTGGAAAGTTAGAATGAGAATATTCCTTCAGGCTCAAGGTTGAGAAATCTGGAAATGTATTGTAAATGGACCTTATATTCCAACAAAAGTGGTTGATGGAGTAAATGTCAAAAAGGAAGAAGAAGAGTTTGATCGTGAAGACGATAGACTTTATATTTTGAATTTAACTGTTATGAATTTATTATATAATGCTTTCAATGGTAATGAGTTTAATAGAGTAATGACTTGTGCTACAGTAAAGGAAATTTGGGATAACTTGGAAGTTACTTATGAAGAAATTTCCCAAGTCAAGAAATCAAAAATTTATATTCTTACTCATGAATATAAAATGTTTAAGATGAATAATGATGAATCTATTTCTAGAATGCACACTCGTTTTACTAACATCAGAAACAGCTTGACAGCTCTTGGCAAAGTTTATTCCAAAGTGGAGATAGTAAGAAAAATTTTCAACTCTCTACCAAAACGTTGGGTATCAAAAGTAACAGCGATTATTGAAATTAGAGACCTTAAGAAGCTTGAAGTGAATAAACTCATCGAGTCACTTATCACCCATGAGTACACATTGAAAAGAGGAGAAAAATAAAGAAAGCAAAAGAAGAGCTTAGCACTTAAAGCCGTTCCTCATGAAAGTGAAAGTAAAGAAGATGAAGAAAGCAATGACGAAAATATTGCAATGATCACAAGAAGATTTAAGAGATTCTTGAAAAATAAAACTCCTCCAAGTAAATCATTTAAAAAGTTTTCCAATAAAGATTCAAGTAAAAATGACACTTTAATTTATTATAAATGCAATAAATCTGGTCATATCAAGTCAGATTGTCCTTTGCTAAAGAAAGATCGAAACAAAGGCAAAAAAGCAATAAAAATTACATGGGATGATGATTCAAGTAGCTCAGATAGTGAAACAAGCAATGGAGAATCAACAAATCTTTGTCTTATGGCTAAAGATGACATTGAGGTAACAAATCTTGATAATATTGAAGATCCTTCATATGAAGAATTGCAAAATATTTTAGAACAGGTTTATGAGGAATTTGAAAAATTGGGTATTAAGTATACTTCTTTGAAAAAGAAAAATTATTTTTTAACAAACGAAATTGATATTTTAAAAAAAGAAATTATTGTTTTGAAAGATGAAAGTCTTGAGTTGAAAAAAAAAAACTGATTTAGAAAATATTATTGAAAACTTTACGAATGGAAAAAGAAATTTTGAAAAATTTCTTAGTAGTCAAAGATGTGTTTTTGACAAGGCAGACTTGAGATATATGTCAAAACAAAAATACAAACCTTATAAAAACTTCTTTGATAATCCTTCTACATCAAAATCCAATTTTCAAAATTCTTTTCATAAAAATAGATTTTTCAAAAAAAAAAATATTATTACAATCACTCAAGATTTTCAAATATGTCATATGTTATTTATAATTTTTGTAATAGAAATGGTCATAATTATCATGCTTGTCCTATTAGAAGAAAACATATAATGACTATTAGAGTTATATGGGTACCAAAGAATTTTGTTTTTTTTAATACTAATAAATAAAGGACCCAAAAAAACTTGGGTACCAAGAATTTTTTTTAATTGCTTTTGTAGGTATGCATGAAGTCTTCTACAGGTAAAAGTAAATGGTTTTTAAACAACGGATGCTCAAGATACGTGACATGAGACAAAACTAAATTCATTGATTTCACTTCTAAAGAAGAAGGATGCGTGATATTTGGAGATAACTCAAAAGGGAAGATCATAGAAATAGAAGAAAAGATCATCAAGACTTAGTACAAGATGCAACCAAATAATGAAAACATATGAAAGATCATCCAGTAGAACAAATTCTAGGAAAACCTTCACGAGGTGTAAGTACTTGATCATCTCTTAAAAATATTTGTAATCACACTGTTTTTCTATCTCAAATTAAACCTAAAATATTGATGAAGTACTTATTGATAAATCATGGATTCTAGTTGTGCAAGAAGAGCTAAATCAAATTGAAATAAATAATGTATGGACATTTGTTCCTAGACCAAAAATTATGCTGTTATTGGAACAAAATGGATTTCTAAAAATAAGATAGACGAGTCTAAAATCATCACTAGAAACAAGGCTCGACTTGTAGTGCAATGTTTCAATCAAGAGGAAGGAATCGATTATGATGAGACATATGCACCAGTCGCAAGATTAGAAACTATTCGAATGCTACTTGCATATGTTTGTTATAAAGATTTCAAACTTTTTCAAATGGATGTTAAAAGTGTTTTCTTAAATAGTTTTTTTATTGAAAAAGTTTTTCAAGAGGAAAGATCGATATAACTCTTTTCATCAAATATGAATAGAATGATATTCTTCTAGTTCAAATTTATGTAGATGATATAATATTTGGTGCTACTAATGAAAATATGTGTCAAGATTTTGCTAAGAATATGCAGGAAGAATTTGAAACGAGCATGATGGGAGAACTTAAATTCTTTTTTGGATTGCAAATCAGGCAAGCAAAAAGTGGAACATTTATTAATCAGTCAAAATATATCAAAGAGTTACTCAAAATTTGAGATGGAATGTGCGAAGGTAATTGGAACATCAATGAGTCCAACCACTAAACTTGATAAAGATGAAAGCGGTAAACGAGTTGACTCAAACGTATATCGAGGTATGATTGGTAGTTTATTATATTTGATAACTAGTAGACCTGATATTATATTCAGTGTATGTTTATGTGCACGTTTTCGATCATTTCCAAAACAATCTCATTTGATTGCAGTTAAGCGGATTTTTAGATATTTTGCCAGTACCATTAATTTAGGGTTATGGTACCCTAAACACACATCTTTCAATCTAATCAGCTACACAGATGCAGATTATGCTGGCTGTAAAAGATGATCGAAAAAGTTTTAGTAGAACATGTCATTTCTTAGGTCATGCACTTGATTCATGATTTAGTAAAAAGAAAATTTTGTTGCAATATCTATTATTGAGGCAGAGTATGTTGTTATAGGCAGTTGTTGTGCTCAAGTTCTTTACATGAAGTAACAACTTGAGGATTTTAAACTTATGTACAATCACATTCCAATCAAATATGATAATACAAGTACTATAAATTTTTCAAAAAATCTAATACAACATTCTCAGTCCAAACATATTGAAATTAGATATGTTTTTCTTAGAAATCATGTGCAGAAGGGGAAATTTTCACAAAACCCCTACCAGAAGATAAACTATGCATGATTAGAAGAGAAATAGGAATTATGCATGCCATGAATATCTGCTAGATACTTTTATTCCATTATCTCAAATAACCTACAGAAACTTGAGACGTTTAGTTTCATCATTCAAATGCATTTGCTCCTCATAAATCATCATGTCATCCTTGTCTAAGGATTAGGCAATTGAAATGCAGAGGCAAGTAAGGATTTTAAATTCTTATTCTGTTGTTTTAAGTCTACTATTTTTTTGTTAGACTCTTGAACAAGTCGTTGAAGAATATCAATCTTCTCATTAAACTTCTCTATCTCGCGGGTTTTGGACTGCAACCGAGCGAAAAAAGCAACAATGGAAGATGAGTATCGAGTCCTGAGACCCACAAGCTCGTAAATGGCATCATGATCTAATTTATTAGCCAAATCAGTGTTTTGCTTCTTCATGGCACCTACGACAGATGCAGAAATAGATTGATCATGAGAAGCACTGAAGGAGAATTGATGAGCCATTAAGATTTTGTAAAGTGAGAATGAAGATGAACTACAACAATGAGAAGAAGATTTGATGCAGATTAGATAAAACTAATGATTGCTTTTATAAAGATGGAAATAAGTAGAAGACAAACTGTTATATCTTCAAATCTTACTTAGTTAAGCTTACATGATATGCCGGATGCATATTGTCAAAAGTTACCGAACTAAGCTAGCGAAATTAATTATAATTGTCCATGTTTCTCTCGTGAAACGCTGCCATTATCTGCTGATGTTGACTCTGTACTTGAACTCTTACTCGTTCCGATTCCTCTATTTGAAATTTCAAAACACGAGCTAATTCCATCAAATCTTTATTTTCTTACTTTAACCACATATTCTTTCTGCCTTTATTTGCAAGCTTTTGATGCAGAACAGATATTTGATTGTTAAGTCAATCAACCTCATTTATCCTCGCTAGTAATCTCTGAGACATGGTCGTAACAGAGGCAGCATATTGAGCACTGAAAGTTCTTGATGCTGCAACAACCGCAGAATCAGTTCTATTTGAAAAAATGCATTTCTGCTTCAATCATGGTGTTGACAACCTCATAAGATAAAATGACTGGTTGAGACGATTCCTGATTCAAATCTGGAAGATTATTAGACGAAATTTTCTCCGCCATTCTATTGTTTTGAATAAACAGAATCTGGATCAATGAGTGGGGTGAAAATTTATTTGAGTATCCGACAGGTAAAAACGGTCTTTTAAACAATAACTTTCAAATCTCAATAATATTTAATTTTTCAATAATATCACCCGGATTTGAATCTGCTTCCGCACCGACTGCTAGAGCTAGGCCTCCAACCTTTGCAGGTTTTGTCGGACACGCATGGCTCCGCACCGAATTGCTAGAGTTAGACTTCCAACATTTGCAAGTTTTGTCGGACATGCATGGCTCCGCACCGAATTGCCAGAGCTAGGCCTACAGCTTTTACTGTCTTTGTCGGACACGGATAATTTTAATTATTCAACTTCAAATCTCTAGAACATCTAATTTGTCAATAACATCAAACGGATTTAAATCTTCTTCAGCACCAAGATGATAAAATTCGACTTCAACCTTTGCATGTTTTGTCGGGCATGGGTGGTTCCAACTTTTACTCTCTAACGCACCGTTTTATTTGGTTATTGCTTATTACGGAAAAAAAAAATCTTACTGAAACCAATTACGGTTCCTTTTTAATGATGCCAAAAGGGGGAGAAGTCTTATACTCGTATTATACTACCCTGTTATATATGCTAGAATCATGTTTATATTTTTCTTGAAATACTAACGCATATTTTCAGGGGGAGTTTAAATATTACTGCAGGTCGTAGATTTCTACTAAGTATTTGTCATCATCAAAAAGGGGGAGATTGTCTATGCATGAAGGGAGCTAAACACATCAAGAAATCAAGCATGAGTAAGAAAGAGATCAAGTCTATAAATGAAGTTCATAGATTATTTTTGTACATCTCTTGATAAAATTAGAAATTAGATTAAGGTGCTAAATTACTTTTTTTTTCTCATAAAACATCAAATTACTTTTTTCACATATGCAAGACATTTTTAAATGTCTTAATTTTGAAAATTATGCTTTTCACATATGCATAACATCATCAAACAAAATAATTTCAAAAATTATATTTTTTTTTATAAAAAAATTTGAATTTATAAGATGATTGATTATCATATTTGACATATGCATATTTTGTTTGAAAGTCTTGAAGGGAGGTGGTGTGTTTATTTGATAAATGCAAAAGGTAGATGATTTTGTTTGAGAATTTTAAAGAGTGGTTGTGTGTTTTTTTTGACAAATATAAAAAGTAGATGATTTTGTTTGAAAATCTTAAAGGGTGTGTATTTTTTTGACATATGCAAAAAAAAGATGCTTTGGTTTGAAAAATAAATCATACTCATTTTGTCATCTTTGAAAAGCAAAAGATTAGATTTGAATTCTTTGAAAAATGAATGGAGTTGTTTTTGACAAATGCAAAAAAGAAATGTTTTTATTTGAATTTTTTGAAAAGTGAATAGTGCTCTTATTTGATATAGGAATCTTTTCAAATTTAAAATTGAAGACTCATTTGTCTATAAATAACTCACTTGAGTTTTACAAAAATCACAACAACAGCTTATACATCTATTGCTAAGTTTTGCATCATTCTTTCAAAACTCTCATTCTCTCTTTTCTAAAGTTTTGAGCCTTAATTCTTATTCTTGTTGAGAGAGATATAGGTTGCGCTATATTGTTTCTATCTTACTCGTTAAAAAGTGTACTTTGATAGTTTACCCATTATCAACTCTTGTATTTGTAAGAGGGTACGTATAACCCTTGTGTGTGTATAAGGTGTTCTACACGGGGAATAGTTAAATCATTAAGTGTGAGGTGATTGGAAATGTAGAGGGTATTCTACATAGATTCTTTGGAGTGGTGCTGCTCAAAAGTGTAATAGGTTTCTATCTCCACCTAAAGAAGATTGACTAGTGAATTCGGGATCCTCAAGGGGTAGCTTGAGGCGATGACATAGGCAGTGAGGCTGAACCTCGTAAAAATACTGAGTTTGCTTTCTCTTACCCTACTCTTTATATTTCTTATTGTTTTATATTCTGTTTATATTTTATATTGTGTATTTAATTAATAAGTGTTAATTTTTATAATATAACCCAATTCACCACCCCTCTTGTATTAGTCATCTGGGCAACACATTTCATTAAGTAAGTCTAATCCATCTCTTCTTAGATAGAGGGCAAATTTGAAGACCCGCCAGTTAATATAATGTGACAAGTTAAATCTTCAAGCTTCTTATTCTTCATCTTTTAAATTTTATCATAGTAAACAATTGTTTATTTTTTCTACCAACCTTTCATTATAATATATCACACAAAATCCATATCAACCAAGTTTGGCAGCTGCTATTGGTTGCATGATGCCAAAGATGCTTGGAATTTGCTTTCTTTGTCCTTCAATGAATTGCCTCTGGCATAAATATCACTATTGCCCTAACTACAAAGAAAATGTATCAATATAGACTCTCCCCATCATTTTTTCCTTATGTTCCTATCTTCACATATTTTGTGTGCAAAAATTGTGATTGGTAATTAATATTGTTACTAACATATCTGATGGTTCACTTATAGGTTGCAGATTTTGATAAATCAGATCTCTATGCTATGATGGATCCTCTTCACTGGACACAGGAAAGCTTTGCATTATCAGCATGATAGAATCCCTCCATTATTCAAATCATGACAACTTGTCTGTTTGTTTGTTGGCAACTTCTTTATCTTTACATGAGGTGGTGAAGTAAGATTTTTAAAATTCTGCAATAACAACCTTCATGCCTACGACACATGTAGTCTTACACATGAACTACTCACGACTTTGTGAGATACACATTTTGTATTGTCTTTCACCTTAGATTTCTTATCAGCAAAATTGAGTTTGTCTGTGGCTAATAATTAATAATTCTGTACTGCATTTGGACTTCTTGTTGTTTTAGTTTTGCTTAATCTAGAGTTGAATCCCTTATATTAAGCCTTGTAGATAAAAACAATTGCATTTAAGAGTAAATATAGAATCGTTAAATTTATACTACTGATTGATCAGAATTATCTTATATGTTACACATATATACAGCGTGTTGCAAGTGTCAATCAGTAGCGTGATAACAGTTTTTAATTATACATATCGATTTTAAATTAATATATGATATTTTAAATTTTGAAATGAAATTTTAGATATCATAAGTGACTATAAAATTTAACGGTCACTTAATAAAAAAATGAGAAAATCCGTTAAGTGGCCGTTAGATAGCCACTTATTATAATAGAATAGATATAGACTAGCTCGAAAGCAACGTTCAAAACACGTTACCTAGTTAAGTGAAATAGTTCTTTTACAAAAAAGAACAAGCAATTCCACAACTCAGCAACATCGCAATTCTCTCATCTAGCAGCCTCATGAACAAACTTAATATTTCAATTACATTATAAGGAATGATGGCCATGCAAACACCCCACTTTAAACCACAATATTGTTATTCTAAAGAGACTGAAAGGCTTTAATGTATAGTCATGAATTTTTAAGCTACTTTTATAGATGCAAACTACACAACAAAACTTTGATTAGCAGAAATACATGGACATTTTACTTCTACTCAAAACAATTAACACAAAAAAATAAAATAAAAATAAGCATCGTAAAGCTAATAGTATACATGCCAATGTCACTTCTGTTAGAGATCCTGAAAGAAATTTTGTTAAAATCAAAGAAAATAATACCGCCAAATGAAACAGGCATTTGAATGTTTGAGAATCCTCCAGAACTCCATGAATTCAAAAAGCTTGCAGTTGTACCAGCTGGTGTAAACCCAGAAATTTGACTGTTTGAAAATACTTGAGAACTCGATGAAGTTGCAAAGGTTGTGATTGTGCTTGCTAGAGTAGATCCATGGGCTTGATTGTTTGAAAATGTTTTCAAACTAAATGAATTTGCAAAGTTTGTAGTTGTGCCTGTTGGAGTAGATCCAAGAGTTTGTCTGTTTGAAAATACTCTAGAACTCAGGGAACTTGAGACCGGCACTATTGTGCTCACTAAAGTAAACCCAGATGTTTGACCACTTCAGAATACTCCAGAACTCCATGATGTTGCAAAGCTTGTAGTAGTGCCTGATGGAATAAACCCAGTTTTCTCTTGAGACAACTTTATGTCCCCATTGTTGGTTTCAAACACCACTTTATTTTCACTATTTTAAGATTCTATAGTGAACAAGCTATATTCTTTTGTTGTGTTAGCTTTGAGCCACTTGACAACATCATTGAACTTCTCCTGAAAAGGATGATTGAAAAGAAGTATCTTTTTTAAGTTTGCAAGTATCATATCCAAAACTGAAAATGCTCACCAACGCCCAATACTAAAATGTACCATGCCCTATGGAGAATAACATCATCACCCGGTTTGCGTAAAACAATTAGTATTGGGCAAATGCCCAGAGTTTCCATCATTTGACGTTGATGTCTCATATGCAAATGTAAATCTAGTAAAGATCATGTAGTCAGTGACGTTAAAAAACAATCTAAAAGATAATCGGGCGCATACATGCATATAAAGGACACAAACAAACACAAAACATTCACATTAATTTTTTTTTAATTGAAAATAAAGTCTCACCGCCAGCCATCAGCAGTCCTTTGTCTTCTCTATAAAGGAAAAAGCACCAATATTGTTTTAAACCTCAACAGATTGTCTATTCATTTTGCAAGTGACTAGAGGATTCTAACAATTGAACACTAAAAAAAGCCCGATTTTTGGAAGCTAAAGCTTAAATTGTTAGAAAAAAAATTGATTTCATTCTGAGGAATGGGCATGTAAATGATATAAGCGAATAAATGTGTGTGAAAAATAGAGCAAATCCAAGTGTGCGTGAGTGAGAGACAGGGAAATATAATCAATACAGATTGGTTAGCAGATTCAAGAGGATGAGATTCGATGATGTCATTCTTGACACCATGGAGTTCAAATCTGAATGAGTTGTTTTTTCCACTGATCTCCCGTGCTATGGTCTTCGTTGCCTCCACTTTTGCTCTCTTTCTGCCACAATCTCCTTCTTCTACTACTACTTGTGCGGCTAATTTTGTAGCAACTTCATGTGCAAGCAATGAAAGGTGCAAAATTTCGAATATAATCATTCGGAAGTGAAGGTCGAAGGTGAAAACGAATGAACTAGAAAGTGAACGGATGCAAAATAAAGAATACAGACTTAACGGATACTTAACAGAAAATAATAAAAAATGTTAAATCAACATTTTTAGATAGACACATTTTATAAATATAAAGATAGAGAGAGAAAGAGAGAGATCTAAAGGAACGTGTGGAGGAGGAATTCAGAGACACTGACGCACATACATGAATACACAAACAAAATTCTTTTGTTTTCATGGTCGACTGCTTATTTTTGTTGATATTTTTATTATCAATCATGTGAATAGAGAATTAAATTCTTAAGTAAGACTAGAGATGGACTTACACATGTGATGATATTTTTTATTAGTAAAAGAAAAAAAAACATGTGATGATATTTTTAATTTATTTTTGATTCATGTATTTAATTTAAATTTATTAAAAATATTTTGTTTGATTAATGTATTTAATTTTAATTTATTAAAAATATTTTGTTTTATCATTCTCAATTTATTGTTGATGTTTTTTCTTCTGAATAATAAAAAAATTTATTCCGTTTATAAATTTAATCACAATTTTTCTATTAAATGGTTAAATCTTTGATTATATTTGGATTAATTGATTATCTATATTGATTTAATTTGTTGTTGTGATATCGCCCCTATGTATATTATCGTCATTAAATTTTCTCAATAGAGATAACACTTTACGTAATTTAAAAGCGGTGAATGACTTTTTAAAAGGTTACATTTGGTTTAATTTTGATCAATAGTTCTATATCTCTCAATTGATAATTTTGGAATTGAGTTCCCAATTGTGTTATTCAATGAATTAAGAATAATTAAAATATCGTATTTGTACAAGGGATTCCTGAAGTTTTACTATTTGTCAATTTGAGTACTTTTTCTGTTAATCACTTTGTTTCATTTTAATTTGGATTTAAAATTAATATTTGTTCTCTCATTAATCATTTAATATTTTCTTTAGTTTTTTTGTTATTTCTTTCATTTTTTAATTTGTCTCCCTATGGAATCGACACCCCAAAACGTGCTATAACTACCATGTTATTCTTTGTATATAATCAAATTTTGATACCGTTATCAGAGTGACAGTAGAAAAATTAATAGATAGTTTTCTTTTCAACAATTTGTAAATGCGGTAATTTCGTTCCATCTTTTAGCTTGCTGCATCATTATTTTATTTTATTTTATTTTTCTTTTCATTTATTTTAGGGTTTATTTATTTATTTTTATCTTGCATGCACAGTAGGTATAGAGACGCCTTGGGTCGGTTTGCTTGTAGGCCTGTGCTAGAGTCTGAGTTTGATTCTTGTAATATTTTGTTTGATAATTCATCTAGTTATGAAGAAATGAATGAACATGAAAATCGACACACTAGAACTCTTCAAGATTACCTCCACCCTGCACACACAACCACACCATCATGTTTCCAATCAATATTCGCCATCTGGATTTTAAAATAAGGATGACATAATCACTTTTTATTTTTCATGGCTTGAAAAATAAAAATCTGTATATGCACATTAGAGAGTTTAAGGAGGTAGTTGCAACTTTACACAGTCAAAATGCAACTGATGATGCTGTGAGACTTAAGTTCTTTATTCTCTCTTTGAAGGATGGAGCTAAGACACGATCTATTCGGTCATGTAATGAGATGACTCGCTAAAACTACGATCTTTTGGGTCATGGAATGAGATGACTTAAGTTTTCTTTAATAAATTCTTTCTCCAACATAAGACCAATGTTTTAAAAAGATAAATTTCTACCTTTGTATAAAAGGATAATGAGATTTTGTATAACTCTTAGGAAAGATTTAAGGAGTTGTTGAGTATGTGTCATCACTATGGATATGAAAATTAATGCTTAGTGAGTTATTTTTATGGGCGACTTATACCTAGAGAGTGCCAATTTGTGGAGATGATGTGTAATTGTGAGTTCTTATAGAAAAATCTTGATGAGAGGCCATATAATACCTCAACGAGCTTGCAAAAAAAGTTCATACTTGGACTGGACCTATTATTACTGAGAGCACAAATAGGTCACAACCCATAGGGAACCCAAATGATGGTGGAATTTATCATCTCAAAGAAGAGAAAAATCTAAAGGTTAAGGTTGAGATGCGTACTAGGGATTTAGAGGTGTTAAAGACTGAGGACTTAAAGCCAATACATATGACTAATCATGTAGAGTCCTTTGGACCATGTTTTGTATGTGACGAGGTAGATGACCTTGCCTAAGGGTGTCCCACATTTGCTAAGATGAGATAATTGTATGAGGAGCAATGTAATGCCTTAGGTATGTACAAGAAGCCTTTTGCATCATTCTCTAATGCCTACAATCCAGGGTGACGTGATCATCCCATTTTGAGCTAGAAGTTTGAAAACCAGCGGCATGCACAGCCTCTTAAAGCATACCCTACACCATATCATGCATCTTCCTCTTCTAGGAACCCTTTAAAAGATACTTTACATGATTTTATTGAGGCACATGGTAAAACTAACAAAAAGTTTGAATATTTGATTACGCAGGTTGTTGAAGAAATCAAAGAGATAAATAGTCAGGAAATGTGATTTCGAATATGAGGACGCCGAGAAATGTAATTCTTTGATTTTCAAAAAAGACGAATTTTCTCAAGGAAGACGAATTTTCTCAGAAATCATGAGATGTGAAAGGAGTGCCCTATAAAATTTTTCATTGGATTCATTTTACAGAGGAAGTGAAACCTTCTCGTGTTCCTGTTTGGGCATTTCTTCTGAGGTTACCTCTCAATTACTATCAAGAGGCATACCTCAAGAACTTGTTGATGCCGAGTGGTCAATATACTCGCAAGGATAATAATACAAGGTGTGCTACACACACGGATGGTGCTAGGATTTGTGTAGAGATGGATGAAGCGATTGAACTGTTGGAGGGGGTCCAGATTGGTACCCTATGGCAAACGAGTAGCAAATATCAATGAATTGAATATGAGAATTTGCCTACTTTTTGTGTGTCTTTTTAATGGCCTAACAAAATTATTAGAAATAAGAAGGATCACCAAGATCCTTAAGAAATGAAGGCATTATATGGTTATAATTATAAAAAAGAATGTATGCATTGTCTTATATGTAAGTACGTATGTATGAGTGATAACTGCATGACTGAAAAACTTACATTGTTATATTTTAAATGGTATGAAGTTATATTTATTGAGTATTCGCATCATTTTAGTTTTTATGTGTGCCCTTTCCCTTCACAGGGAGTATGCTCCAGGAAGGAGATAGTTCAAAAGGAAGAGTACAACAGTCTAGGCACGAAGAGGAAATGTATGAATGACCTTTTTATTTTATAAATCAAATATTTTTCGCTGTAAATATTTTTTATTATAAAAGTATATTTTATTTTATAATGTGGAGTCTTGCACCTCGGGTATGAACTGAAATATTTTAAAACGAACAAAATCAGTCTCATTTTTTAAAATTGTTTTATGAAAAAGAAAGTCATGTAAGTTACGATTCCACCATTTTCCAGGATGGAGTTGTTACAAAAGGGATCGTGGAATGGAGGGATTGAAGTGTGTGAAGAAAATTACGGGTAAATCGAGTGAAAAAGATGTGGAGAAAAGGAATGAAGTGGAAAAAAAATTAGAAATTGTGATTAAAGAAGGCGAAATTTTGAGTGAAAAACTAAGTGGAAAGAATTTGATGTTTCCGGAAAATGTTCTTTGTCAGCAAAGGGGAATCGGAGAGGGGCCAAAAGTTTAAATGATGTTTTGAAGGTAACTCCTGGTTGGGTTGTTATTGGCTCTAATAATGAGATTATGGTGATGTGTACAAGACTTAAGGCTAATATTCTTGAAGTGAGTAATGTTAATGCTTTGAATTCAAGAAAGGAAAAAACATTGAAGCTTTATCTCTTGTGATGGTTACACTTGAGGTGGGTAATCTAGTGATGGTTGCAGCAGTAAAGGCTGCTAAGATAGATGATGATATTAATATCGTGGTTCATGCTACTCTAGGGGAGGTTAGACACTTGACTAGTCCTCGTGTTTATGAGTTGCAAGATACTGAGTCTGTACATGATCAAAGAACAATTGTTGAATTACTTGCCTGGGATCTTAGTGTTGATAATTATGGTAGAATAACAAAGGGGCAGAATGATGATGTCAAACTTCATACATGCTCAAAGTCTGATTCGGATGGGGGGATTGCTCATATTGCCAAAGGAAAATTTGTTCTCTCATATTCTGATCTTTAAGAGGGTACTAAATTAAAGGTGAAGAAAGTAAAGCTAAGGGAATCAGTGAGGGTTAAAAGCAAACCCTCTCGTTTGGATTTGTAATGATATCATTTCTTTATTGGAATTTGAGGGGTGTTGATGCATCTTCTCGGAGATTGAGAAAGTTGGTTTTGTAAGCTGTGTTTGAAAAAAGTTGTTATTGTAGAGCCTATGTTGAATCTTTCTAGATTAATGATTTGGCATGATAAATTGAATTTTGATCATTGTGCTTTGAATGTTGTGGATGGTGGAAAAATGCCAATGTTCTGGTCTCAAGAATTGGCAATTTTTGTAATAAGAATGGATGATCAATCCATTTCTATTACTTTTGCTAATAATTCCAAAATCATCTTGGTAACTTTGTTTATGCTAAATTTTACTACATGGATAGAAGAAGACTTTGGAATTCGTTGCAAGCTTTAAATCCTAGAATTTTCCCTTGTTTGTATTGAGAGATTTCAATATCATCAGACATGATTATGAGAGGATGCTTTGGATATGGATGAGTATAATGAATGTGTGGATGCATGTGGCTTACTGGAATTGAATTTTTCTAGTCAATCTTTATCATGATGTAATGGTCATGCAGGTCTTACTAGAAGTTGGGCTCATTTATATCGTATTTTTTTGAATGGTTCAACATTAGACCTATTTCTGGAAGCTCATATGAATTACTTGCACATGACATCTTTTGATCATGCTCCAATGCAAACCTTATTGGAAGAAAAATTGGAGTCATATAGGTTCCCTTCTTTCAAGTTCCAATAGATGTGGATTTCTCCTGAGAATTTTTTTTCCTGTGTTTCTCAAGCTTGGCAAGGAAATGAAGGAGAGGGGGGGGGGTATAATTTGGAGACTTTGGTGATGAAACTAAAAAGATTAAAGCTGACTTTATGTACCTGGAACAAACAAACTTTTGGTAGAACCAAATCTCATATTGTCGAGTTGGAAGAGAGAATCAATCACGAGTCTAGAGGAGAGTTTGCAATCTTCTCATTCTAAAGAGGTTGAAATGGATTTAGTGGTGTTATAGATTGAGCTGCTAGTGAGGCAGGAAAAAGGGGAACAACGCCTATCCTAACTTGCTAAGCAATCTTGGATTCATAAGGGTGAAGCAAATGCGAATTGCTTTTGAGAGATTAGTTATCAAGGTAGCAAGTGGTCAAAGCAATGAAATTAGATCACGATACCTACATCTCTTGTTAGGAACAAGTTCATGATGGTGTTGTTCATTACTTTCAACAATTTTTGGCTGCTGGAAATTCCAGTGTTTTGCCTTGTTTGGATGGTTTGGTTTAAGAAATGGTGAACAAGATGGAAAATGAGGATTTATGTAAAGTTCCCTCTTCTCAAGAAGTCTTTGAGACTCTAGAGTCTATTTCCATCGATAGTAACCCGGGTCCTAACGGTTTTGGATCTGATTTTTATCAGTCTTGTTGGCACATTGTTAGTTCTGATGTTGTTGGTGCAATGGTGTAATTTCTTAAAGGTAAGCCTTTTCCCAGATTTTATATAGCTTCTTTTATGGTTTTAGGTTCAAAAGTGGCTAATCTTGCCAATTTTGACAAGTTTCGGCCTATAAGTTTATGCTCGCTTTTTAACAAAATTGTTCTAAAATTTTGGTGAAACATATTGCCTATTTGTTAACCAAAAGTATTGCCCCCAAGCAAGGAGTTTTCATTCTAGGAAGAAATATTTTTTAGAACATAAGTCTGACTCAAAAAATTATTCACTTGATTAATAGACCTTCTTGAGGAGGTAATGTAGTGATGAAGATTGATATGGTTAATGCATATGATAGTATCGACTAGGATTTTCTCTTACATGTGTTGAAATTTTTTGTGTTCTTAGATTTTTTCTGTCATCTTATCCAACAACGTATTTCAAATCCTTGGTATTCAGTGATAATGAATGAAATTTCGAAGGACTTTTTAAAGGAGGAAGAGGACTATGACAAGGTGATCCCCTGTCTCCTTATTTGTTCATTTTAATGGAAGAAATTTTCACTAGAATGATCAAAAAATAAGTGGAGTTGGGAAAGATTGTGCCTTTCATTCATTTAAGAGGAACGCCGACTATCACCCACCTACTTTATGTGGATGATATTGTTTTGTTTTCTAATGATAGAAAATTGTCTTTGAGGGCTTTAATGAATTTGTTGAATATGTATGAGGAGCATTCTGGCTAGGGGCTAAATAAGAGAAAATCGCCAATATTTTTCTCAAAATGTATTCCTCCAACTAGAAGGCGCATGCTTATTCAGATTTTGGATTTTTCTGAAAAATCTTTTCTTTTTCAATATTTGGGTGTGCCAATTGTATCGGGTAGACTTATCAGTGCACATTTTGAAAACTTAATTAATAAAGTGCGAGGTAATTTGGAAGGTTGGCAAGTTAGACTTTTATCAAGTGGTTCTAGATTACTTCTTATAAAGTATGTGTTAAAAAGTATTCTAGTACATTGCCTTTCTATCATGTCGACTCCTATTTGAGTTATTCAAAAAATTCAAAAGATCATTTGTAATTTCTTCTAGGATTCTATTGAAGGGAAGCCAAAGAGAAAGTGATGTTCTTGGGAAGCTATATGCAAGCCAGTTTTAGAGGGTGGTTTGGGACTTCGTAATCTTATTGAGGCTTAAAATTCACTATAAATGAAGCTAGCTTGGAATTTGTTGCAAGGAAATTCTCAATGGCCGAAGTTCTTTTTTGGAAAGTATGTTGGTAATCAACACATTACTATGATCGATACTCAAAAAGGTACAAAGTTCTAGAAAATAATTTTGAAGCATGTCCCCCTTATTAATATTAACTCTATATGGAGAGTGAAAGATGAGAAATTATTTTTTTGGCATGATCACTGGTTAGGTGATGAACATTTTTGCATCCAGCAATCAATTTCATAATTGCCTAGTTTAAAGTTAGAAGAATGTAAGGTTGGGCAAACTTGGAATGTGGATTTATTTACACGACTTGTAGGGCAGGAAAAGGCAGAGGATTTAATTAAGCAATTGGGTAATGTGAAATCTAGTGAGGATTTTCTATTATGGTTACCTAACTCAGATGGAAGCTTCACTACTTGAAATGCATGCAATTGCATTAAATTTAAGGGGCCTAGATTTCCATGGGCAAAATGGATTTTGGATCCAGTCCTTTCCAAAAATATTTATGTGACTATGTGGAAAGCAATGAATGAATGTCTCCTTACTGATGATTGAATAAGAAGGGTTGGTATTCCACTTACCTATGGATGTGGTTGCTGTGCTACTTGGACTTATGAAAACATGGATCATATATTTGCTAAAAGGGATTTTGTGAAAGCTCTTTGGCGCTTATGTTCCATTAATATTGGTATGTCGCATATGGAAGGTAGATCTTGGAAGGAGTGGGTGACTTGTTAGCATAGAAGAGCTAAAAGTTGTTCCGTCATTGGTCAAGTGATTGTATTATTTCCATCCATTTTAATCTGGTACTTATGGGTCCTAAGGTGTAAGGCAAGAATGGATGGAAAACAAGACTCAGTATATTCTATTTGGAGGTCTATTCAATTTTGGATCTTTTGGGTTGCTTTAAAGTTATATTCAGTAAAAAATTTAAGCAATAAGGATGAAAACATTTTTCAAGGATTAAATTTGCCTTCTCCATCCATAAGGAACTCAGCTCTGGTTTTGATAAAATGGATGACTCCCCAAGTGGGTTGGGTTAAGCTTAATGTTGATAAATGTTCCTTAAGTAACCTGAGTGATGCAAGGGCAGGGGATATCTTAAGAAATCATTGAGGTGGTTTTATTAGTGGATTTATAATTATTAGGTCTTCTTCATGGCTTAAGACTTGTTGATAGGCTAGGTTTCTCCATTATTGAAATTGAACTTGACTCCATGATTGTTATTCATTGGCTTTAGGTTAAAAGATGTGGTTTTAGGTATTCAAAAGATTACTAGGACGAAATTCAGATGCGCCTAAATGGTCTCAGGTTCAAAATTTCTCATTCTTTTAGAGTGACAAATTCAATGGTAGATGGTTTGGCTAAAGATGGTGCTTGAGTTTTAGTTGAGATTTGGTACTCAATTTGGGAGCTTCCAGTTACAATGAGAGGTTCTATAAGAATGGAAAAATGGCATTTTCCTTATTTTGTAAAAAATAATGATGATGCAAGCAATAGGAATTTACACAGTTTGGATTTCTGGCTCCAGTTTGTTTTGGTTTGATCTTGTATAGATTTTTTCTTCATTTGTTGGTTATTTATTATTTAGATTGTTATTAATAAGTTGGTTGAGTTCTTTTTTAGATGCTTGGAGTTTGGTTTTTGGGTTCAATATTCTTATAACACTCAAGTGTCAGGTTGTAATCACAATATTCATCTGTCACAAGTGAGGGTTATCTTCAATAAATTTGGGAGGGGTCACTCTTGGACATGGAGTCCTAAATCTTCCAAAAAAAAAAAAAAATCCCTCATATCAACCGGTTGTCTTATGATGGGAGACGCAATAAAGTAATTTGCTCTCTTGCTAGAATAGATATATGTGGATTTGGGTTGCCTAAGTAGAAGGCATGAAAACCTAGAATCATTGATCTCCGATCTGTTGTCGAGAAAATGAGCTCCAATGATACTCTAGAATAAGAATAAAATCACAATGCATCTTACTCTGCAAACATAACTTGGAGTTGGAATATAGTGTGGGTAAGGAAGGTGGTCGCTAGAAAGGAAGCCAAACTGACTCATGTACTCTAGAACTGACTTAGCAAGGCTAGTCCTAACACAATTAAAGGAAGACAGTCGAAAGGCTTATAAAGAATATCTCTTATGAGCAGCTCCAAAGGTTGTCAATAAACACTTTTTAATTTTTAATATTTAATTTTTTACTTATTCATTATATAATTATTACTATTTATCCAAATTTTCAAATAAAACGTAAAAATAATTCTTTTTCAAACTTCAAAATAACGATAATATTAAAAACATTCTAACTCAAAACATTTTAAATATCATTCACAAACTATCTTTCTAGTATATTTCTCATCTCATCTCATTTGTATAATAAGTTTCATCATCTCCTGCTGCACGCATCAGACTCTTTGACCTTCTTCCATCTATTACTATTTACCGTTGCACAAACTGTCAAACACCATCTGACCAAGTTAGAAAAGGATCCCCATTTTGCTAATGTGTAAGGAACAAATTAAGATACAGAGTACATGACTTTGAGTATAGATATTATTGTTTATCATTATCAATAATATTTTAATATAGGCCATGACTTTGATTATATATAAGGAGGAGGGAGTGGGGGAGGTTGGTACAAAAAATTATTATATATTCAAGGGAATATGTTGTGTTGAGTTGAACCAACGTGCATGGATCAGGAATGTTTGGATTGTTGAAAGGGTTTTAACTTTTAAATTATAAATTCTAAGCCTCGCTTGCTTTTTTAAATATTCTCCCTTTATCTCATCTTATTTTTATTATTTTTTTAAATATCAATACAAAATAAAATAAATAATTTAATTTTTTCAAATTCTAAAATAATTTTTTCAAATCTCAAAATAAAGTTAGTATTAAAAAATTATATTATAATAATAGTTTATTTTATTTGTAACTTTTATCTCATCTTATCTATGAAAACAAATCAGACTTAAAAAATGAGATGATGTTATTTTATTTAATCTTAATATTAAAACATAACTTAAATATAAATATTTTTTGTTTTGTAATTTTTTCATTTAATAATTATCACTTTCTCAAACTTTTAAACATAACACAAAAAATATTAATTTTTTTCAATTCTAAAATAAAAAAGATACTAAATAACTTATATTCTAACAATATTTTTATTTATAATTTATTTATTAATTTTTTTTTCTAAAATTTTATAAAACACTTTAATTCAAACGATTTTACTATTATTTAATAATTGATAAATTATTTGAAAAACGTATTACTTGCCTTTATAATTAATTAAATGATGCTGGAGTTGCGTTTGCTTGCTTTTAAAGTTTCAAGAATATTAAATATCATCATTTTGACTAATTAAAACAACTAAATAAAAAACAACGGTCCCCCACGAATACAAAAACAGAAAAACAAAACGAAAGTGGAAAACATATTGGCCTGTGTCTCCATTTATTAAAGAATAATTGAAGTGCAATTAAATGTACAGAAAAAGGAAAAATATATATATTATTTTATAAAAATTACTTTGTTAGAGTATGGAAATTGGCTAAATTAATTAATTATTTATTTATTTTAATGAAAAATAGAAGTTTGATAAAAAGTCAACACCTACACATTCATAACTCTATACTGAATTTTTATTAGATTTATTAAAATAATAATATAATATACAATTTATTTAATTAATAAACACATCTATAATTGAATAATGATAAAGTAACATCTTATTTATCACTATTTTATCACTTTTTTTAATTTTTAATATTCTTAATTTTTTTATTTAATGATTAAGGAAGTGATTATTAATAAAATTATATATTCTTAAAATTTTTTTAATGATTAAGGATATTAAAAATATATTTAAAAGAAAAAAAACAAATACATTAGAGTGGTAAAATAGTGGTACATGAGATCTAATCCAATCACTACTCTATAATTTATTCATTCAACAAATATATTAAAAGATAAAAAAAAAAATTTAATAAGTGAATAATAATTTTTCAAATATAAAAGATGATGTTTAAGTATTATAATTCAAATTTTAAGTTGATGAATTTTGAAGAGTATAATGTAAAATTATTTTAAATAAAATTATCAAATTTATATTTGATAAATCTAATGATAGATCCAATATGAATACACTTAGGTGTGACAAAAAAATTAATAAAAGATAAACAAAACTATATTTTTATTCTAAAAAATAAAAAGAAGGATGAGATATTGGAAATTATATATTAGAACATTTTTATTGGATTTTCTAAACTTATCTTTTAAAAAATATAAATTTGCATATTTATCAAAAAATTTTGATCATATTTGATCAAAAAAAATTTAGTTTTTGTTAAACAAAATTTTAGTTTTATTATTTATAAAAAGTATTTTTATTTTTTATTTTTACTTTTATGATCAAAATTTTTTGATAAATATAAAAATTTATAGTTTTTAGAAGATAACTATAAATAATTAATGAGACTGCTCTTATTGAAGCAGTTAAATAAATAGAATAATACCCAAAAATAGAAAAAATGGAAAGCAAAAATCACCATAAAATAATGACTTTTGCGTTGCTGTCACACACACACCCCCACACTCTCTCTCTCCCCCGCGAGTCCCCATCTCCTATAAATAGAGGATAACGATAACCGATAGCCGAAGTGGTTCAAATTAGTACCAGAAGGAGAAAGAGAGATCGCAGGAGAGCGAGAGGATTGTGATTGTTTGTTTTCAGTGTGCGTGTGAGAGAGAGAGGGAGAAAATGTCGAGTTCGTCGTCTGGGGAAATGGTGTTTGTGGAGCACACTAAGGGTGTGAATGGCCTCCCAAAGGTCATTCTCCGCGAGGTTCGTGGCTGTTCTGCTGAGGTGCCGTTCATTCAAACTCTCTCTCTCTCTCTCTCTAGCTGACTGTTTGTTTATTTCCTTTGTTGCATTAATGCGTTGGTATTGTATTGCGTGCCTCTGTATTTTCATTTTTCTTGCATTTCGGTTTCTGTTTATTTTGTGTTATCTTTGGTGATTCACGCAGTACAATACATCAAGATCTACTGCCTGCATTGAATCTATTTATGTATTTATGGTGGATTGATTTCTTGTTCTTCCTCTATTTTGTTAAAAAAAATTGGTTTGGCAAATTTCTCTGTCATTGTGTCCATTTGCAAAATGTGTTTATTCTATATGGGTAACGGATGTGTTTTATGCCCCATTTTTGCGAGAGTGTTTGGCAACAAGGCTCCTTTGTGTGTGTTTATATCATGAGTAATGCTATCCTCCATTCTCCCATCTTATTTTCATTCCGCTATGTAAAATGTGGCACATGTATTATCATCTAATGGTAATAAACGTGCCACATGTTACATAGTAGGATAAAAGTGGGATAGTAGTGTGGTGTATAGAATTTTCTTTATATTATATTCTTGTGGTGCTATGCGTCCAATCTGCCTATCTTGAACAGATATGAGAGACTGCCGATTCTTTGGATGACTTGGCAAACTTTGGAGATGAGGAGAGAATTTATGGAGATATTATCTGATCTCAAGTTAATAAAATTCGTGCAATACAATCCAAGATTTCCTGAAAGTTTCACATTCTAATCTCTTTTGTTCAAGATAACGTGTGAGAAGTTGTTATAAATTCTTAGAACGTTTTTGCTTGATTGTAAAAGAAACCAGTACCATTTGAAAATGGTAGGCACTAGGCAATAAGCAACTGTAACAACTGTTATCTAGCCCAGTTCAATGACCATAAGAAACGAACTAAACGTAACTGCGTTGATAAAGATTCAAGTTGGGCTTCTTCATTAGTTTCGATTATTAACGTATATTTATTTGGAAATAATGAAAACCTTACGTTTATTGCATTAAAAAATCTTATGTATTTGAGGTTTGCCTGACTTTGTGTTACTTTTTCTTGCTTGGCTTTAGCTTCTCCTGATCTTCTCTCCGAGGTCCATGATCTTAAAAAAATTTGTAGATTGGTACATTTTATTTTCATATAGCAGGAGTTGATTTTACTGGTGTAGCTTGTTTGTGTGTACTCTTTTTGTATTGAGGTGTTTTTTTTGGTTAAGCTTGTACTTGGAAATGTAGAGTTATGAGGAGGCTTATTTCCTTAGATAAAAAAGGGTTTATCCTAAAAATTGTATCTGCCAATGTTATTGGTTCTGTAGCTCTTCTCATTCCATCACTTGCATACTTTCCAGAGCTCATTGCTGGTGTGTTGCCTTTCATGCAACCTTAGCTCAATTTATAGGCACCTTATCGTTTCTTGTGTAGATATGTGGATTATATGAGTATATGCTTGTATAAACCTATTTGTTAACATGCGAGTGCAACTCAATTAGAGTGTGGCTACTTAAAGGAAAACAATGTATTTTCTTGATTAGATTTTTATAGTTTAACTTTTCTGATTGTTTCCTTTTATAATGCTGACAAAGTGGTGGATGCTGCTTATTTAGACATAGCTGTGCTATTTATGAGTTTATCATTTTTGTAATAGATATATTTGTATGGAGCTCAAGTTACCTCTTGGAAGAATGAGCATGGGGAAGAATTGCTTTTTCTTAGTAGTAAGGTATGCCAATGTGTTATGTGTTATAATTGGGTCTTTTATGTATACTAATAGGATTAGCTTGTTTCATACCTACTCTATTACTAGTGAAAGGAAACCTATGTTGATGCATAATGTATGCATTTTTTCCATCTGATAAATTAGTAGTGCATGGACCTTAACTGTATAGGTGGGCTACCACCCAATTCTAGACTAGGCCTGACACCTTTTTTAAGAATGTGATGGAAAATGGTTAGAGGCTCTTGGGAAAGACTTGATGAGTTTTTTTAGCCTTCAAAGGAATGATATTGTGAATGATGCTTATTGTAAAGTGGGTGACATTTTTTCTTCTAGATCAGCCTTCAGAAATTGCTCTTGTTAGGGTTTACTAATTTGTGAAAACTATGGTCGTCTAGCATTGAGATATTGCTCGAAATTTTTTTATTCCACTTGTCTAGTTTGTAACATGTTAGCCAACTTGTAACTTGAAGCTTTAGACCCATGTTGAGGTCCATGTTGTTGGGAGAGAAGGTGTAACAACCCAAGAAAGGTTCATGCTACATCTGAGCCTATACTCCATAAGGGACTTCTCAAGATTATAGTTGGAGCTCCTTCAAATAATTACAAAGGGCAAGAGCTTTTTCCTCTCATGTTGTTTGAGATCTCATTGACCACCTTCCTATGCTAAATCCACTATGAACCATTCCATTATATGTGACACAATTCAAGTCCCACACTTCTAGTAAGGTTTGACTTTGATACCATTTGTAACAACTTAAGGAAGGCTCAATTCACATACTATACTATAAAATGATTAGTTAACGATACAATTGGAATCCTATGGAATTATAATAAAGGACAAGAACTTCTTCCTCACAACAATGTAGGATCTCATTCGCCACCTTCTTATTCTCAATTTGGGGCTTTACAAAAGGAGATAGGGAGGGGGAGCTGGGCCACTTGCAGAGGAGAGGCAATCCTAAGGAAGGGGTGAGGGGAGGAGGAAAGTCATGTTCATGCATAGAGTATGGGATCTCATCCCATTTTTTATCAACAAAATTCATTTATGAAAAACATTTAAATCAAATGTAAATCTCCTTAAATTCTTATGCATAAATTTCTGACCTGCAATTATGTAGAGAAGTTCTTCATATGTCTGGTTTTTTATCATTCATTTTTTCTACCAGTTTTTTTTTTCCTCTTTTTTCCCCTTTTGAATATTTGTTTGTTGCAGGCTAGTTTTAAGCCTCCAAAGGCTATACGTGGAGGTATTCCAATTTGTTTTCCTCAAGTATGTGGCTCTCCTCCAGCTCTATTCTGCCCTTCTTATTATTTTTTCCCTTAAAAGCTAACCAAAAAGATCTTCTACATATGGAGTTTGGAATTCAGGGTTCTCTTGAACAACATGGGTTTGCAAGGAATAGGCATTGGATGGTAGATCCTGATCCTCCGCCTTTTCTGACATGTACTCCCAACAAGGCTTTCATTGATTTGATCCTTAAGCACTCTGAAGAAGATGCAAAGATCTGGCCACACAGGTGCACGGCTCAATCTTGATTGCATGCTTAATTTTGTTAAAGATATCATGTAATTGCTTGCAAGGCATTGGAGCAAGTTACTTCCACTCCATGCTTACCCTTCCTTTTTCTGTTTTTATTGTCGGGTGGGTCAAGGAGATAATTTATTGAGGTTGAGCATTAGTTTCATATTTCATTGTTTGTTTAACAATCATTTAGTTTATTCCAAGAAATGTTTCTTCTGCTATATGGGAGTGGTATTAGGACTCCTAAAATATGTTACCAGATCTTTTGACTGAAGTAAATCTTGAACTAATAGATAATATTATCACTATCATTTACAGATATGAGTTTCGCCTAAGGGTAACTTTGGGACCTGGAGGAGATTTGATGATGACTTCTCGTATTCGCAATACAAACACCGATGGAAAGCCGTTTATGTTCACATTTTCCTACCACACATATTTTGCCATTACTGATATCAGGTTCCATTTTGATGCTTTTTTTAAATATTACTTTGAGTTATTTCCCTTCACCCTCCTTACTGCATCATTCATATTGCCCACTTACATTTACTTTCACTAAGGAGTCCAACGTTGATGTCATCAGATATGTTTGAACCATTTGACAGGTTTGCTATTTATCTCAAACTTAGGGGATGCTTGGAGAATGAGATGAGGATTTTATAAAGTGGTGAAATTGTTTGTGAATATTAGTGAAATGGTTTGAGTAGGATGCTTTATTGGGTTTTGGAAAATGAGAGAAATAAAATTGAATAAAAATATTATAAAGTTAAAATATTGTTAAAATATAATATAATAAAAGAAAAACTTTTCCCATCGCATCATTAACCAGTGTAGGATCAAAGATTAGGTCCATGATTTGAGTCTTGAAAAGTTCTATTATTATTTCTTTTGTTTGGAAGTTTGGAAAAGTTGTAATGATTTGGTATTGATTACATAAATAGTTGAAGATTGAAAATTGAAAAGTGTTTGTGTTTGAGTGATACTTGGGAAGGAAATTATGAGACATTTTGAGATGAGATAAGATAACTTTTTCGAAACAAGCCCTTTAGTCTTCTTTTCCTCTAGCCAATGAATTGGAATCAAACCTAATCAATTGATTGATCTCGGACTAATCAAGAACACAAAATAGCTATGAATTTTTAGTGCCTTGTATTTGATATTTGTGAGAGAGGCATGTAGTTAAATACAAATAGAGATATATTGTTGAACCTTCTTTTGGTGAGGAGCAATGTGTCACACATGAGAAGCTTTCTCTCCCCTCTCGCCAAAACAGTACTTTCTTTTGTCCATCTTAAGCTATGGCGTATTGCTAAACTACTGTGAGATAGACAAACCTAACCCATCTTGGTTTAGCTTCTATTTCTTATGAACACACCAAATTTTGGAAGAACACAACTGCTTTGCCATCATTAATGCTAGATGTGTTAACTATGAAACTGCATCCATTTTATCATTTTAATATTCTTGATAAAGTTTCTAAAGTGCCCTTCATGTTGGACCCTGGATCAATTAATGTCTGGAGATGAAACAAACCCCAAAAAGGCAATACCATTTGTCTGATGGACTAGTTTCTGTTGTTTGACTGCTTGAAGAATTTATTTTCGACATTAAGTAATGTTAGCGTATCATAGATGACAATTTTAGAGGCAAGTTTTGTTGACTCATTTTGTATGACCTTAGATGAGCGGTTAACTACATTTGTGATTGATTCAGGAGAATGTAAATTTTGTATTATTTTCTTATTAGCTCTCATGTTCTTCTGTTTAGTGAAGTGCGTGTGGAAGGACTAGAGACCCTGGATTATTTGGATTACCTGAAGAATAAAGAGAGATTTACAGAACAAGGGGATGCAATAACGTTCGAAGCAGAAGTTAGTACTTGTTTTAATAGGAATGCTTGGTAATTTTGCTGTAATCTTGTTCCAATATATATTAGTTGCTCTAATTACTCTTGTTGTAAAAGGTGGACAAAGCATATCTCAGTACACCCACAAAAATTGCCATTATTGACCATGAAAGGAAGAGAACGTATGAATTGCGGAAAGATGGACTTCCAGATGCTGGTGAGTTGGGTCTCATCCGCATGCTTAGGCTTTGGATTTTCCATTCTATGTTAGCAAATTTAATTAGTTTTTTCAGTAGTAGATAGCCAGTTGATAAGATGATATTTGGATCAGGGAAAAGGTAGTGCAAGAAAATGGACTAGCTATCGCTTCAAAAATTTTGGTGTACCTCATGATACGGTCCTCAAATTTTGAGCTGGATAATGGAGTACACTGCGTGAATGCAGTTGTTACATTTTTGCACGGAAAGATTGTGAACAAAATGAAAAAAAGTGGGTGGTTGCCTATCAATCTTGATGGGCAACTGCCTTGTTATAATAAATGTTAATAGTCTATCATCAATCCCGACCTCCATTGTCCCTATCATTAACATTTTTATTTCTTTTTATTGAGAGTATGAAGATAAAATTATATTCATTCTTATTATTATTTGATGGTGGAACTCATCCATCATAAGTCTTCAGCATTACTAGTGTGGCTTACAAGTTAAACACAATTGACTCTGGCATATTTAGCATAATTTATATTCTTCTGCAGTGGTTTGGAATCCATGGGATAAGAAGGCAAAGGCAATTCCCGACTTTGGGGATAATGATTACAAGCACATGCTATGTGTTGAGGCTGCTTGTGTGGAGAAACCCATTACATTGAAACCTGGTGAAGAATGGAAAGGAAGGCAGGAACTATCTGCTGTTCCTTCCAGTTACTGTAGCGGACAACTTGACCCACAAAAGGCTCTTCAAAGCAGTTAAAGATCAACCTCATCCAAGTGCATATATTGTACAGGTACGTCACCATTTGGAACAAAATTGATTCAAAAATTGGAATTGTATTGGACTCTTGGGTTGAGTTTCATGATCTTTTAGGGTATGGCTAACACAACATTTCCGGACATGCCAATTGCACAACTTTGCATCTTTCTCTAATGAAACTTAACTCATTTGGATTTAAGGATTGTTGTGCGTGAAGTTCCTGTGGTTCGATCAAGTACTAACTTTAACTAAATCCCTCTTCAGTCTCTTTTGCAGTTTAGATTTGGTGCTCCCAGTGAGTTTTTGCCCGCATTTTTGTTTTTTGGTTGGAGTACAGATTCATTATAATGTCATTGAAGCTCTTTATTGTTGAGGAAGAAGGAAGAGAAGGCAGTTCAGAAAAGGAATTTTTATTTTTACTAGGATTTCTGTCCCCAGAAAATCAGAGAAGAAAAAAAAATGAATCTTGTTTTTTTTTTTTTTTTAAACTTTTCTTTTCCTTAAGAGAACACTATATGCTTTATATGTAACTCTGTTTCGTTTGTTTACTGAAGACCACAAATGAATGATTATTCCCAATTGTTGCGTTTTTTTTTTCTCTTGAAAATCTTCTTCAGTAATTTGTTTGGAAGATCTGTGATTCTGTACAAGATATTCATTTGTAAAAGATATATTTCCTGAATTTTCATTGTAAAAGATATATTTCTTGAAGTATTTTAAAACATATTAATAGCCCAAACAACTTGTTTATTGAATTAGTCGAAATTGAATCGAGTTTGGGTTCTATGAACTGCACTGTTCATATACAGCATTAAACTGACAGTTATAAAATGGAAAAATCTACACCTTATACTTGGTGGAATGGTGTAGATAATATCACCGCAGAAAATCCATTAATGAAAGTTTCTCCGTAAAAGAAAAAGAGAAGGATAAGAGAAATTAGAGAAGGGAAGGAAGCAACACAGAAAATACAATAAACACAGATTTCTTACATCCTTCAATGATTCAAACCCAAATTAAATGCAGTCCAAATCTCTGTGTGAGAGAGAGAGGTACTGACTTCACTAAGAATTTGAATGGCATGAAAGCAGGATATTTTCTGGCTTTAAATGGTGTGCTAAATCTCAAATACCCACCTTTAACAGCAAACGGCAATAGGAAGTTGGACAAAGAACCCCATGTCTGTTTGACATGTGTTCTTAGCATAGTTTTGGTTTCTTACTGCATATTTTCATGAGTTTTCCTTCCTAGTTCAAAGCTATTAAGACGATACTTTCAGAAAACCTTTTTGCAGGAATGATATGCCAATTTCAGTTGATAGTTTGTATAATGTGTTTCAAACATAGCATTGGTCGAATTCAAATTGACAGCTCATTCTCATAAGATTTTTCTCAAAGAATTCAATTTCAGTTATTGAATTCTGTTGCACAGAAATTTGACTTGTTTTCTTTCAAACAATGCACTTAGCTTTGTTTGAAGCTTTTCCAACATTTTACTTTATATTAAGTGGATCATACTATCTAGTTAATTAGTTACTAGTAAGGATTAGTTATTTTGTGGGTTCAAAACAAAAAGGAAGTCCACTCTTTGAGGCACAAGAAGTCTTTGAGTCCTTCAAATAGATGCAGAGACTCAAAATTTGATGAGTGGCAACAAGATATTGCTCCTTAGTATTATTGCTCACATGGCATTGTTTGATTGGTGGAGGTATGCTCAGAATCTGAAGCTCAAGGTGTATGATTCTTTGCTCGTTGCGGAATTGGTTCTTTGGCTTGGAGTTCCTGAGTTTGACATGATCTCAATCTCTGTAGAATTGTTTTTTAAGAATCTTATGACTAGATCAAGATAAGCATATGGGCACACTGTCTTTATGAGTTGGATTCGCTTTGTTGTGAGACAGGATTTATCCCATTCGAATTGAAAGCCATATTGTCTCTGATATCTCTTTTTAAGCATCTAGATTGCACATACCAAAACATATCCAATAAAGTTTATATTAAATCTGATGCTGATTTTTTTTTATCACTGTTATCATTTTCATTTGCTGTGCTGCTTGTATGTTAGACTCTGATGGCATGCTTTCCTTCCATCGTAACATAATTTAGACTTTGAGGGATGATTTTAGCATCATTAGCATGTAAAGTAATCATCAACATTTTAGCAAAACTGCCAAGTGGGTGAACTATTCCCAAATGAGTTG
This sequence comes from Platycarya longipes, assembly GCA_036559045.1. Taxonomy (NCBI): domain Eukaryota; kingdom Viridiplantae; phylum Streptophyta; class Magnoliopsida; order Fagales; family Juglandaceae; genus Platycarya; species Platycarya longipes. The sequence continues at coordinate 6,670,276 of CM071789.1, read as the reverse complement.
ATCTTGAATACAGCAAAGTATTATTATATTTACACAGGACTTCATCATTGGGTAGTATTTCCTTTTCACTCAACATAGGTAAACCGGATACCGGATACATATTTCATATTATTATTGCAATAACTATGTACCATGCCACTGCAATGTTGGCAATTTGATCGTAAAAAGGCGATGCCATGTCAGGTCGCAGGACATTAGCAACGTATTATTCTTATAGCATGAGATGTGAGTGTTGTTTTAAGCTTGATGTGCAGAGAAGGACGAGGCTGCATTATGGTTAGACCACATAAAAACCCTCCAGAAAGGCCGTTGCTTCGGCTTCGGATGGGGACCTATCACCTTTGATTCCGATTTGCTCAACATTTCCCACATCACATGGACATCTTGATATCCACAGGTTTGTACATCATTGTGAAGCTTCAACAGCCCGGCACCTGCTCAAAACAAAGTCCACATCATGTTAGGGGTAGCTTTCATGCACATCTGTGAGGAAAGTTAAAGAACAAAAAGTCATAGCTTCTTATGCAGATCAGATGGGTATTACATGCTCTCGAATTGCTTTGATTCCTAATGCTCCAACTAGTGGTTCCATTACTATAAACTGATGTGATTTAATGTGGTTTGTCAAATTGTAAAGTTATTCTTATTATAAAGTAAATCTGACGGATCACATCAAACCATATCAATTTGTAGAATTATTTTTGTGTAATCAATTTGTAGCTGTAACACTCATATTATATGCTCTAGAACTGCTTTGATTATTGATGCTCCAAATAGTGGTTCTAACACCAAGGAGGGGAGCTGAGGCCAGGACCTTTTTGGGGTCTTGTTTTTTAGCACAAAGTTGTAGGCAACATAGTATTTTAAAGTCTGTTGTTAGGTCAATACTGAAGTGTTTCTTTCCCTTTTGTGAGCAGGCCTAAAGTTGCACTGAAAAAGATGTTGATCCTATCATAAGGCACATCTTTCGGCGTGAGGGCAAAAGTGTTGGGTGTTCCCACACTTACCACTTGCATGAGTGGTGGCATAGAAAAGTAGGAAATATAGATTAGCTCAAAATATAGCAGCCATTAACAACTTTGTTTTGTTTTAAAAGTGGATTTAGCCTACTGGGAATCAGCCTCCCCCCACAAGTGGAATCTTTTGAGCTATGTATTAATTAATATATGTTAAGAGGAAGAATAGGGATTAGGTGAGATCAATATTCAAAACACTGTCTGGATAATGATAATTACACTATAAACAATTAATTTTTATTTTTTTATTTTTGCAGGGACATCATTTCCATTTTAAAAAAGGATATTGCAATGCATATTTTATTTATTTATTTTAATAATTATATTATAATTTACAAAACAAGTCAATAGCTTCAGCATGACACAGTTACGAGGTCAGCAAGTGTAAGCAAATGAAGAACGAAAGTCGAGAAAATCATTAGATTTATTATGTTGGTCTTTTGTTGGTGGAGAATATACTGTATTGGTGGTGGAAATCTCTGTATTGTCTATAAATTGACATTTGATTTGAAGAATTCGTACGGACAAGTATTTTGGGCTTTTAGTGGTATTCCTCGTCCTTGGAGGAGTTCCTTAACCCATGTTTTCTTTCTGCTTTTGATTATATTTATAATTTGTAAGAGTTGGGATCAAACGAAAAGTCGAGAGATATTGTTTTTTTAGCTAATTATGGTTATTTCAATAGAAAGCTAAATTACAGTTACACGAATATATATATATATATATATATTTTTTTTTTTCAAAAATTAAAATCTAGTGTATGAAAGCTAAGATCATGATACTATAGGATTATTAAACTTGCAAATTTATTTTCGAACAAAGTATATTTTATACATCAAATTATATCAAAATTATCAACTTGTATCCCTAGAGATCTCTCCTTAACTAATAGCACCATCGATCACGAGTTGATGGTTAAAACTTAAAAATTGTATCACTTGTTTTATTTTTCATTAATCTTAACTATTAAATTTAAACCAAATATATAAATTATAGAAAAAGTAATAATTTTTGGTGTACATTAATGATTTCACTATTTGTTGGCAAATTGCAAAATGATGTTAATTTGCATTCTTGCGTTTTCTTATTTTTCCTAAGCACAATATTTCAAAATACTAAGATGATGGTCTTTGTTCTCTTTGACATTAATTGCTACTTCTCTTTCTTAATATATATTTTTATTTGGTACTGTTCTTGAGACTTGTGAAGGATGTTGGTACCTACCCGGCTCCCTCTCAGGGAAAAAGGAAATTTTCAAACTCCAAACCTACCCCCGGACTTGCCATCTCTCTCTCTCTCTCTCTCTCACAGAGTTTGTGTTCCGACAGAAAAATCTAGAAAACATTAAAAATAAATTAACGATGCCAACTGCTAAACACCAAGCGACCGACACAATAGCCATATGGTTTAACATGAAAGAAAATAGAGTAACATTAAAGAATATCTAGAATTCTATCCAATGGGGACTTGAAACAAAGTTAGAAAATCATTTAGAAAAATAGGTAGGATGAGAAAAGATGGACAAAAAAAATTATTAAAAAATAGATTCCCATGTAATTATATTTATATATATATATATATAAAATATTGTAGTTTTTCGTGTACAACTTGTGTGGGTGAGTTTGATTTCAACGTGAATAAGAAAAGAAGAATATAGTGGGAACATGAGAGATTCCATTGGTATGAAGCGAATGTCTTCATTTGAGAGTTTTCTTTTAATCCGTTGAATATAAGCTTATAATGAAAGCAAAAGCTTAGTCTCATGGAAGAAAAATTTGTAGGCATCTCATAAATTCTATTTTTCTTACTGTTAAACAGAAAAAGAAGAAGAAGAAGAAGAAGAAGAAGCGTACACTTTTAGCACCCAGAAAAAGAAGAAGAAGAACCAAGACAAAAAGCATGTGTAATGGGGCTCTGTTTTCCAAAAGCAGAAACAGAGGAATAAAAGATCAATCTTCAGGAACTGTATTGACCCCCTCTGAGACCAATTAAACAAAGAGGGAAAAAAAATAGAGGAATTGTGAAGAAACTTGTCATTTTTCATCGTATTGATGCTACGAATTTTTCATGGTACAATTTTGTTTCAAATCCCACAAATCGTGGACCAGAAACAACTAATTGATTTTGCTGCCATTGCTAACATAAAACACAAGTATAGAGATAAAAAGAAAATAAAATCAGATCATAATAAAGGAGAAGAAGAGAGCATACTGACCATTTTTGCGAGACTTAACACGAGCAGAAACAGCAATCCAAACACGCCTGACAGGGAAAATCATTTTCTGCCATAAATCCATCAACTTTTCCTTGACCTTGAGTTTCTTTCTGGGCTTTCTTCTCCTATTCCCACCACCACCAAGTCGAACCGCTATGGCTCTTAACCCGGCCAGACCTGAGACCCCTCTATCCACTTTCTCTCCACACAAAAAAAAAAAAACACACACACACACACACAGCGAGAGAGAGAGAGAGAGAGAGAGAGAGAGAGAGAGTTTGTTCTTGCTGGGCAGCCTGGAGAGCAGCCAAGCTCAGAGCGTAATAGGTGCCATTTGGTTCGTTGTCTGTTATAACTCTGTATTCAGTGCACCGACACGTGACGGTATCTTTTTCTTACTTTATTATTTTTTGGCATATTCTTTTATTATTTATTAGTTTCTTGCATCTCTCATCCGACAACAGTGTAATTTCAATTTTCATTAGGACCATCAAGACAAGAATTTTAGTTTAAATTCTATTATATTAAAAATAAGCAATTATTATTTAATGTAATATCATTTTAGTATATTTATTAAGAAAAATTATATTTATAAGTTAGTGCAAAGTACAAACAGAATATTGCTAATATGAGATAATTTAATTTATTAAAAAAATTTAAATTTAAATCTTACAAATCAAATTATATCTTATTAAATTATATAGATGACATTCTCTTCATAACTTATGAATAAAATGATTTATTTAATAATAATTTTTGCAGCTAAAAAAAAATATAAATATTGAATTAATAAAAATATATATTTTTCTTTATAGAATTAATAAAAATATTAAACAGTAATATGTCTGCATGTAAATTTACTGAGAATTAAAGAATTTAATATGCTATAAGTATTACAATGAGATAAATGAGATAAATGTATTTTTTTAAGCCGTAAAAAGGAGTTTTTATTTTTAAATTTAAATAATTTTACGCTGTAAAAATGAAAGAGTGACAAGTGGTGCAAATAAATCTATGAAAGTCTTTTGGCTTTAGGGAAACTTTATCGTTTAGTCATTTGTCGGGGTCTAATTTGTTGTTTAAATTATTGACGTGTGCTATGAAACGTGGCCAATATCAATTGAGAAAATATATTTAAAAAAACCAATTAAAAAAAATTAAAGTCCAATTAGAAGTTTTTTTTTTAATGTATACATAACATCTAATTATTAAAAAAAATCGTATTTTTTCCAAAAAGAAAAAGGTTTAAGGGGTAGAAGGACTAGTGTCGGCAAGGTCACTGACCACGTGGTCAATCGGCAATGGATATGGAGGGAAAAAGGGATGCCCTTCCCTGTCTCATCCTTCCACATTCCCATCTAAGCATTAACTGCATGTTTTTGGTCCAAATTTCTCTTCTTTTATTTTTCTGATATCTCAACCATCAATCAATTTTCTATTTCATGGAGCAACAATTGTTCAAAAAGTGATTCAATAATTGGGCTCCTACTTTCAAAATTGTTTGCTTCCTATGGAAGATGTTATAGCCCTAATGGGGATGTTTTGGTTTTGATTTTGGTTTGAAAGAATTTGAGTGATGGATAGTTGTGGCAAGGTCATGATCCAACTAGATCAAGACAATATAAATCCAAACAAACTATATGGTATGATTAGACATGTATTTTTTTTTTTCTACTTGAGATCATACGTCAGTTCATATTCGTTAATCAGACAGATCGAATAAGAACCTACTTTTCGAGTCAAACATTATTCGTATTTTTAATAATGTTAATATTGTTGAATTGTAATTTAATTGCTATATACTCATTTTGTATATAGTAATATATGAAGGGAAAGTATAAAAAAGGAGAAGAAGTTGGTACAAATATATATATATATATATATATACAATCTTATATACACAAAGCACACATGAAAATTTTGAAAATTGTTACTTGTAATCTTCTAAACATTTTTTTTTAATATGGCATCAAATTATTAGTAGATAAACAAAATATAATAAATAAATTTTCAATGATTTAATACCATATAACGAGAATATGAGTGAATGATGAGTAATTTTACTCGACTAGTTTAACATTCAATTTGGATGAAATCTTTGACATGATAATTCACATTCATCATCTTAATGCTGCAAGCTGTCACTGATCTGCCTCATGTTCACCAACTGATCAAATGTGATATTTGTGCACTAAAATATAGTGATGAGACTTTAGTGCCATTTTAAAAGGATTTTGGACCACAAATCTCTTTAGCTTTCGGAATGTGTCTTTTGTGATGCATTTCGTGTATACTCCAGCTGGGTCTCAGATTTTTGTACATATCTGATAGAAGTTACAATAGACAACAGTACTAGTGATCATGATGAGATTTCCTACAAAATTTAGTTAGGGTTTTATGACCAATGGTCCAATACCATAATATATATATGTATATATATGGCATGGATCAATATCCTTTTGTAATTCTTTGCTTCAATATTTTTTTATAACTCGAAGAGAGGTACATATAATAGTTTATAGACCTAGTGTTAAATTTTTCTCTTGGTCAAGAGAAATAATATTTACAGTCTTATGAGAGATTTGGATAGTGAGTTGAATTAAAATGAGATGAGATGAAATTTGAATAAAATATTATTAAAATATAATTAATCTTTAATATCATTTTTGTTTTGAAATTTTAAAAAGTTGATTTTTTTTTTCTCTTAAATTTAATAAAATTATAATAATTAAATAAGATTAGTTAAGATTAACTCATTATCCAAATCAGGCCTGAGTATATAAGTCATGCGCACTCTTTTTAATTAGAAAAGGGAGTAATATGGAACATACTTAAAAACAAGTTATTTTTTTAATGTATTACTCTTTTTTAAATATAGAATATAGTCAAAATATTAAATACAATGAATCTATACCAGCTTGTATTTATATTTCTTCGAATCCTGAAAAAATATCTGAATTAGAATATTATAAAAGATCTTGATCCATATGAATTAGGAAGATAGGGTTATGCATTACATGCGCTTATAAGAATTAGACGTATGCACCTACGGCCTCTAGACAGCAAAGATTGTTCCCCAAGCCAGCTCAATACCCAAGTAATTTAGGCGAATATCTAGGCCCTTAAAAATAAATGCACATTAATAAATAAAAATAATTTTTGTAAATAATGGACATTAAAAGAACTTATGAAGGATACAAAAGGAAACTCAATTTTGATTATATATTTATACCTAAAGATAGTTATACCTATTTAATCATGTGATGCAAAGAAAGTTCTAAAAGTTCTTGAAACTTTAGCGATTAATAATGATACCAAAATGTCGTGAAAGGAAGGCCAAAGAAGCATAAATTGTTTGGCGCCATGCATGATTTCTTTTTCCAATTTTCTATTGCTCTTCTTTGATATTTCGTACACAAACTTTTTTTTTATTTAATATTTAATAATTAATACATGATTATCTTGTTATTATGATAGAATTAAATAGGTAAGTATTACGTACAAACACACAGATTTTCATTTACCAAACATAAGCTCTTGACAAACTGGCATGGTTTTATGTTATACCTAATATATTTTAGGTTAAAAATGATTTTATAATATGATATATATATATATATATATATATATACACACACACATATACCACATGATCAAGCAACTTCTTTTTGTGTAGATTTAGTATTTTTATAAAATCCCCTAAAACATTTTTTAATAAACTCTTACCCGGTCCTCATACTAGCTTTTTTATTATCTTTCGGCGTAACTATATGAGTCACTCCTCATTATAAAATATCCGATTTGACTCATAATTATTGCCAATAGGCGAGCCTATCACTACAATCCCACCAAGTTATCAGCTTGCGGTCCAAAGCTAAGAATGATAATATGTTACACGACCTGTTAACCCAATGCGAACACGATACAATAATAACGGGTTAAGATTTGTCTTAACGAGTTCAAGTCAAAATGGGTTGACCCGTTAAAACATAATTGCTTAACGAATTGATAGCAGCAACATGTTTTAACCCGTTATGATACGTTAAGAAAATTAAAATTTAAATTATACATTTATCCCTAAAAGTAAAATTGTTAGAATTTTAATTTCAATATTTTTATTGTTTAGATTGTAATTTCAGACTTGTAGTTAGTGTTATAATTTTTATAGATATTATGATTTTAACATTTATATAAAATTATACTAAATTTAATCAAGTTAAACTGGTTAATTTCAAACATATTCAACCCATTTACATAAATACGTTGAAATATGCCATATTCTGTCATGTTAACCTATTTCGTAATATTCACTAATGGGTCCAAATAGGTTGACATAATACGATACATTATGTTTATGAGTTATGTTAGAATTTGAGATTTTGACATGATAAGTTTAACAAGATCACTAGAGTTGATCTATATAATATAATATACATATCATGACACAACACAAATACGATTTATTGACACGATTTGACAGCTCTAAGCCCATCCCATATAGTCTTGGTTCAGGCACTACTTCCACAAGAAGTTTCTACTTATGTCTTACTCGAACTTCTGACATTGAGACTATGAATATCGGCTCATACCAACTACCACTTTAATGGTGCCCTCAGGGTGGCTTTAGTTGATCATATATATTTTCGGCCTTGGTTCTGTTATATAATTTATTAGAAAAAGCTTTTAATTAATGGAACCTTTACATTAATCATGCGCATATTATATTTGAGTACATATATATATTGCTGGGTTTTACTTTTTAATAAAAGAATGTTACAGTTAGGACTACATAAATACTTTTTATGAATGTACTGTACTGCTTTGGACATGAACTAATGATGTATTGGCCGGTTAAATATTAGAAACATTCATTTTTTTTTTTTTTTTATCATGATTTCATTAACAGAAGAATACGAAAACTTATAACATGCAGATAATCTGGCCGCCGGTTTCAGATTCCAATTAATTGCATAATATCAAGAAGGTCTTAAATTTAGTGAATGATGAGAATTATATATAATGTTTGCACTATGAAAAAAGAATTTTATAAAATAAAGTTTGCAAATTAACGTGACTTAATATATATGTTACGGTAAAATATTGTAAAATGTTTTATAATAAAGTAATTATGACTTATCAAATTAAAAAAACGTTAGTCTATGGAGGTACCTAGCTAACTTTCTATAAATATTGTGACATTTCATTGTTGATCATTATAAGCAATTGGTGTGTAATAAAGTCTCTCGTGCGGGTACCGTCAACTTCAACTAAACATGAGAAGGTTTGTGGATTCCGTATTTCTCACCAAATTAATTAATCCTAACAAAGCATCATCATTATTGTAGGGTTCTTATTATTTTTTACAATTTTCTTAAATGTTGGTCCTACCGCGTGGTCCATTTTGATCCCCCCCCATCCACCATATATAAATCCATCCATACTCTTAATTGATCCTTATGGATATGATTTTTTCAATTGGCCGCCAATTATATGTAATAGTGGATAATCGAATCACAATATCATTAACTATATATAAATCAATCGGTTAATAAAATAATTTAATTAATAACAAAATATCTCTTTAATTATTAGATATTAGAAGGCTAATCATGTATAGTATTTCTCATAGAATAAGTCACTATAAAAAAAATAAGTAATAATAACCAAATATTTGTGATAAAAAGAATTATTAACGATTAAAATAGATTATTAACTAATAAAATGAATCATTTGCAACGAACTGTGCTAGACAACAACCGGTATGCAGCAGCGTACCAGTACACCCACTCACAGTTAATAGTTTTTTTTTTTCTTCTTCCAGGCGCACAAGTTGTTGCCTATATTTTCGCATATAAAAATATCATTTGTACTATTGGACCGTTGGATGAGAGACAATACTATTCTATAAATGGAAAACGTGTCTCTCGTCCGAGGGATGGATCCAAATAAACCCTCTTTCCATTTCATGATCCAATGATCAAAATTAATCTGTTTTTTAATAATATGATCATGTAATAATAATATCAATAGTAATAATAAATATTGTAATCATTAAGTTTTGTTATCAAAGGACATAAATGTTACACATTTTAATTATTAAAGATAGGAAAGAGAACAATGATCATTTCATTGATCATCTGCTTGTCCAATCAGCATAAGGTAAGAGATTTCAAGACATTTTAAGAGTTTTTTATAGTTTAATTATGGACTGTGATTTGTTTGGATTAGGAAGTAGGAACTTGTCATCAAGTATGAGGATCTTATAACATAATTAATTAACCCTATAAGACAAAATATTTTCTGGTCAGATTTCATCTGATCCATTTCGCAAAGATAAGAGGATAGAATAATGTGGTATTTTGTTCATATAAGCTTCTTTCAGAGCAAATTACAGTTTGGTTACCCAAAACAAGAAAGCTGTAATATTTGGGTCCAATTTATATATCACAGAGATGATTTGATTATGAAATCAACCTACTTTCATATGAAACATTTAGATCCTGAGATGAGTGTTAACTAGAGTACTGGATTTTATGAATTTCACTCATCCATGCCTTTTGTGTATTTTTATATGAAATTCATTATGTGCATGTTTGAAATTGAGATAGAAAATATGATTTATAATTTTAAGACTTACAGTTTATAACTTAAATAATAAGTTATATACTTCAAAAGATATTTATTGTTTGATAAACATATATCTAAAATGTTTTTAAAGTTAATTACAGTAATTTTTTTAAAATATATAGTTACTCGCAAAATGTTTTTGATAAAAGCTCAAATTTGATATTTTTTGAAAAAAAAAAAATTGATTTTCAACTTTTTTAACTGATCAAAGTACTTTTTATAAAATTATCAAACATGTCATTTTTTTTAAAAAGTACTTTTAACTGCTTAAAAACATTTTTTAAATCGAAACGTAACTTCAAACATACTCTAAATCAAAGTGTTCAATCTATATCATCTTGATATGACAAAGCATTTATAGTATAAAATTAGCTCGTCTCGACTCATTTTTATTTTACCTTTTTTTCTAATCATAACTATTTTTTTTTAAAAAGAATTATTTATAATATCATAATATGGTATTAGATGATTAATTAACAAGTGAACTATTATAAAAAAATTCTCAAACATTTAATCTCACAGCACTATGAGATACTGAGAGGATGATAAATAAATAAATGATGATTAAATCATAAACATTTATTTTTTTAAAAAAAAAAATACCATGTAATTCCAATAACAAACATGTCAATCAAAAGAGTAGTCACTCTTTTGGGTTTGAGATTCCAAATGGTGCTACTTAACCTCAGGATCTAGTCTTATCCCTTAATCCAACAAAATAAAAAAGAAGAAAAAGGAAAAATATGAACCACAAAAACATGAGTAGTAGTGTATGGGAGGTTCAACATTGAGAATAAAAATTAGTTGACTAGATGCCATATGTATTATTATTATTGCCTCAACTTTATAGAAAGTTGAAATGAAGGGACCTTGCTTGCTCAATTTCGCCATCAATAAATTAACTTTTTCCTATCGGGATTATTCTCAGACTGCATAATGTCAACACAGAGTACTGTGTCTATCAGTAGCCTCCTCCTGTTACAATGGGAGCATCAACAGCTTTAAAGACATGAGTGTATGCTCATGAGAAGGAAATACCATATTTCCCCAACCAATCATATTAATTTGAATAATAACATCTCAATAATGAGCATCTATCTTTCTTTCTCAAACATATATACTTTTGTTCAAAACCAATAAAAACAAATGATAAAATATAATTAGTGCTTTATCCTTTATTTTTGCATTGGCAAAATTGCAATCAACTAGTGCTCATATTCTAATCCAATGCACTTAACCCCATAAAAAAGATACTTTTCTAGAGTTTTTTAAAGATAGAAATGACTGATTTAGATGCTATGGTTTTGGATTAAGCATTGGATTCCTAAAATGTGGATAGTGTGGTATTCTCATACCAATAACTTTTCAAGATCCATCATTAATAAAATATGCTTTGTGAGAAATTTTCTAGTCAAAATAAAGTCTTCATGTACATGTCTATCGTAATCTTTATATTATAATTCTATACCATTCTCTTTGTTTCAGTATAAATAACTCTATAAAATACAAAATAAACATTAGATATTTATGTTATCAACATGCTTATCATTTTATAATTGGTGGGTGCATGGTGGCTATTTCCTGAAAAAAAAAAAAACCAATTCCATTCTTGTGTTGCCACTTGAGAATCTTTGTCCAATTTTGGGGGTGTAATTGATTAGTCATAGTCAACCTTGGAAAATGGAAGCACTTGTTCTTGCCTTCAAACTCTAAATATTGAGAGTTGGAAGAAATATGTTGAGCTATCACCCTAAATCCACACTTGTCTTCCAATTGTTGGTGTTGGTTGTGGGGGAGAGTGAAATATTGCACCTGTCCTCTTCATTCACCTTATTTTGTTTATTTTACTAGATTTATGTCTCTTCTAGAAGGCAATAAAATCAAGTGGGAGGAAAATGAATGATAAGTGGATGGACAACAATGGCAGCAATAACATTTGTTGCCATTAAATTAATACTTCTAGTGAGATCCTCCTCATTGCATACTCAACAAGAGCATCATAATTGAATTTTAGAAAAACTTTACATTTTCTACTCAACGGTTCCCTCTCTTCTCCCTCTCTTCTTCCTTTCTCAAAACCCTAGTTTTCACTAAGGAGAAAATGCCGCTGGGTGGTGGGAGCTTCGGCTCTTCCCCCCGCTCCCCCCTCAACTCGCCCTTACCTTCTACATCTATTTTCTCTTTATTTTCGTTTGATTTTTGTTTGTTTTCTCTTCCCTTTGTTTCTCCCTCTTGCCCCCCATTTCTCACCCTCCCTCACTTGCGGTTGTCTCCCTTCTATTTTCGTTTTGTAGGAACAACAGCAAATTTTTGGTCCTTGGTGTTGAAAGCAAGCAGGTGCTCGCGAAAGATTGTGAATGGTGTTTGTTCGAGGTCCATCGGCATTCAGACCCTGCGCGCCCCATTGTGGGCCTCACGTTTGGGGTGAATATTCGCCGTTCGGAGTCACGCATGAGGTGTACACGTGATCGTAAGCATGCAATTTGTCTCCCACATGCCACTTCCAAGTGTAGCTTTCTATTGCCACGCGTGACTCCGCTAGAACTAGAGCCTCTGGCTGCTTTACACCTACCCATCTATCACTTTCCAGGGGTGGCGCTATACCCTACGTGCTACTTATAGCCGCAATTTACCGAGTGTTTGTTTGAGTTTTCTCCAAGAATGTAAAACTGGATTCATGTCCAAGTAGTTCGGTTTTTTCATGTAATTTTTATTTGTGTTTTGTATTTCCTTTTAGTTAAATAAAAACAAAAAACACGTTGCCTTTAGGACTTATGATCTGTAAAGTGTGTCTCCTAATTTGACTTAGAACGGGTGCAAGGTTGATTGATTTATTGTTGGTTGTTATTCTATTTTGGACAGAGTTTAGATGTCTTTCAAACGGTGTTCTAGAAAAATTTGCAACTAACACAAGACTATGTCAATCACTTTTGGTGTACTAGAGAATTACAAATTGTTATTAGTTGACTTGTAATATATGTTTTAAGTCCGGTTGTAATATTCAATATTAATAATTTGCTTTCTTACTCAAAAAAACAAGTGCATCATAATTAAAGGCTTTTTAGCAAGCCACCCCAATTTGCTCAAGAAAAAAGAAATCTAAGTAATACTGCAATTCATGCTATAAATATTGAAATTAAGTATAATACTTTCATTTTATCCTATATAATTAAAATTATTTTTTTTTTAAATAGTATACCGTGATAAGATCGGAGTATCTGTTGCATTGGTTCTTCGTTGGGTGTAAGCTTTTGGACTTCTAATTAAGCAAACAGCAAAAGGATCATTTTCATGGTCTATAATCTGCGTAGACATTTGCAATTCTTGAATTTCAATATATATGATCTTGATTGATATTCTCAAGAAACTCTTTTTTCTTTATTAACATCTGTACATGTTCATGTCTTCTAGATTATGCCATCTGATTCTACCTACCAAAAACTCTTGAATTGGTGGGTTTCCTCTTGTACAAGTAATTGTAGTTGGTAATGATAGTTGGGCTGAACTTTGTCAGGCTGTATTATTCCCCTTTAGGCTTAGTTTGAGGACAAATGTATATCTATATATATTTTTCTCAAACATCGTTTAACACAGAAATATTTTAAGATGTTAAAAAATTATGTAAAAAAATATATTTTTTTATATAATTTTTTAATAAATTAAAATATTTCTTTATAGAATTTTTTAATAACTTAAAATATTTTTTAAAAATATAAAAAAATCATAATATTATTTAAAAATACTTACTTAAAATTCATATAAAAAAAACTAAAAAAAAAAGTGAAATGGGTCCCATTCACCAGGGTGAGTAGCACCACCCTTATAAAATATTGAAATCGAGAATTCATTTGTGATTAAATATTCATAAATTATTACGGTATTACCTCACAAAACCACACCTTGGATTTGGAAAGATAAAAAAAAAGAAAAAAAAAATAGTAGAGGCCCAGCACATTAGAAATCAATAGGAAAGACATCCATCCCACTCACCACAATTTCCTCCTTTCCATAAGCCCAACCCAGTGAATGTGTCACGTGTTTCTGAATATGCTGTATGCATTCCAGTGAGGAAATTACGTGGTATTTTTTTTAACACCTTATAGTTCTATACCTATAATTCATTAGGTTAGGTTTGACTAACATAATCTTTTCAAGTGTTTTAAAAATATTTTATTATTATTTTTTCATTACTTATTTACTGCACTTATTTACTGCTATTCACAGAATATCTAAAATTATTTCAATATCCAAATACAATCTTAATCTTCATCTCTCAAAATAATTTTCATATAATCATTGCATCAGTTTTCATAGTTTGAATATATATATATATATATATATATATATATATATATATATAAAACTATATCCAGCTCTTGTGATTTAAGAAGTTCCACAAAATTCTATCTCTAGAGTTTCTTTCTTTCGGTCATGATTACATAAACTAAAAATAAAATACAAAATCAATCTAAATAATCTCTTGAGAAATATAATTGCCAGCAAAAAGAGATTTAATATGAAACGATTTGTTTTTTTAAATCAATTTAAAAGATCTAAGCACAAGATTTAATTGATAAACATAATTATAAGCAAATAGTACTTTGATAAGAAGCTTAAAATCAAACAGTACTGGCAGGAGATCACAATATAATATTCCAAGTTTGCTTGGCACGAATCTGCTAATACTTTGCCAAATTAATGCTGCTGATCAGGTCCTGCATTTTGTGCACAGTGCAATGAATACTGTTGCAATCGACACTTAAAATACTTATAAAAACAGTCCAACCAAAAAACTAAAACTAAAACAAAAACAAAAACAAAGCAGTACTTTGACGCAATATTCCATCCCTAAATACGAACTCCTCTTAATTTTTATCAACAACTCCACGAAAGAGTTGGATTTAATCTCTTTGGCAACCACCATGGTCGTCAGCCCATTGTACTCCACATCCATAACAAAACTGGAACGAACACCTACAACGTCCCAAAACAATAAAGATCAACAACTTGTTTATATATGCACACATTAAATGTGGCAGGCCAGTTTCAAGTTAATTTGGAGAATAATGTAGAAGAAGACTAAATTAGTAATTTATATGTTACATGAAGCTTGTAACATAATCAACAATATAAACATTAATTTATGGTCCATGTGACGGGTCTAAGGTTTACAAAATTAAGTTTATTAACTTACACGAGCTAATGTGATAAGTTAATAAATTTAACGAAACACATGATTTTAGTTACCTCAGTTTAAAATATAATATGAAAACGAACTGACCTGCAAGTAATGTGTAAACAACCTTCAGTCCTTTCAACAATGAAATTGCAATTGGGACACTTCATCCATTTCCTATCCCTTGCAAGCTGCCTCAACAACAGATCATTCCTCCCTCTTTCATTCTCATCAAGTCTCTGAAACTCTTCACACTCTACTCCTGGGTGCCATGCAACATTACAGTTTGCACAGAACAATCTATGGCAAAATGGACATTCTGACTGCCTAATCACTTCTCCTTCCTCCTCCCCATCATTCACTAACATGCCTGAACAAAATGGACAGTAAAACTTCTGGGAAGCAGGAATCAAAGCTTCGCATCGCGCCATTTCCCACCTTTCCAGCACGTCTTTGGGAAGTAATGGCCCGCATGCATCGGGTTCCAGCAAAGCCTTACAGTCCAATCCTGGGCAACAAACAACGGTTAAGCCCTCTTGGGTCTTCGTTGCAACATGTTTTCCAATGCAGTCTGAACAAAATGAGTGAACGCAGTTCTCATTTCTGAACATCTCATCACTTCGTTTCCTTTCATCACAGATCTCGCAGATGCAATTTTGATCAGATGATTCTCCTGCATTTGGGGTCGGAGGAGTTGTTTGTATTTCTGGTGAGGATGAAGGGGACAAGGCGGCCACCTCCTTGTTTGCCATTTCGGAAATTATGGCCATTAGAACCTCTTGAATTTGTAATTCCTCTGCATATTGTTCATCCGAAACTTTGAAAGTACTCTGATCATAATTTTCTTGTTCATCATCAGAGATTAGTAAGAAGAAAACATCATCTACATAAACAAGGTCGGAGGCTGATTCTTTTGCCATATTTCGAGGTTTCTGTTTGAACAATCAGCCCCTGATCACACACTCGGCAAGGCAGATCAATGCCAATGACGTTTCAGTAATTAATATAGTGGAAATAGTGGCATCGATGCCACTATACACGGACTTGGCTTAGAAGTTGCACAGAAAAAGAAAATAAATAACAAAGAAAACCTTAACTGAGAAGATGTCATCTCTGATTGGAAGGTTTGGGACTCCTCTTTTTTTCTTTATTTTTAAAGCAATTTGTGACTTCGGCTAGGGGTTTAAAGCTTTGGAATCTTCTTGATCTTGACGTCCAGACAGAAAAAAAAAAAAAATCCAATGCCGGTTTATGGGTCGTAAAGTATCGCTTTGCTATCATTAATGTTTAAAGAGTATACTACAATTATAGATATTCCAAGCACCTTTGCAGATAATAAATTAATTTGGAGATGAGAGTTATTATATTGAGATATGTATAACGACTCTTGCTTCGTTGCGATTCTCATATTTATTTATTTTATTTAATGTGATTTGATAAATTACATGAAGATACATCAATTGGTTAAATTATTTTTATATAATCTTTTTGTGAATATAATTATTCTTATATATATATGAGTGTGTGTGTTGTGTGTGTGTGAGGATATAAGTGTATGAATGATCATTTTGTGATGAGACAATCAGGTTAATTAGATGAATGATCATAAGAATATAGTTCTACTGAAAGTGGACCAATAATCATTATTAATTGGAAAATACTCTAGCTCAGAGGCGGACCAGCTTACTCGTTGAGGAGGAGGAGGAGGAGGAGGAGGAGGAGGAGGAGGAGGAGGAGGCGGGATGGGGGGGAGGCGGGGTAAGTTTTTAAAAATTTAATTTATAATATAATTATATATATATAATTAAAATTCTCTCTTAAATTAAAAATAAATAAAAATTGCCCACATCAAATTTTTTTTACTAAAATTATTCATCTAAATCTTAATATATATCCATTTATATTCTAATTTTTAATTTTTATTTAAACTCAAATTTCAACTCATATAAGCCCACAGTTACTCAACTAACAGTCTAACTCTAATAAAGAAATTGATTATAAATTTATATAATTGTAAAATTGATTGATTATACTCACTTATTTAGTTTCAGTCTAACTTGTATAATTATGAGATATAATTTGTTAAAAATTTAACAGCGTTATATCATTACTTATTAGAAAATTCTCAAATTTATTCTTAATCTATAAATTTTTCTTAAATCATAGAAAAATATAAGCAAGTACTTAAAAATAATTAATTTTTTTTTTAAAAAAAACACGTGAACAATTTGAAAATTAATATATATTTAGAGAGCTTGGTAATAACAAAACATGACACTTTTATCATTGATGATCATCCTTATAAAATTTATATTTATTGCACATTTTATCGATCGCCCCCCTAAACACAAAATTCTAGTTCCACCCCTGCTCTAGCTGTTACAAATGAATTATATAAAAATAATCTTATAAATTGATATGGTTTAAAGTAATTTACCGGATTATAAAATTATTTTTAATGTAAAATGAATCAAATGAAATCACATTAATTTATAAAATTATTTTTGTATAATTACATTGTGAATGTTGCAAAACTCTTATGAATTATGATATATCGAGAACTGACCAGAAGCATGTATGTAGATAGACCGAGAGATGCATATTGATCATGTAAAAAACCCAAACGTAAATATATTTTTTTGACACTTTTGAATAGAGATTTATGAAGAAGGAAATCATCATGGTTAATTAACATCCCATTTGACAATTACCCTGCATGCATCAATAATAGTCTTTTTTTTTTTTTTTTCTTTTCAAGATTTCTCAAGTTCTTCTAATTGAAATTTCATTTTCATTTAAATGAATTTTAAAGTTTTATGACAACGTGGTTGGTTTTTGTTGATGGTTATCCTTTGTCCAATACAGTACTAGTCTGAAGAAGTACTTCTCCCTAACATCGCCCAAGAGAATGGGTTATTTTTTTTAAGTTTGCCTTTGTACTGTGTTAAGATCAAGATACTCTCAAGTACTTATTACCCAAATTCGAAATTAAAGGCCTCAAATGTAAGTGAGATACATCGATCATACGTACATACATTAAGTGGTTCATATAATATTTATTATTTATTTAATGTTCTCCGAAATATTTATATGTATACCAATTAATGCTAGCTTGTCATTTGTCTCTTTCCCATTCGAGACTCTTAAGAAATTATGGTCTATTTTATCCTCGCAATAAATGATCTTGGTCATTTGCTTTATGTTCATTTTGCTACCGAAAGGTAGAAAAAGGCAAAAAAGAAATGAAAAGTACCAACCCAAAACGCTCTTTTGGAAAAAAGAAGAAGAAGAAAAGAGATACCAGTTGATTATATACAACTTTATTTATTATATTTAAGGTCATTAATAAGAAAATTTTAATTTTAAATTTAAAATAATATAATTTTATTTCATAATTGAATATTATAGAATATTGATTTTAAGCAGTACGCTTACAACTCAATTATAATTGTTTTACAATTCTTAATAAAATAATATTTTTAAAATTTTTAAAAACATCAAATCAAGTTAAGTGTCAAACTTAAATTAAAAAAAATATATTATTTTAATTCATAATTGTAAATAAGTTGTTAATAAATAGTACGCCTATCATTTTTCATTAATTCTATCATTTCAGTAACAGGGAAGGGGAGGACAGGTAGCAACCCTAATTTGAGAGCAGTGTGAAATGGGTTTCTTTTTGAGTTTTATGGGTTAGTGTGGCGCTAATCTTGGAACTTGGAATGGAATATTCACGGGCTTAAACCATCTGACCAAAAGTTCAAAACACTCTAAAGCCCCAAACTAGAATGCATAGAAGTCCAACAATCTTGCTTTTAGCCCACTAAAAAAGCAGGAAACAACTCTGGTTGTGAACCTTTTAGTTACTGCATATGGGCTTGGTTACTGGGCTTCAGACACTCCCAACTCCAAAGGTAGGTGAACTGGTGAAGGCTGTCTCTCCGTCACGTCAAGGTAGGTAAAAAGCCTGCTTATTGGAAGAAACCCATTCCCATAATTCAGACCCCACCACCTCCACCACCCAATATCAATTTCACCAACCCAACAACAATCTTCGATCTCCTCCTTCACCAACCATGTCTTTTACTTTTTTCCGCCCATTACAGATTGCTTCCTTTCCCCTTTTCAACCTCGATGAAACTCCACAATCCCCGTTACATCCCTTCACCAACCCCCGGATTCCATCCTCCTCTCCTTTTTATCACCTTTATACCATCCATATTTTCGACCCAACAATTTCTTAGTTTTCTTGTCTCTTTTCGTGTGAGTCCTTATGTCTATCCAGACAGAGCAACCAGATGGACTGGTTTTCCGGTCGAAACTCCCCGATATTTACATTCCCAAACATCTCCCTCTCCATTCATATTGCTTTGAGAATATATCCAAGGTCGGCTCGCGCCCCTGTTTGATAAATGGTTCGACCGGCAAGGTCTACACGTACTATGATGTCGACCTCATATCGCGGAAGGTCGCTTCCGGACTCAACAACCTCGGTGTTGGAAAGGGAGACGCTGTCATGCTTTTGCTACCCAACTCGCCGGAATTCGTGTTCGTTTTCCTCGGCGCGTCGCATTTAGGTGCCATGACCACGGCTGCCAATCCTTTCTTTACAGCCGCGGAGATATCAAAGCAAGCGAAATCCTCCAAAGCAAAGCTCATCATCACTCAGGCATGTTACTCGGACAAGGTGAAGGATTTCGCACACGAAATTAATGGTATTAAGATCATGTGCATCGACAACGACTCACCCCCACAAGACTGCTTGCATTTCTCGGAGCTAACACAGTCCGACGATAACAACATCCCAGCGGTCGACATCAGCCCCGACGACGTCGTAGCACTGCCTTACTCTTCGGGGACGACGGGGCTACCGAAAGGCGTGATGTTAACGCACAAAGGGTTGGTGACGAGCGTGGCACAGCAGGTGGACGGAGAGAATCCAAACCTCTACTTCCACAGCGAGGACGTGATTCTCTGTGTGTTGCCTCTGTTTCATATCTACTCCCTCAACTCCGTCTTTCTTTGCGGATTACGAGCTGGAGCAGCCATTTTGTTGATGCAGAAGTTCGAGATTGTTTCGCTGCTGCAGTTGATACAGAGGTACAAGGTGAGCATCATGCCCATTGTCCCGCCGATTGTGTTGGCCATATCTAAGTCCCCAGATCTCGAGAAGTATGATCTTTCGTCGATAAGAATGCTCAAATGTGGAGGGGCTCCGTTGGGAAAGGAAATTGAAGAAACTGTCAAGGCAAAGTTTCCCAATGCTAAGTTTGGTCAGGTATGGGTTCTTTTCGATCTTTGCTTAATTAATAATCCTTCGGTTTTATTGGTAGTTTAATCCAGCATGCAAGTTAAACGAAACTTGCCTTATATATTTACAAATATATATTAACAAAAATACTAGGAATAAATACTATAGATAAGCGGTAGATAAACGCTAACTGATAATCTGTGATATTTGATATCTGTTGTGTGCTATATAATATCTATAAGTTAAGAAATAGAAAAATAAATTCGAAACTGAAAGAAATGAATTCGAAATGTTGTGTTTATCATACTATATCAATTGACGTTTGTTTATCGTTTGATTATAGTGATTGTTCTTAGTATTACTCATATATTAAACATGTCTTATTTAATAAGTCTTAAAGAATTGAAATACTACATTATTTTCAAATAAGACAAATTAGTCACGTTTATAAGACATTCAATAAAGTATACGTGAAGTAATTTGATTTAAGAGAAAAGTTAAGTTTTGATTTCATCTTTCAAAACGAACGGGCCTGATTCAAGCTTCCAAAACGAGAAGGGGCCTCCATGTCTGGTCACCAAACCATGGTCCATGTCTATTTTCTTTCACTTTTTTATTTTTTATATCATAATGAATTGATAGAGTGGAACAAGAATATATAATATATGAATTAGTGACAAAGCGAGCGGCGGCTTTATAAATTAAATTATATCAAGTAATTTTTCGTTTTTGTCA
This sequence comes from Platycarya longipes, assembly GCA_036559045.1. NCBI lineage: Eukaryota > Viridiplantae > Streptophyta > Magnoliopsida > Fagales > Juglandaceae > Platycarya > Platycarya longipes. The sequence goes on along the minus strand of CM071789.1, from coordinate 6,649,256 downwards.
TTCTTAATAAAATTTAATGTTTTAAGTATATTATTTCCCATTTAATTTAATTCCATATAATATTTTCAATGAGAAAATTCCAGTCTATTAGGGAAATAATATTTATTTTTTAACACATTTATAACCTAGGAGAAGATAAATAAAGTACTTTTATTTATAGTCACTATTATTCTCCAAAATGTTTTAATTAAAGATCTTAAATTATAATTTATTTTCTTTAATTTCTTTTTTATTCCTTACTATTTATTCACTCTTTTTTTTTTTGTTTATTATTATTTTATTAGTGGTGTTCCTAAAAATTTTCAATTGAACTATTTATTCCAATTTAAAATACTTGGCCCTTCCAAAGTTATAATCCTGACTTCGTCCCCCAGTATATATTATATATAATATTAATAGAAAGAATTATTAAATTATGTAGCTAGTATATATAGCACAACTTGAAGTAAAATTAGAAATAATTTGATCATATAGTATCATATTAATTAATAATATGGACTAGGAAGGACAATAATTGATTATTTACGAAGTAGGAAATATGGGACCAACTAATGGCTTATTTGTCATTTGCTTCTAGTTCTAGATCTCTAATACGGTTTCTTTCTGATCTCCTTTCACTGTTTTTCTGTCTTTTTAAAATTTAAAGTCTTCCTTTGATTTAGGTGTTCGATACTTCTGATGATAATATTGTAATTAGTCAAATTACAAGTCTGAAAAAAGTGAGTATACATATAAGATCTACGTAAAAGTTTTGATTTTTAATAGTAAATCTCATTCTTTCAAAATGAGTGTGCAAATGACGTATGACTATATCTAACATTATTCACCTAATAAATATTGATGGAAAAGTTGTTAAGGATTGTTGTTATGGTTGCTGGAATACTTGCCCTGCATCTTCAGTTAACTCACTGCAATGAAGTAATAATAGTCTCCAATCATGAATGCTCGTGAGTCGAACAGCTTCCATCAGTACTACTCCAATCCCTACCCAAAATAATTATGGTCCCCCATCTCTTCCCCATTAATCAGGATCGCTTTTATGGTTCGGTATTTAGTAAATTAGAGACTCCAATCATATTTGTGGGTGGTCAAACTTCCAAGTTCTAGAAGCCAGCATGCATAATTTCCTATAATTATGAATTATCTCTGAATTATTATATGTACGTATATATATATATATATATATATTATACGTTGGGAGTTAGAAAATTATAGAGAATATAGATCTTGTGCCTAAATGATCTCTACCTCGTGTAGGGGTGTAAATGGTCCGGTCCGATCCGGGAAATTTGTGGACCGATTTCATTCGGTCCAAGAATTCTCTCACCCTGGACCGGACCGAACAGGAGTTCGGTCCATACCGGTCCGGTCCAATTCGGTCCAGGAGTGGTCCGGTCCGGTCCAGGGGTGCCCCATATGATTTAATGGGCTAAATTTAATATAAAATTCTACAATAATCAAATATTTTTTTGGTCCAAATTTAACTACTATAAATTATAATATGTTAATATTATAAAAGTATATATTATATATTAATATGTTAGTATATATTATATATTAAGTATGTTAGTAAATTATAACTAATAGTCTAATAGTCTAATAACACTTTCACATTAGTACATGTTAATAAACTATAACTAATAAGTAATAACACTATTACAATTTACATTAGTATATTATATATTTATATGTTAGTAAATAGTGATAAATTAGTAATAATATATTAAATAATAATAATACACTTATTATTTATATGTTAATATATAAGAGTATATATTATATATTAATATGTTAGTTAATATTAAATATTAAGTATGTTAGTAAATTATAACTAATAATCTAATAGTCTAATAATACTATTACATTAGTATATGTTAATAAACTATAACTAATAAGTAATAATACTATTATAATTTATATTAGTAATTATATATTTATATGTTAGTAAATAGTGATAAATTAGTAATAATATATTAAATAATAATAATACACTTATTTTTTATATGTTAATATTATAAGAGTATATATTATATATTAATATATATTAATATTAATATTAAAATTTATATATTATTATTTATATATACATATATTTAAAAATTAAAATTTTAAAAAAAAATTCTAGGGGTTCGGTTCGGTCCGGTCCGGTCCAGGGGGATGAACTCCTTGGATCGGGACCGGACCGGAATTTTCCGGTCCATATATTTTTTGGACCGGACCGGACCGGACTCCAACCGGTCCGGTCCGGTCCCGGTCCGGGACAACCGGTCCGGTCCGGTCCGCCGGTCCGGTTCGGTCTTTTTACAGCCCTAACCTCGTGCACATTTATATTATGGTTAGTGTTTCCACATCATGCATGTCACCAACCATATCTTCTATTCTTTTCTTGTTTGAGTTTTCTTTTTTTTAAATTACCCCTAACTTAAACAAAATATTTGGTTGTAAAAAAATACAGGGATATGGAATGACAGAGGCAGGTCCAGTACTGTCAATGTGTTTGGCATTTGCCAAAGAACCATTTGAGGTGAAATCAGGAGCTTGTGGGACTGTTGTAAGGAATGCAGAAATGAAGATTGTCGACCCCGAAACTGGCTCCTCCCTTCCCCGCAACCAACCTGGAGAGATTTGCATTAGAGGCGACCAGATCATGAAAGGTACGTAGCTACCTATAAGTTAGCACTACTTTTATAGAAAATGATTTTGTAATGCTACAAATAATTGTAGAGTGTGCAAGCATCGTGCAGTTGTTTTGAAAAAAAATAGAGTCTACTATTAAAATTTTTTTTTTTTTTTTATATAAATCCCATATTTATTCATTTTTTAAAAAATGAGTGTATGGGTGCTCTTGCGGACTTATAATTGCAACTACCATTTTTATTATTATAGGATCTACTTTATGTGTCATATATTAACCCATTACTTTCATTTCTATCATTTCTATTATTATCTAGATTAGATTGCTGTTGAAATCACTTTACTTAACCTTGTTGATATATTTTTCAGGTTACATTAATGATCCGGAAGCCACAGACAGAACTATAGATAGAGAGGGTTGGTTACATACCGGCGATGTCGGCTTCATTGACGATGACGACGAGCTCTTCATCGTTGATCGGTTGAAGGAACTAATCAAATACAAAGGGTTTCAGGTTGCCCCTGCTGAACTTGAGGCCTTGCTACTCACCCATCCTAAAATCTCTGATTCTGCTGTCGTCCCGTAAGTACTTAATTTTGTTATCAGAAATGTTTGGTTCAAAAAACAAATCTCATAAATATTAAAACTCACAAATTGATATGATTGGTTGTATACATCAAATTGTAACACTTTTTTTTTCAATAAAAAAATCTAATGTCATATTTAATTACATTCACCATCTATATATGCACATGAATGATGTTCGCCATTTATATATACAGCATGAAAGATGATCAAGCGGGAGAAGTTCCTGTTGCTTTTGTGGTGCGATCAAGTGGTTATAACATTACAGAAGATGAGATTAAGCAGTTTGTGTCTAAACAGGTGACTTTTAATCTTAAATCTTGCTAAAAGCTTTTGACTTTTTGCATTGGATTTTGTTTTGAAAAATAGGGTTTTTGGCTTCTATCTTAGCTTGAGCTTGTATACATGTCATGATTTGTGATGGTTCAGGTGGTGTTTTATAAAAGAATAAACCGAGTATTTTTCATCGATGCAATTCCAAAGTCGCCATCAGGGAAAATATTACGCAAAGATTTGAGGGCGAAACTAGCTGCCGGCCAGCTTCCAAGTTGAATCCACCATATATATATATATATATATAATGCTATATGAAAGCTATTGGACTTTGCTTTCCCTAATTACTTTGTATTTGAAAAGAAAGTATGTGTAAAGGACTTGAATTGCAATTGCAAAACCAATTAATACTACATATTATGATTTGTTATTTCTTTGTTAATTTTTCAGATGTTGTGTCGTTTCTTTCTTCAAGATGTTTATGGCAAAGAATATTCAAACAATGAAGTAATTGGAGAAATATCACCACACCTTGAGACAAGTTGTGAGAATGAGTATATATATTAATTTTTGTCTCTTTACAAAGGAAACTTTACACTGTAAATTGCTCTAAACATGCCTACTGTTACGCTAGACAGAATTGCAAAATCTTGCCATAATGGTGGTTGTTGTTACCCTAGAATTAATAGCAGAGAAGTTAGCTACGATTTTGTTGTCTTGCAAGCTTGATCTGAGCTGTG
>CM071789.1:0-182500 GCA_036559045.1 Platycarya longipes | reverse complement strand
GCTCTAGAATAAGACTAAAGTTAAGACTGAAACTGGGGAAGGGTTGAATGTGAGGGGACGTTCTAAGAAACAAAGTCACAAGAAAATGAATAATAAGTCAAGATCGAAATCTAGAGGAAAGCAATTGAAATGTTTCAATTGCCATAAGGAGGGTCACTTTAAGAGAGACTGTCCTGAAAGGAAACAGTCTCAGGACAACAAGGGCAGTGAAGAAGGAAAGGCAGCAATAGTCTTGGATGGCTATGATAGTGCAGAAGCCCTAAACATTTCAGAGATGGATTTAGGAATTGAATGGATCCTAGACTCAGGGTGCTTATTTCATATGTGCCCCTAGTGATCTCACTTTGAGACCTTTAAAGACTTAGATGGTGAATATGTAGTCTTGGGTAATAACAAGTCATGTAGGATCTAAGGGATTGGTACTGTAAGGTTAAAGCTGCATGATGGGATTGAAAGATTACTCAATGACGTAAGGTACATACCTGAGTTAAAGACGAATTTAATTTCTCTTGGAATGTTATACCAGTTGGGCTATACATTCAGATCTGAGGGAGGGGTTCTTAAAGTCTCTAAGGGGGCACTATACACCTTTCTTGGGGTTCTTAAAGTCTCTAAGGGGGTTCTCAAGAATGGCCTATACACCCTTCTTGGTAAAACTGTGCATGCAGAGGCATCGACTAGGGTAAAATTTGGTAACCTTGGTGTTTTACCCTTTTGTGAGGAGTGCGTGTTTGGAAAATCGACTAGGGTAAAATTTGGTAAAGCTGAACATCAAACTAAACAGCCACTTGATTATGTACGCTCAGATCTGTGGGGGCCTGCAAAGGTAAACTCCTATAGGGGAGCAAGGTATTTTCTGTCTATTATTCATTATTATTCCAGAAAAGTTTGGCTTTATTTTCTGAAAAATAAGAGTGACACCTTTAACAAATTTAAAGACTGGAAACTACTGGTTGAAAATCAAATGGGTAGAAAAATTAAAAGACTTAGAACTGACAATGGCCTAGAATATCTCTCTAGTGAATTCAATGAATTCTGTAAAAGAGAAGGTATAGGTAGGCACAAGACTGTGAGGGAAACACCTCAGCAAAATGGAATTGCTGAGAGAATGAATAGAACAATCTTGGAAAGGGTTAGGTGCATGTTAGCAACATCTGGACTCCCAAAAACTTTTTGGGCTAAAGCTGCTTCAACAGCAACCTATTTAATTAACAGGAGCCCATCCTCTGCTTTAGGTTTTAAAATTCTACAAGAAGTATGGACAGGAAAACCTCCTAGATATGAACATTTAAAGGTTTTTGGTTGTGTTGCTTATGCACACACCAAAACTGATAAACTCAATCCTAGGACTTTAAAATGTATTTTTATGGGATATCCTGAGGAGGTGAAAGGGTACAAACTGTGGGTTAATGAACCAGGAAGACAAAGATTCATAGTTAGTAGGGATGTTACTTTCAATGAAAGCAAAATGTCTGGACACTCAGAAATACAATCACTAAGTAGTCATGATACCCCTAACCACACACAGATTTAGGTGAAGCAGCCTCATAGTCCCTCTATGGTCAGTAACCAACTGGATAATAATGAAGACACTCTGCCAGAAACTCAAACAAACATAGACACATACCAGCTTGCTAGAGATAGAGAGAGAAGGACCATAAGACCACCTCTCAGATATGGGCATGCTGATATGACTGCATTTGCATTCTCTATAGCTAAAGAAGTTATAGAATTGGAACCTAGGTCTTTTAAGGAAGCAATGTCTAGCAAAGAGGCTGATAAATGGTTGTTAGCCATGCAGGAAGAAATGGAATCTTTAACAAAGAATAAAACTTGGGAATTAGTTGATAAACCTGAAAAACAGAAATTGATTGGATCCAAATGGATTTATAAGAGGAAAGAGGGAATCCCTGGGGTAGAACTACCTAGGTACAAGGCTAGGCTAGTGGCTAAAGGGTTTATATAGAGAGAAGAAGTGGACTTCACTGAAATCTTCTCACCTGTGGTCAAACATACCTCCATAAGACTCTTACTGTCCTTTGTAGCAGATCAAGATATGTTCTTGGAACAATTGGATGTCAAAACTGCGTTCTTGCATGGAGAGTTAGAAGAAACTCTGTATATGCAACCACCTGAAGGCTTCTTTGATAAAGAGGCTAGTAATAAAGTGTGTTTATTAAAGAAATCATTGTATGGACTTAAACAGTCCCCAAGACAGTGGTATAAAAGGTTTGATAATCACATTATTAATATAGGTTTTGACAGAAGCAATTATGATAGTTGTGTGTACTATAAACAGCTTGAAAAAGATCCAATTTTTCTCCTGTTGTATGTGGATGATATGCTAGTGGCATGCAAGGATAAATCCCAACTTAATTCTGTTAAAGAAATATTTAAGTCTGAGTTTGAGATGAAGGACCTAGAGGCTGCTAAAAGAATTCTAGGGATGGAGATAACAAGAGATAGGATTAAAAGGCTGCTCTTCTTATCTCAAAGGTCATATATTTCTAAGGTACTGGACAGATTTAATATGAGTAAACTGAAATCTGTAACAACACCTATTGGACAACACTCTAAGCTGTCCATAGACCAGAAACCAAAAACAGATGAAGAAAAACAATTTATGGACAAAATTCCATATGCTAGTATGGTAAGAAGTCTCATGTTTGCAATGGTTAGTACCAGACTAGATTTAACCTATGCTGTAAGCATAGTTAGTAGATTCATGAGTAATCCGGGTAAACCACATTGGCATGCACTTAAATCTATTTTTCAATATTTGTCTGGAACAAAGGATCTGGGACTAGTTTTTGGTGAAAATGTAATGATTAGAGCCAATCTTCAAGGTTTTGTTGACTCAGACTATGCTGGTAATCTTGATACTAGAAAATCTCTAACTGGTTTTGTATTTACTATGTTGGGAGGATCGGTAAGCTGGAAAGCAAATTTATAACTTGTGGTGGCATTATCAACGACAAAAGCCGAATATATAGCAATGACTGAAGCTGTAAAAGAAGCATTATGGCTGAAGGGAATTACTCAGGAGTTGGGCATGTACACAGGGGATGTGGTTGTGTTTTGTGATAATCAAAGCACAATTTTCTTAGCTAAGAATCAGGTTTTCCATGAGAGATCCAAACACATAGACATTAGGTTACATTTTATTAGAGATGTGATAGCTGAAAGAGAGGTTTTAGTTGAGAAAGTATCTATAGAAAATAATCCATCAGATATGATGACTAAGTTCTTACCTGTACTCAAGTTTAGACATTGTCTAAACTTGATAAATATGAACAATTATTAAGTACCCATTAGAGGGAACATTGCAGGAACAGTACCTGAGTTTTGAAGACTTGTGCAAGGATCAAATGCTTGACAAGGTGGAGATTGTTAGAGGTGTCAACCATTTGATGTGTCCAAGTGTTGGGGATTAATGGTTCAGATGAAAGGATTCGGCAAATGCATGAAGACTCATTTAGGGGCAGTTTAGTCTTTTAATATTTCTCTGTATATATATATATATAGTTAAGTGCACAGTTCCATTCTGGCATTCGATTATCCTTAAGTGCAATAGTTGAGAGAGAGGTAGAGAGGCGATTGAAGAAGGCTAGGGTCAGGGTTTCTCCAAAGAGGAATCGGCTTGGTTCTTACTTGTAACTTTGCTATCGAGATCTGTAAATCTCCACTGCGATTAATGAAAGTGCTTATGGTGCTGTTCCTGTCGTAAACATAGGACATCAGGGCCGAACCACATAAACTTTCGTGTTCTTGATTTACTTCTTGCTTTTCTTGCTTGCTTTGTTTAATCAATCATAATATATTGTTGATCTATGTGGTTCATCAAGTTTAGCTTAATAGTTTCTTGAATCTAAAATCAACATAGACAAATCTCAAATTTTACGTGTTGTAATTTTGTAGAGGAGTCACTCGGGTTCTTTTGTGTCTTGGGGTGATGTAGTCACAATTTTAGCATCATTATATATTAATCTATCGGTTTACTTAAATGAAAATGTATATTTGTCTATCCTTTGTTTCATTGTAAGGAGTGTTTAAAATATCATTTGTTTAATACTGAGCTCTCTTATTTTATGCTCTCTGTTGACTCTTAATGATTTGTCATTTTACTTTTATTGTTAATTACCTTTAATTTTGTAATGAGACTCAAAAGTAGCATTTTAAATGGAAAAATTTGTATTTCACCTGATAGTTATCAGTTAAGATTTGCTAATTTATTAATTAGGATAAACGAGTAGCTTTATAAAACCTTTTGATCCACTCATCAAATGAAAATCTGCTATCCATACTGCCAAAATGGTTAAGATTTAACTCCTTGTTGAATCGGGAAAGATAATTTTTGAGACTTTCCTGACTATTTTGTTTAACCGTGAGAAGATACGCAGCTGGTCATTTCCTCTTTCGACTTCCTAAGAACTGGGTGATAAAAAGGCGAGCGAGACAGTCAAAGCTATCTACTGTGCCGGTAGGGACCGTCCCGAACCATGTTCGAGCTACTCCTTTCAGGATAAGTGGGAACGCTCGGCATGCCACTTCATTAGGATAACCAGGCAAACTCATGTGCGTCCTAAACGTCTCTATATGTTCGTATGGATCAGCACCCCTATCGTACAGTTCCATCTGAGGTGCTCGAAACTTTGGAGGTAATGGCACTACCATAACACTTGCACTGTAAAGAGTACCGAGGTGGTTGCATAATTGCCTAGTAATAGAAGGGGCCTCTATACGCTTGGCTATGTTTTCATACTTGTCTTCCAGTTTTTTGAGTCCCAGTTGTATTTTACACCTTTCTTCCTCCACTTCTTCATAATTAGGTTCATTGACTCGGTGAGATTCTGCACATCTACTAACGGAAGGTTCCTCACGAGCAGTCAATTCTTCATTATTCTTTTGCAGCTTCTCATTCTCTCTAGTGAGCTCCCTGATTGTTGCTTCCAAGGTGGCTAGTCGTTCTTCCATCGGGATGTATTTTGAGTTGCAGTTATTATCTTGTAATTGCAACGCGACCGATTTGCAGAGAACACCAAAAAGAATCTCATAGACGACGCTAACTGTTGATGTGTGTTCTGCACTCCTGAGTAGCGTCTTAATTCCCAGATAACTAATCTGCAAAAGAAAAGATGGAAGGTTGGGTTTTTCAACCCTTAAAACTCTACGATGCCTTTGTTAGTGAGAATTTTTATAGATTAAAGATAATTTGAGAGAAAATAAATGATAGTTGTTCATACCTCTTTAAGTGATATATTCTTTCTTTTATATGGGCTGAAATATCGATCGGGCACACGTGTAATCATCTAGGACTATTGGGGAGCAGATTATTCCCCTCTACATCCTGGGTTTTCCGGGAACATTTAATGTTTATCCTAAGAGGGAAATTGATTTTTTTGGGGTCGTGTAGGTTTTTTGCTGTCAAATATGCTGCTTGCACTCTGCTTCCAGCAGATCAGGTACTTGACAAGTATTTCGGTAAAATGTTTTGCTGCCTTAACTTTAAGGGTTAAACGTCCCGTTTGATTTCATTTTGTAGCAGAACACTCTTGAAGAATATAGACTTTATTATTTTTTATTTTGAAGACCTTACCAAACCCCCATTTTGATTAGAGCTGCAATCTTCTTCTTGGTGTTTGCCACAGATACTCTGCCCTTTTTTTCAGCAGCTTCATATATTTGAATGTGAGAGCTATTAATCTGTGATATCAATCAGCGTGATTGGGGTTGGTAAAATCTGAGGAAGAACATGGTAGTTAGGAAAAGTATAACCCAACCCAAAATCCTAAACCCTCCAAAAAATTGTTTTTTCTATGTTTTTCTCTTCTTATGGTTTTCCACAAATATTAGGATCAAAACTGTGAGGGGACAATTACAATAAGGGATAAGATGATGGACGCCAGCTGTTTTGGCACCTGCCTACCGTTCCTCTTTAATGCCTTAGAAGGAATTATAAAATGTATAAAACAGAAAGTTGGATTCTGATCCCTCCTTACTCAAACTGCATTTCTCCTAAATTAACTCCTACTAGATAAATACAATGGGTTTGGTAAATTCATCGGGATTATCCCTGACACACCGGCAGTGTAATTATCAGGAGTCCTATAAACATTTAATGTCTGGCAAGGTAACATATCACATTAAATGCAGATTGATATAAATATCCGAAATACCTACTGATTGCCCGGAGGTAATCATATTAAATGAGATATTATTGAGAAGAAACAAAATCAATAAATGATCCCAGAAAACCCAGGATGTAGAGGGGAATAATCTGCTCTCCAATAGTCCTAGATGATTACACGTGTGCCCGATCGATATTTCAGCCCATATAAAGGAAAGAATATATCACTTAAAGAGGTACGAACAACTATCATTGATTTTCTCTCAAATTATCTTTAATCTATAAAAATTCTCACTAACAAAGGCATCGTAGAGTTTTAAGGGTTGAAGAACCCAACCCTCCTTCTTTTCTTTTGCAGATTAGTTATCTGGGAATTAAGACGCTACTCAGGAGTGCAGAACACACATTAACAGTTGGCGCCGTCTATGGGATTCTTTTTGGTGTTCTCTACAAATCGGTCGCGTTGCAATTACAAGGTAATAACTACAACTCAAAACACATCCCGATGGAAGAACGACTAGCCACCTTAGAAGCCACAATCAGGGAGCTCACTAGAGAGAATGAGAAGCTGCAAAAGAATAATGAAGAATTGACTGCTCGTGAGGAACCTTCTGTTAGTAGATGTGCAGAATCTCACCGAGTCAATGAACCTAATTATGAAGAAGTGGAGGAAGAAAGGTGTAAAATACAACTGGGACTCGAAAAACTGGAAGACAAGTATGAAAACATAGCCAAGCGTATAGAGGCCCCTTCTATTACTGGGCAATTACGCAACCACCTCGGTACTCCTTACAATGCAAGTGTTATGGCAATGCCATTACCTCCGAAGTTTCGAGCACCTCAGATGGAATTGTACGATGGGGGTGCTGATCCATACGAACATATAGAGACGTTTAGGACGCACATGAGTTTGCATGGTTATCCTAATGATGTGGCATGCCGAGCGTTCCCACTTACCCTGAAAAGAGTAGCTTGAACATGGTTTGGGACAGTCCCTATTGGCACAGTAGATAGCTTTGACTGTCTCGCTCGCCTATTTATCACCCAGTTCTTAGGAAGTCGAAAAAGGAAACGACCAACTGCGTATCTTCTCACGGTTAAACAAAATAGTCAGGAAAGTCTCAAAAACTATCTTTCCCGATTCAACAAGGAGTTAATGACGATAGGGGATCAGGATGAGAAGATCACTTTAGCTGCTCTCCTAAGTGGAATATGGCCTGGAAGTCCTTTCTTGGCAGAGATAGTGACGCCGGACAGAATAGCGATTATTCTGCAGGCTAGTTTTAACAGATGAATTTACAGGGAAGAACACGAGAATTTCGCCCAAAATACAGAGAATACGTCTCTGAGAAAAAACTGAATATTATCAAATGAAAGAATGTCGAAAATCAGTCCACAAGCCGGACTAAATAGCTAAAATTCGTCTGTAACCGAATTTTACCAAAAATGGCAAAATCCCGAAAATAACGTAAAGTTCAAATTTAAATTAAAATAAGCAATCTGCGAAAAATCCGGAACAAATCGGATTTAAAATGACTTCCTAACAACATACGAAATATTACCAAAAATAGTAAAAAATAACTAAAAATGACAATTCGGAAGGGAAAACAGCGGAATTTGAGGTCGAAAAAAAGGCACATGGAGCCATGCTCGATGTGGACAGCGTGCGCGTCGAAAAGAGCTTTCCGAATTGGGGTCTTATGCACGATTCTGACACCCGTAGCCAAAGTTATGGCCAAAAGACTGAAACGCACCTAAAACTCTCCCAATTAGAAAGAGATCACGATCACTTCCGGCCTTTACGTTGATCTGCTAATTCATGGTACTTCAGCGCCATCAACGTGCAATCAGACAGCTCAGCATCATCTGTCTCGGATCCCGCTGCATCAGTCGCCCCGGGTTGAAAAGAACTCGTCCTCGAGTTCAAAGTAGTGTCATCAGAATCCATAAAACAAGGGCTTAGGTGCTTCACATTCAAGACATCAGAAGTCTTTAAATGACTAGGAATGCGCAACCTGTAAGCATTATCATTGATCTTCTGCAAGACCTCACATGGTCCAATCTTCCGGTCCTTAAGCTTACTATACTCGCCAACAGGAAAACGATCACGAGTTAATACAGCCCAAACAAAATCACCAACATCAAAAAGTACCTGGCGACGATGACTGTCAACCCGAGTCTTGTACTTGGTATTGCTCTCATGAATAGCCTGTTTCACCTGCTCATGGATGCCCCGAAGATGCTCTGCCATCTCATCTGCTTTAGTACTGAAACGTCCTATACGTGGAATAGGGGCTAAGTCCAGTACCCCGGATGGGTTTTGACCATAGACAATCTCAAATGGGCTTAAGCCTGTGGTTCTATTTTTCGATCTATTATAGGCAAATTCCGCTTGAGGTAAAGCCAAATCCCACTGTTTCGGCTTAGTTCCTGCCAAACACCTCAAAAGGTTGCCCAAACTCCGGTTCACCACCTCGGTCTGACCATCTGTCTGAGGGTGGTAGGTGCTGCTAAAATTCAACTGTGTCCCCAATTTCTCCCATAGGCTCTTCCAAAAATGACTGATAAACTTGGAATCACGATCGGAAGTGATAGTCCGAGGAACACCATGTAAGCGCACTATCTCCTTGAAGTAAAGATAGGCAATTCGAGTAGCATCCATAGTCTTCCTGCAAGCTACAAAATGGGCCATCTTGGAAAATCTGTCAACCACAACAAGGATAGAATCTGAGGTCCGTTGGGTGCGGGGTAAGCCCAACACAAAATCCATGCTGACATCTAACCAAGGCGCTTCAGGAACAGGTAAGGGAGTGTACAGGCCCGCATTGGTGAGAACTCCCTTAGACTGCTGGCACACATAACAACGGTCCACATAATGAGCCACATCACTGGTCAGCTTAGGCCAATAAAAGTCAGAAGAGATAAGGGCCAGTGTCTTGTCTCGGCCAAAGTGTCCCTCATTATGAAGTTCACTTATAATTTGCTGTCTCAATGAACAATCTGGAATGCACAACTGTAATCCACGAAACAGATAACCATTATGCAAAATAAAATCATGACGGCGACCATCAGTTACCTCCTGAAATATCCTTCCAAAGGAAAGATCAGCTGCATACAAATCTGGGAAAGCCTCAAAGCCTGCAACTCTGGTACTCATGGTAGTGAGAAGTAAAGTACGACGGCTTAGGGCATCTGCGACGCGGTTGAGGCTCCCGGCTTGGTGCCTCAACGTAAATGTAAACTCCTGCAAATACGCCATCCACTTGGCATGTCGTCTACTTAGCTTGTGTTGGCCATTGATATACTTCAGAGCCTCATGATCAGTGAACAGGATGAACTCCCTCTGTACTAAGTAGTGACGCCAATGCTTCAGAGACTGAACTATGGCATAAAACTCAAGGTCATAGGTGGAATAATTTTTCTTTGAGCCCGATAGCTTTTCACTGAAAAAAGCAACTGGACGTCCTGACTGGCTCAGAACACCACCAATGCCAACACCAGATGCATCACAATTTACCTCGAACACTTTGTCAAAATCAGGAAGTGCCAAAACTGGCGCCTCGGTCATCTTCTGCTTGACCAGTTGAAAACTAGTCTCTGCCTCCTCAGACCACTTGAAATCACGTCCTTTGAGGCACTCTGTGATAGGAGCAATCAGAGTGCTGAAATTTCTGATGAACCGTCTGTAGAAGGATGCCAATCCATGGAAACTTCTGACCTCGTGCAAGGTCCTTGGTTTAGGCCACTCCAAGATTGCGTCTATCTTTGATTGATCTGCATGAACACCATCAGTAGACACCACAAAACCAAGAAAAGTTACAGAAGTAGTGAAAAAGGAACACTTCTTCTGATTGACAAATAGGCACTCTGTTTTCAGCATCTCAAAAACAGCACGGAGGTGGTCAAAGTGTGAGGCCCATGTCGGACTATAAATGAGAATATCGTCGAAGTAAACCACAACGAATCTCCCCATAAAAGGCCGCAATATCCGATGCATAAATCTCATAAATGTGCTGGGTGCATTGGACAGCCCAAAAGGCATGACCATCCACTCATATAACCCGTGTTGCGTCTTAAACGCCGTCTTCTACTCATCTCCAGGCCTTATTCTGATCTGGTGGTATCCGCTTTTAAGGTCAATTTTTGAGAAGACCTTAGAACCGGATAGCTGATCCAACATATCATCCAGGCGGGGAATTGGAAACCTGTACTTCACAGTAATTTTGTTGATTGCTCGACTGTCAACACACATACGCCAGGAACCATCTTTCTTTGGCACGAGCAGGGCAGGGACTGCACATGGGCTCATACTCTCACGAATATAACCCCTCTCCAATAACTCCACCACCTGTCGCTGCAACTCTTCAGCCTCCTTGGGACTGAGGCGGTACGCTGGTCGGTTAGGCAAGCTTGACCCTGGAACGAGGTCAATTTGATGCTGAATATCTCTCATAGGCGGTAGTCCAGGAGGGAGATCCTCTGGCATCAGGTCAGCGAACTCTGCCAACAATTGCTGCACCTCTACTGGAAAATCAAAGTCTACGGCTACTGCACTGCTCTCGCAAGGTAGTAGAGCATAGACCACGTCCCCATGCTCAATCTCATCTAAAAACCTGGACATAGAAAGCAGGTTAGTATTATTGGCTACCGGGATAGGAGTGGGTCCTTCCCGCCGGGGCGCCAACACAATCTTTTTTCCCTTGATGTTAAGGGAATAAGTATTTTTCCGTCCATCATGAATGACACTGCGATCATACTGCCAAGGTCGACCCAACAATATATGACACGCATCCATAGATACAACATCACACCAGGCATTATCAAAATATTTTCTGCCAATTGAAAAAGACACAAGGCATCGCCTATCTACTGTTACCTCACTGCCTTTATTCAGCCATGACAACTTGTATGGCTTAGGATGACGGTCTGTCTTCAACTGCAACTTCTGGACAGCTTCCTCGGATACTACATTCTCGCAACTGCCGCTGTCAATGATCATTTTGCAGACTTTATCTGCAACTGTGCAGGTTGTGTGAAAAATATTGGTTCTCAACCAATCGTCCCCTGAATCGCCCTTGGGAGTCAGTAGACTCTTGCGAACGACCAGAGTCTCATGGCCATCTCCATGCAACACATCGTCAACTTCATCATCGTCATACACGGGCTCGCCAATCTCCTCAGGCTCGTCTACTACGTCCTCCTCAATCAACAAATTTTTGCCCTTTTGATTAGCAGGCTTCCTACAATCAGTCGCTTTATGCCCTTGTTCCCCACAACGAAAACATCTAGTAGTAGGGTTAGAATTACTCTGTGATGGCTGCTGGACAGGACGGGAATCCTGAGGGCGAACTGGTCGACTGTTTTGATCGTTCCTGATCACTGGCCTCCTGTTTTGCTGTTTTTCTACAGCAAGTGCGCGCTGGTATGCCTCTGAAACAGTCCACAACGAGTGAAGGTTGAGGACGTCTTGCAAGGGTTGGCGCAAACCCCCCAAATATCGCGCCACCAACTGCTCCTCCGTCTCAAATAAATCGTTCCGTGCGACCAACTGGTAAAATTCTTCTGTGTAATCATCGACTGATCTCGCGCCCTGCCTCAACGCATGAAGTCGCTGAAACAAGGTTTGAGTGTAGCCAAAGGGAAGGAAGTGACCCTTCATCTTCTTCTTCATCTTCTCCCAATCAGTGATCTTGGCCTTGCCCTGCCTGTCGCGTGAGCGTCGCAACTGCTCCCACCACGCAGATGCTCTGCCTTTGAGTTTGATGGCGACCAGTTTCACTTTCACACGATCAGGGACTTCCTTGTAATCAAATATACGCTCCACTTCATTCATCCAATCAATGAATCCCTCGGCCTGTAACGTACCAGAAAACTCGGGCAGATCGACCCGAAAACTGAGGTCTACATGACGCTCCTCCCGACCACGGTGCTCCCGGAATAGAGCACGATTGTGATATGGGTTTTCGAAAGTAGACTCAGAATCATGATCGGAGGTCTCATGATCCTCAAGATCGCGCGCCGCCAAGCGCTGGGTTAACTCTGCGACTTGCCTCCGCAAATCCTCAATCATCGCATCCTGAACGCTACGATCACGGTATTGGGCTTCCTCCTTCGGACCCTGCCCACGACGACCGCGACCACGACCACCAGCCATTGAAACTGATGAAATTTCACCCTAGGAAGATGTTGAAGCTCTGATACCAACTGACGCCGGACAGAATAGCGATTATTCTGCAAGCTAGTTTTAACAGATGAATTCACAGGGAAGAACACGAGAATTTCGCCCAAAATAGGGAAAAACTGAATATTATCAAATGAAAGAATGTCGAAAATCAGTCCACAAGCCGGACTAAATAGCTAAAATTCGTCTGTAACCGAATTTTACCAAAAATGGCAAAATCCCGAAAATAACGTAAAGTTCAAATTTAAATTAAAATAAGCAATCTGCGAAAAATCCGGAACAAATCGGATTTAAAATGACTTCCTAACAACATACGAAATATTACCAAAAATAGTAAAAAATAACTAAAAATGACAATTCGGAAGGGAAAACAGCGGAATTTGAGGTCGAAAAAAAGGCACATGGAGCCATGCTCGATGTGGACAGCGTGCGCGTCGAAAAGAGCTTTCCGAATTGGGGTCTTATGCGCGATTCTGACACCCGTAGCCAAAGTTATGGCCAAAAGACTGAAACGCACCTAAAACTCTCCCAATTAGAAAGAGATCACGATCACTTCCGGCCTTTACGTTGATCTGCTAATTCATGGTACTTCAGCGCCATCAACGTGCAATCAGACAGCTCGGCATCATCTGTCTCGGATCCCGCTGCATCAGATAGCTAGACGAACCCCAGCCACCTTGGCTGAATTTATGGATAGGGTGGATGGATATATAAACGCTGAAGACACTCTGCAAGCGCTTATAGGACCAAGGCGGGAAGAAATAGAGCGTACTACTCAAACCGAAGACAACTTGTCAGCAAGGAAAAGAGGTATCAACGACCCGAAGAGACGAAATGCCCAAGGAGGCCCGCAGCCTCAAGGGAGTGGGCAATACAGACCACACCTTCACAACAATTTGACGGTGGATAAAGAACCTGAGGAAAGGTAGTATCGCAACCAGAACCAGCGTCGACTCGGAAATATGTACTGCGAGTATCATAAATCTATTAGGCATAATACTCGGGACTGTAGAACCTTGAAGAGAAGAAATGAAGGGGAAGGGGAAGAGTTACAGAAAATGGGGGAGTATTCTAACAGTAAACGTAGTCCGAACCCTCGTAAAGAAAGAAACACCAAAGACTTGTCTAAAAGGGGGGACCCTTGGGCGAAATACAAACTATTGCTTGAGGAGTACCAAAATGGAGGGAAACCTCAGCTTCAAGAAAGACGTATGCAAGAGAAGCACGCTATGAGGAAGTATTCGCCACGTTAGAAACTTAGAGTCGACTCGAGACAAACGGCCTTCTGAAGATGTCCCGACAGGATGAAGGAGTGATGCAGCCTCACGATGACGCTTTGGTAGTCACCATGCTAGTCACCAATTTCATAACTAAATGGATTCTTATTGATAATGGAAGCTTGGCAGATATCCTTTATTGGGACGCATTTGACAAAATGAAGATCGGGCGAGACTGGCTACGGCGGCCCCAACATCCCTTAAGGGATTCGCCGGCGAGATTATACAGCCCGAAAGAGTCATAACTCTACCTGTTATGGCCGGTGAGGCACCTAAAACTTCAATGATCATGGTTGACTTTTTAGTGGTCAAAGCCTCTTCCTCGTATAATGCCATACTGGGGAATCCTGCTTTAAATCGCCTGAAAGCTGTAACTTCTATATATCATCTGAAAATGAAGTTCCAAACTCATAATGGTATAGGAGACGTCAAAGGTGAGCAATCCTTAGCTCGCAAATGTTATTCTCGTGAGTTAAAACCCCTAAGCCAAATGGTGATCGGCATCGCCAAGGAGGATCCGAGATACAGTGAAGTTGCGACTGAGTTGCCGCCTCCACCACCCTTGACAAGATAGGATGAAGACTTTTGAGACGAACAAACCATCAAACAAGCCGAACCCGGAGAGCCATTGGAGCTGATCACCTTCAACCAGGCGAAGCTCGAGCGGAAGGTTCAGATAGGTTTCAGCCTAGAACCTAGCCTGAAACGGGAACTCAAACAACTCTTGGCTGAACATCAAGACATCTTCGCATGGACTCATCAAGATATGTCAGGTATAGACAATAGTGTCATTGAACATCATTTGTGTGTCAATCAGGAAGCTTGAAAAGTTAAGCAAAAAAGACGTAACTTCTGTGCCGAGAAATATGTTGCCATAGCTGAGGAAGTAGACCGCCTCCTAGAAGCAGGGTTTATAAGAAAAACTCAATATCCTGAATGGCTGTCTAATGTAATGTTGGTGACAAAGGCGAGCGGTAAATGGAGGATGTGTGTGGATTTCACCGATCTTAACAAGGCATGTCCGAAGGACAGCTTCCCCTTCCCTCGCATTGATCTAATCGTGGACTCAATGGCTGGTCATCTGTTACTTAGCTTCATGGACGCGTACTCAGGGTATAATCAGATCCATATGAATGCAGACGATGAGAAAAAAATAGCTTTCATTACAGACCGGGGATTATATTGCTACAAGGTGATGCCCTTTGGGTTGAAAAAAGCAAGAGCTACATATCAACGTCTGGTCAACCGGATGTTTAAACAGCAGATAGGGAGGAATGTGGAAGTATACATCGATGATCTGCTGGTCAAGAGTAAAACACCTGGACAACATGTGGAGGACTTGCGGGAGGCTTTTGAAGTCTTGCGTCAATATAAGATGAAGCTTAACCCAAGTAAATGTTCTTTTGGAATAGGGTCGGGGAAATTCTTAGGCTATATGGTCTCCGAAAGGAGAATCAAAATCAACCCTGAAAAGGTGAAAGCCATATCTCACATGGTTGCACCCCGGAATCATCACGAGGTGCAGCAATTGGCTGGCCGAGTGGCCGCCTTAAACCACTTCATAGCTCGATCCACCGACAAATGCTTACATTTCTTTCAAGTGTTGAAGAAAGCACGGGAGTGGAACTCTTTTTGTGATAAAGCCCTTGATGAGCTAAGAGAATATTTGACTCACCCGCCATTGCTTAGCCAAACCGAGCTCGGCGAAATGTTGACTGCTTATTTAGCAGTCTCGCCTAATGCAACCTCCGCTATTCTAGTAAGAGACACGGCGACAGGGCAAAAACCGGTATATTATATAAGTCGAGCATTTCGGGGGGCAGAGGCTAGGTACCTAAGCTGGAAATGATGGCTCTAGCCCTAGTGGTAGCTACTAGACAACTCAGACCGTATTTCCAAGCTCACACCATACAAGTACTTACAAACCAGCCCTTGAAAGCTGTTTTACAATGACTAGAGGCTTCGGGGAGATTAGCAAAGTAGGCTATAGAACTTAGCGAATTTGACATCCAGTACGCCCCTAGAAAGGCGATCAAAGGGTAAGTACTCGATGATTTTATAGTCGAGCTCATTGGCTTTCCAGAAGAAATTGCCCAGGCACCCCCCAACAAGCCTTGGATGGTATATGTGGACGGGTCGGCATGTAAAGTAGGAGGAGGAGCATGTATCCACATCATCTCTGGCGATGGTAGAGAGTACAATTACGCTGTTAAAATTACTTTCAAGGTTACCAACAACGAAGCAGAGTATGAGGCTCTCTTAATCGGCTTGAATGTTGCTCGCCTTTTAGGGGCTAAAAAAGTGAAGATGCATGCCGACTCGCAAGTGGTAGTTCACCAGGTAACCGGTACCTTTGTTGCTAAACGGGAACGACTAAAGAAACATTTTCAACTAGTTTGTGAAGCATAAGATTATTTTCAGTATTCTTCTATTCAGCAAATCCCGAGAGCCAATAATTGCCAAGCTGACCGCCTAGCTAGAATTGCCTCCGGACAAATGGATGTCCCTTTTTCCCGAAAACACTAAAGTAAGACAAGCAGATATTCCTTCTATTGGAAAAGAAATGTTCCAAGCAAAGATTGGTTAGCTCGCATGGGCTAAAGATATAATAGATTTTCTGCAAGATAATAAGCTACCCACTGACGCAAATGAAGCGAGAAAAATAAAAAATTAGGCCGCCAGGTTCACTATCTTAGAAGAGATATTATACAGAAAGGGATTCTCAGAACCGTTGCTCAGATGTTTGTCGACAGAGGAGTCTCAGTATGTATTAACAGAGATCCATGAAGGTATTTGCGGGAGTTACTCTGGAGGAAGAGTTCTGGCAAACAAGATAGGTCGAGTGAGGTATTACTAGCCAAATATTCTTAGAGATTCAAAAGAGTTCACCCAAAGGTATCCGCAATGTCAAATACATGCCAATATTTTGCACCTCCAGCCTACAGAATTGTCTTCTATAGTAGCAGCTTGGCCTTTTGCACAGTGGGGGTTAGATCTCATAGGTCATCTTCCTATGGGACATGGAGGAGTTAAATTCATTATGGTAGCAGTTGATTATTTCACAAAGTGGGTGGAGGCGGAAGCCTTGTCTACAATAATCACCCAAGCCATTACCAAGTTCCTCTGGAAGTTTATTGTATGCCGGTTTGGCATACCACAAAGTTTCATATCCAACAATGGAGGTCAATTCGATTCTTCGCACTATCGACTATGGTGCACCGAGTTGAAGATCGAAGTACGGTATTCATCGCCCGGGCATCCACAAGCAAATAGCCAAGTAGAGGCAACTAACAAGACTATTTTGTCTATCCTTAAAAAGAAGCTAGGAAACTGTAAGGGAGCATGGGCAGACGAACTTCCCAGAGTATTATGGTCCTACTGTACCACCATTCGAACTCCTATGGGAGAGACCCGCTTTGCTCTTACTTATGGCAACGAGGCTGTCATCCCGGTAGAGATAGGGGTCCCTACTTCAAGAGTAAAAAACTTTCATCCAGAAGACAATAAAATAAAGTTACTACAACAATTGGACCTCCTCGAAGAAAGGCGAGCAGAGGCGGCTATAAGAGTAGAACACCATAAACGCATGGCTGAAAAGATTTTTTAAACCTGGGGACCTGGTTTTGAAGCGCACAGGAGTGACCACCGCCGAAGAACGCAAGTTAGGACCTAAGTGAGAGGGACCCTACGTTGTCACCAGAACTACCCGACCAGGGTCGTACAAGCTTACAGACAGTGAAGGCAATACTTTCTCTCCTCCATGGAATGAGGAACATTTGAAAAAATATTATGTATAACTCAGTTTTTCTTCACTGGGATTATATTATATGAAAGTTGCAAATTACTAGTCTTACGGCAAATATGTTCAATCATGCCTTACGAATCGCAGGGTCGCCTAGGCTCTAAGCCTCGCCACTCGATTCACTCGCCGAAGCGAAGGAACCCGTCCCTTCGCCTTCGTCGCCACGCCGGTACCTTACGAATCACGGGGTTGCCTGGGCTCTAAGCCTCGCCCCTTGATTCACACACCGAAGGGAAGGAACCCGTCCCTTCACTTTTGCCGCCACGCCGATGCCTTACGAATCGCGGGGTCGCCTGGGCTCTAAGCATCGCCCCTCGATTCACTCGCCGAAGGGAAGAAACTCGTTCCTTCGCCTCCACCATCACGCTGGCGCCTTACAAATCGTGAAGTCGCCTGGGCTCTAAGCCTCGCCCCTCGATTCACTCGTCGAAGGGAAGGAACCCGTTCCTTCACCTTCGCCATCACGCTGGCGCCTTACGAATCGCGAGGTCGCTTGGGCTCTAAGTCTCGCCCCTCGATTCACTCGCTGAAGGGAAGGAACCCGTCCCTTCGCCTTCGTCGCCACACCGGTACCTTACGAATCCCGGGGTTGCTTAGGCTCTAAGCCTCGCCCCTTGATTCACTCACCGAAGGGAAGGAACCCGTCCCTTCGCCTTTGCCGCCATGCTGACGCCTTACGAATCGCGGGGTCGCTTGGGCTCTAAGCCTCGCCCCTCGATTCACTCACCGAAGGGAAGGAACCCGTTCCTTCACCTCCACCATCACGCCGGCGCTTTACAAATCGTGAAGTCGCCTGGGCTCTAAGCTTCGCCCCTCGATTCACTCGCTGAAGGGAAGGTACCCGTTCCTTCGCCTTCGCCATCACGCCAGCGCCTTACGAATCTTGGGATCTCCTGGGCTCTAAGCCTCTCCCCTCGATTCACTCGCCGAAGGGAAGGAACCCGTTCCTTCACCTCCACCATCACGCCGGCGCTTTACAAATCGTGAAGTCGCCTGGGCTCTAAGCTTCGCCCCTCGATTCACTCGCTGAAGGGAAGGTACCCGTTCCTTCGCCTTCGCCATCACGCCAGCGCCTTATGAATCTTGGGGTCTCCTGGGCTCTAAGCCTCGCCCCTCGATTCACTCGCCAAAAGGAAGGAACCCGTTCCTTCGCCTTCGCCATCACGCCGGCGCCTTATGAATCGTGGGGTCGCCTGGGCTCTTAGCCTCGCCCCTCTATCCAATCGCCGACTAAAAGGAATTCGGCCAGTCACCTTCGAAAGAGCCTCAACTCACATACGAACTACTCAAGAGCCTCGCCAACTTCATCATAACTTTATCGGCCCGCTCACCTCACGACCCTCCATCGTAGCTCACCAAAACATCTGAAGGACTTTCCATGTTGGGACAATGCGATCTTATCCGCGATTCGCCCACAGATCACCGCACCCACAGATCGCTGAACAAGGTACATGCTCGCCTAAATTATATTTCACAACTAAATGAACACTGTACTCGCCGGCAAAACTAATCACTCGCCCGGAACACTATACTCACCCTAATCTTTTTGGCGTCTAGTCAATAGCATGGTCTCTCTTGTTTCCTTATAAATCTTTATCAATAGATCCTTTAGTTTCATTGATAAAGATTCGCGAGGTAGTACAATCACCATCAAATGATCATATCCAGTTGTTTAATAATTTAGATTACAGTGTCTTCAGTCTGATTACGAAAATATAGCGCATGGATATCTGAAAGGCGGTCCATATATGTAGATTTACGTCTATAATCTTTGTTTATACCCATCATATAAGAGCTCGTATAAGAGCTGGCGAGTTGATCCACCACACAACAAGAAGATAGAAACATATATCGGAAAGAATGGTATATTGACAAATAGACAAAAAAACATTTTAAAATCCATACAAATCTATACAGCATAAAAAATGTTAATAGATATACAATGGCAGACTATCAAGGAGGCAAACGTATACGGCACTCTGGTGTACCGATCTTAACAACCTCTGCCTTCGCTATGAGATCAGGAGCAAACTGTTGGGGATCCATGCTAGCCACGTCAAAAGAAGGGTTCCGAACAACTTCCTCCCTTAGCCGCCTCAAGCCCTCTACATAACCTTGACTCCAGGCAGCTATGCAGAGGGAACGATGCTGAGTCGCTTGACGCCCAAAGGAGGTCATCCCTACTCGCCTCTAGGAACCGGTTCTTCTCTTTTAATGTTACCACTTCTTCTAACGTGGCTTCG
This sequence comes from Platycarya longipes, assembly GCA_036559045.1. Classification (NCBI taxonomy): domain Eukaryota; kingdom Viridiplantae; phylum Streptophyta; class Magnoliopsida; order Fagales; family Juglandaceae; genus Platycarya; species Platycarya longipes. The sequence continues at coordinate 162,870 of CM071789.1, read as the reverse complement.
TGAGTTTTCATATAGTAATCCCTCTCCTCTTCTAACTCCATAACCGTGGCTTTCAGAAGATCTCTATCTTCTGTAAGCTAGCAAATAGAAACGCCAAACTCTCAATATTTCTCCTCGGCATCTAGAAGCTGTTCCCGAGCCCGTTGTGCACTCCCGTTTAATAGCCTCGTCACCTCGGAGCCGATTGACCCAATAATTTGGTCGGAGGCCTAAACAATAACAAACAATTAGAGAAACGAAAGAAGTCAAAATTAAAACAGAATCTTGAATAAGTACCTGCGCCAAAAGGGACTGGAGTAGTCGACCACAGTTCCCGTCTGCTTTATACAATCGGGAATGGAAGTGGTCGGAGGTGAAGGATGTGTAGAGTGTTGAATAGCCCGATCAAAAGAAGACCCCATCGTTGATCTGGCATCATCGTCAGGAGACCGAATAGACTCCCGCCCAATATTCTCATTGGTTTCGGCGTTAGTCAAGTCTGGAACAGAGAGCCTCGATGCCGAACAATGGTCTGTCTCTAAGTGCTCGAGTACAGCCACCTCTCGCTCACCAACCTCCAGAATGGGAGGTTCGTCTCCCTAGCCCATTTCAGGGCAACCTTCTCTAAGTGTGGAAGGGCGTGCTGGTCTGGGGACATCCTCCTGATCAGGAGCCTGTGCAGATGATAACATGGACGCCTGAAAGTAAGGAGTCCCCGCAGCGTACGCGAGAGGATTAGATAAGGCAACTAAAAAGGCTAGCTCAACCTCATCTATATCCCGCCCGGAGGTCGAAGGCAAAGGCCCGTCATTCAGATGGGGTTGGCGATCTAAAGGAAGAGACATAACCAATGGCTCTGGCGTTCTGGCCCCCTGCTCTTCCAGTGGGTTGGACCTCATATGCTGGCTGCTCCCTTCACTAGCAGACACAACAATTACAGGCGAGGCTTGAGGAGGGGGTTGGACTTGAGAGGATTGAGCTCGACCCTCCCCAAGTGAAGGACGAGTCATCCTTATATCGTGGTGAGCTTTAATTCGCCTTTCCTGAGCGAAAGTGAGAACAGGAGGCTCAGGTGTCTCCACAACAGCTCGCCCGCCTCCTTCGCAACGAGACTTTGCACGCTTTTCTTGATTTGGAGGGGGGTGGCACTTTTGCGAGCTGCAACAGAGCGGTCAGGCGTCTCAGTAACGGGTATGCTGGCAAAATCTTGGAACTCCGCATAACCTCGCCTTGGCTTGACCAGATAGGTATTGATGTTGTGATCGGTCAGAATGGGGTCAGATTCCAACCGATGAAAGTGGCATTGCGCCCACCTTATGACGATCTCCACCCGAGCACGCTCTCTCTGGTTTAGATCTATGTCCAGGAGGGAGGCAGGAGGCAACTCGCCCCAGTTCACCTGAATAGGAAATTCCCCTCTGGTCTCGTCCTCAGGGAATTGCCATCCTCGCCCTTTACATAAAATATTTTCTTGTGATAGTCTTTGACGTTGGAATATCGGCTCTCGAGGGTACATAATTTAGTCTCGCTATCCCGAGACTGAAAACCAACCAAACTTAGAGAATGTTTTCTAATTAAATGGTAGAGAGAGAGAAACTCTCGAGCCGTTAGGTCAGGGTACAACTCCCCTGCCTCTAGCAATGACGAACGAAATACTATGCAGGAAGCTAATAGTATTCGCCAAGCATTAGGTAGTAAATGAGCCGGAGCCAAGCCCAGGTAGTGAAGAACTTCGCGCACTAGTCTGATAAACGGAAGGCGAAGCCCATTCTTGAACATGGCCTCATACAGAAGCACTAGTCCTTCGACGTCACAAGGACGCTCTCGAACAGCTCCAAAACTTGCTGAAGTAGGAATGTAACCCAGATCTCGAAGATGCTGGATGGATGAAAGGGCGTAAGATGATACCCATTGGTGTCCAGCGTAGATAGAACCTGCCCCCATTGAAGCTTAAAAGAAATGCAGAGAAAGGTCGGGTTGAAGATGAAGTTGTGAGGAAAGAATAGGTAAATTTTCAAGCAACAAAACGGTAGTAAAAAGTGAACTATTACGAAAAGCAAGTACTTATATTACAGATGGTTACCACCATGGGGAAGGTAAACAATATAATTAGCACAATTTTCGGGAATTAAAACGGCACGACTGATAAATGGAGAACAAATACGAAACTGCTACTCAGCGCGTAGATATCACGTCTCAATCAATGAAGAGTAACTGACAACAAGTATTCAGGAAACTGAAAAGCCATACGTTCAATGATGGAAATGATCCATAAATATAGTGCACGATATTTCGAGTCATTATGGTTGGAAAACTACTTCCTTTTCCCATGCCCAGTGAGCAGAAGCCAAATCGTCGCAGTTAGAGAGCCAGCAAACTCCTATGTAACTATTGTACCCTTACTCAGCCCATTCAAATTTAATTTTGCACGGGATAAAAATTTCACAAGTTTGGACAATATGAGTTGAATAAATCCCAATCAAATCGTCTTCGATTGGGATTCGCAGAGTACTGTGAGGGGACAATTATAATAAGGGATAAGATGATGGACGCCCGCTGTTTTAGCGCCCGCCTACTATTCCTCTTTAGTGCCTTAGAAGGAATTATAAAATGTATAAAATGGAAAGTTGGATTCTGATCCCTCCTTACTCAAACTGCATTTCTCCTAAATTAATTCCTACTAGATAAATATGATGGGTTTGGTAGATTCATCGGGATTATCTCTGACACACTGGCAGTGTAATGATCAGAAGTCCTATGAACATTTAATGTCTGGCAAGGTAACATATCACATTAAATGCAGATTGATATAAATATCCGAAATACCTACTGATTGTCCGGACGTAATCATATTAAAAAAGATATTATTGAGAAGAAACAAAATCAATAAATGATCCCGAAAAATCCAGGATGTAGAGGGTAATAATCTGCTCCTCAATAGTCCTGGATGATTACACGTGTGTCCGATCAATATTTCAGCCCATATAAAGGAAAGAATATATCACTTAAAGAGGTACGAATAACTATCATTGATTTTCTCTCAAATTAACTTTGATCTATAAAAATTCTCACTAAGGGTTGAAGAACCCAGCTCTCCATTTTTTCTTTTGCAGATTAGTTATCTGGGAATTAAGACGCTACTCAGGAGTGCAAAACACACATCAACAAAAACTTCCTGGAGTCATTATTTTGATATGCAGGTAACATAGTTGATATCATTAATGTGGCTGTGTAATCTTTCCAATTTTTACCCAATCTTTATGGCACATGGGTTGTAATAGGTATATCCATTACCCCAAATTCTAAATGATGGGAAAATGAAACTGTAATTTACGGTGTTGTTGATTTGGCTCTCAACTTATTTAGCTTTTCTCGATCTAATGTTGCTGGTGAAGGTAAACAAAAAAGTACGAATATGGTGCGGGGAGTTGTTTAGGGGCACAGAGCGAGAGCGAGAGCGAGAGAGCGAGAGCGAGAGAGCGAGCAATGAGTACCGCAGAATCTGTACGAAGCAGTAGGGACATTTCTGAGATCATGCTCTTCCTTTATAAGAACGGACATTTCTGATCTAATGGCTGCTCTTAACAGTACTCTTACAAGATATTATGCACCAGTGGAGTCGCAGCCGCTGGGGGATGTCAATTTATTGAATATGTCAAGTTTCGATGGTTTTTTGGCTTCCTGTCTACTTTATCTCTCTCTCTCTCTTTTTTTTTTTTGTTTTTTGAAGAAATACTCTATCTCTTATTAAATCATTACTCTGCTGAAAAGTACATATATAAATAGCGTGTAAAAAAAGATATTATTAGATAACGTGACACTGAAAATTTGTACATCTCAAACATATCAGTAGTCATAAATTATGGCCGGTTTATTTTAGAGGTAAAATTAAAAATTAAAAATTTATTTTATATTTATTATTATATTTTTTTATTTTTATATAAAATATAATAAAAATTAATTTTTTCAAATTTTAAAATTATTTTTTTAAATTTTTATACAAAATTAATATTAAAAAAATATTTTATAATAATATTTTAAAATTTTTTTAAAATTTTATTTCATTTCATCTCACTTTATCTCTAAAAATAAATAAAATCTTAAGATAAATTTTATTAGAACTGTGAGATATTATAGACAATTACAGACCTGATAAAAAAAAAAAAGAGAGAGAATTTTTTTTTTTTTTTTTTTTGAAGCAGAGAAAATAATATTAAAAGTATGTGTTTGTGTGCAAATAAGCTAGAGGTTCGGTGTGTGGATTGTATAATAATGTGGAGACAGATGCATATCTGGCTCTTTTTTTTTTATGTTATTTCTTTGTTGATCGGATACCTGAGAGTCGAGATTTTTTATTTTTTATTTTTTCTCTCGGCACTTCAGACTTGAGATTGTAGCTACATGCATATTTTAAAGTTATTCTCAAAATTTTAATTCCAGACTGAAAAGCAAATAAAAAAATGTATATTTTACTTTTTTAGGAGTAAGTTTTAAAACTTATACATATTGTACTCTAAAATTATAATAAATTAAAATTATTTATTTTTAAAGATGAAATAAAATAAAATAAGATAAAAATTTTAAAAATATTATTGTAATTCATATAGAAACTTGAAAAAATCAATTATGAATTTGAGATTAAATGAAATAAAAACGTCATTAAAATTTATTTTTTTATTAAAATTAAGGAGTCTAATAAAGTAATAATACAAAATATTAAATTCTTATAATTTTGTGAATAAATATATCAACTTTAGATATTTTAATGATTCTTAAGATTTTGATCCGTTGCTGCTCATTGCTTGGCTGAGACAGATGATTTGTTTTGTTTTATTTTAATTGAAAGGTTCTCATGGGATAATATAAGACCGTGAGAAGAAAAAGATTTAAGAAATTGTTCGAAAGTTATAGCTATAATATGTTAAGATTATTAACATATTAGAATATCAATATTGAATTAGTTAAAAAAAATTTAAAAATATAAATTTATACATATATTAAAAAAATTTATTATATTTAATTAACAATAAAAAGAAAAATATAGAAGAAAGGAATAAAAATATCTTTTATCTTTAAAAGTAGATAATAATTCTTTAAATTTAAAGAATTCTGAAGTTTTACTATTTATTTTTAAAAATAAAAAATATTTTTATTTTTTTCTCATTTTTTTCTTATCATTTTTTATTAAATGTGATATATGTATACATTTATACTTTTTTTAAAAAAGAAATTAACTAATCTAATGTCAGCCGTTAGTCTGTTAGATTTTTATCTATTTAATACATATATTAATTGTTTATAAAAATAAAAATAAACAATTAAAAATGAAAAATAATAATATTAATTCATTAATTAAAAATAATTAAAAAAAAGTACAAAGACGAAAAAATCAAACAGATAATTAAATAAAGAGTGACGCTGAGAACCGATCGGACTGTCAGTATCAAAATCAACTCTGTTCTGCTGAAGGTTGAATATCCCTAAAATTCATCTTCATTTTATTCTTTTATTATATTTTTATTATATTTTTATTTTTTTATTGTGTTTTTTATTGTATTTTTCATTGTGTTTTCTTCATTTTATTTTTTTATTATATTTTTTATTGTATTTTTTATTTTATTATATATATTTTTATTTTTTATTGTATTTATTATTAAAAAAAAAAGTCCTAAATAAAACTAAACGAGATCTTAGTATATATGTAAGATGAAATAGATTTAAAATAAAGTAGACATCAAAAGATAAGTTTGGAAATCGAAGTTTTTTAAATATTTTTTATTATTATTTTTTATTTTTTACTTTTTTTTATTTTTTATTTTTAATCTTTGATTATTATTTTTTTATCTATTTTTTACTATTATTCATAAATATTTTCAAATTTTCTCAACACCCAAACGCAACTTAAAACTTAGACTTGATTTATTTTCAGAGATAAGATGAGATAAGATCAGATAAAAGTTTTAAAAAAAATTAAATATTATTATAAAATATTTTTTTAATATTAATTTTGTTTTGTTATTTAAAAAATATGTTTTGAAATTTGAAAAAGTTGAGTTTTTTATTATATTTTGTATGAAAATTTGAAAAAATATAATGATGAGTTTCAAATATATTTTAGATTTTTGGTTTCATCCCTGTAAGCAAAACAAAATTCATTATTTCTTAAAATAAATCCCCAAAAATATTATTAATAATAAATATAATATATATTATGTTGGGAATCTTGGGCCTCCAAAATTCCCCCCACCAGAATCTACTTTTAACAGAATATCAAGAAAAATAGAGAAATAAACACAACATAAGAATTTACGTGGAAAACTCCCAAACTAGAAGAAAAACCACCAGACCCAAAAAAGAAAATACACTATATGAAAAATTGTTACAATCACACAATTTTTCTCTTCACCCCAACGACACCTACAAAAACTTCTCCCACTAGTAAAACTCTAACTTTCACCTCTCTTCCTTTTTATCTACAAAAAAGGACCACAAAGGAATTTTACTAAAGTCAAAAGTTACTAGATAAGTTTTTGACTGGTGTAATTAACTAAGGAGGCTAAGCCCCCTTATATAGGTCTTAGCCTTGCCCCTTCACCCACATCTTTCCCATGTGGGACTCCAAAGGAGCAAACAACCAACAATCTCCACCTTGCGACTTTGACTGATCCCACAGCCACACTCCACCGCAATGAGGATCTTCATAGCTTCCGCTATCATGCTCCACCATAAAAGCACACTCACTCAGAATAAACCAATTCCAAGTATTTCACTTCGACCCATGTCGAAAATAATCTTGCTGAAAAATTATGGTGCAACTCCCACGTTTGGCTTTCCTGGAAATTTATCAGCCATCGACATGAATTTCCACCACACACCTTACATCAATGCCAAACCAATGCTCGTGTACAAATTTGTGGAACAACTAACATTAACACATCCTCTATCATGACAACTTTGAGATTAGCAGCATGCCATAAGGATATACATGTCTCTTTTTCCATGGAGAGAGACACAATGTTAGCTTCATACTAGTATCTCCATTTACTGACTTGGAACCACTTGTCGAACGGGCACCACTTCTTCTTGACAACTTTTCTTGACGTGCCCAGGTTGTCCACACCTTCAGCAAATTGCTGACTTCATGAGTTGGTCGACGCCTTGTATAATCCTGATGGAATCAAAATATCTCTGACTTGCACTTGCCACAAGTCAAAATTGAAGGGTCAAAATTTATCAAAATATCCCAGGAAAGACCGATCTTTCTTAAACAGAACTTCAAGGTTCTCAGCAAAGATTGGAGGGTCACAACGGACACATTTAAAATTTCCAATCTCCTAGACAGAACCTCTTTAGACCGTACGTATTCACACTACCACACCAAAACTCCACCCTGCCAAAAGAACCTAGTGGCTCTGATACCACTTATTGGCCAGATAACTAAAACAAGAGGGGGGGTGAATTGGGTTATATTATAAAAATTAACACTTATAAATCAAATACACAATATAAAATATAAGCAAAATATAAAGCAGCAAGAAATGTAAAGAGTAGGATAAGAAGAAGCAAACTCAGTATTTTTACGAGGTTCAGCCCCACTACTTACGTCCTCGCCTCAAGCTACCCCTTGAGGATCCCAAATCCACTATTCAATCTCCTTTAGGTGGAGATAGAAACCTATTACACCTTTGAGCAGCACCACTCCAAAGAATCCGTGTAAAACACCCTATATACTTCCAATCACCTCACACTTGGTGATTTAACTATTCCCCGTGTATAATACCTTCTACACACACAAGGGTTATACACACCCTCTTACAAATACAAGAATTGATAGTGGGTAGACTATCAAAGTACACTCCTCAATGAGTGAGATAGAAACAATACAGCGCAACCTATATCTCTCTCAAAAGAATAAGAATTAAAACTCAAAACTTTAGAAAAGAGAGAATAAGAGTTTTGAAAGAATGATGCAAAACTTATCAATAGATGTGTAAGCTCTTGTTGTGATTTTTGTAAAACTCAAGTAAGCTATTTATAAGCAAATGAGTCTTCAATTTCAAATTTGAAAAGATTCACATATCAAATAAGAACACTATTCACTTTTCAAAATATTCAAATAAAAGCATTTCATTTTTGCATTTGTCAAAGACAACTCCATTCATTTTTCAAAGAAATCAAACCTAATCTTTTGCTTTTCATATATGATAAAATGAGCATGATTTATTTTTCAAATAAAATCATTTTCTTTTTGCATATGTCAAAAAAACGCACAACCACCTTTTAAGATTTTCAAACAAAATCATCTACTTTTTGCATTTGTCAAAAAAACACACAACCACCCTTTAAGATTTTCAAACAACACATGTACATGTTAAAGATGATAATCAATCATCTTACAAATTCAAATTTTTATATAAAAAAAATATAATTTTCGAAATTATATTGTTTGATGATGTTATGCACATGTAAAAAATATAATTTTCAAAACTAAGACATTTAAAAATGTCTTGCATATGTGAAAAAAAGTAATTTGATGTTTTATGAGAAAAAATAGTAATTTGGAGCCTTAATCCAATTTCAAATTTTTTAAGAGATGTACAAAAATAATCTATGAGTTTCATTTGTAGACTTGATCTCTTTCTTGCTCATGCTTGATTTCTTAATGTGTTTAGCACCCTTCATGCGTAGACAACTTGAGCTTGAGTTTTAAATATTATTTGTTATCATCAAAATTTATACGTAGATACGAGACTTGAAATCTTGGGTTCAACAATCTCCCCCTTTTTGATGATGACAAATACTTAATAGAAATCTGTAACCTGCAGTAATACTTAAGCTCCCCCTGAAAATATGTGTTAGTATTTCAAGAAAAATATAAATATAATTCCAGCATATATAATAGAGTTAAAAATCTAAATATTTACGTCTAAAACTTCTCCCCCTTTTGGCATCATTAAAAAGGAACCGCAATTAGTTTCAGTAAGATTTTTTTTTTTTCGCAATAAGCGATAACCAAATAAAACGGTGCGTTAGTAGAAGCTGTAGAGAGTTGAATAATTGGAACCACCTGTGCCCGACAAAAACTGCAAAGGCTGGAGCCGAACTTTATTGTCTCGGTGCAGAAGAAGATTTAAATCCGCTTGATGTTATTGACGAATTAGATGTTGCAGAGATTTGAAGTTTAATAAGTGAAATTATCCGTGTCCGACAAAGGCAGCAAAGGTTGGAGGTCTAACTCTGGCAATTTGGTACGGAGCCACGCGTGTTCGACAAAACCTGCAAAAGTTGGAGGCTTAACTCTAGCAGTCGGTGCGGAAGCAGATTCAAATCTGGGTGATATTGTTGAAAAATTAAATATTATCGAGATTTGAAAGTTGCTGTTTAAAAGACCATTTTCACCTGTCGGATACTCAAATAAACTTTTACACCACTCATTGATCCAGTTTATGTTTATTTAAAACGATAAAATGGCGGAGAAAATTTCGTCTAATAATATTCTGGATTTGAATAAGAAACCGTCTCAACCAGTCATTTTATCTCATGAGGTTGTCAACACCATGATAGAAGCAGAGATGCAGTTTTTTGGTAGGACTGATTCTGAGGTTGTTGCAGCATCAAGAACTCTCAATGCTCAATATGCTGCCTCTGTTACAACCATGTCTCAGAGATTACTAGCGAGGGCAAATGAGGTTGATCGACTCAACAATCAAATATCTATTCTGCATCAAAAGCTTACAAATAAAGGTAGAAAGAATAAGAAGTTAAAACAAGAAAATAAAGATTTGACAGAATTAGCTCGTGTTCTGAAATTTCGAATAGAGGAATCGGAACGAGTGAGAGTTCAAGCACAGAGTCAACATCAACAGATAATGACAGCGTTTCGCGAGAGAAATAGAGACAATCTGCAATAAATCTTGCTAGCTTAGTTCGGTAACTTTTGACAATATGCATCCAGCATATCTTGTAAACTTGACTAAGTAAGATTTGAAGAGATGACAGTTTGTCTTGTACTTATTTTCATATTTATAAAAGCAATCCTTAGTTTTATCTAATTCGCATCAAATTTTCTTCTCATCTCTGTAGTTCATCTTCATTCTCACTCTACAAAATTTCAATGGCTCATCAATTTTCTTTCAGTGCTTCTCGTGATCAAGATATGAGGTATTCTTCACCTCAAACTATTTCTGCATCTGTTGTAGGCGCCATGAAGCAACAAAATACTGATTTGACTAATAAATTAGATCATGATGCCATTTACGAGCTTGTGAGTCTCGGAACTCGATACTCATCGTCCATTATCGATTTTTCTGCTCGGTTGCAATCCAAAACCCGCGAGATAGAAAAGCTTAATGAGAAGATCGATGTTCTTCAACGACTTGTTCATGAGTCTAACAAAAAAATAGTAAACTTAAAACAACAGAATAAGGATTTAAAATCCTTACTTACCTCTACATTTCGATTGTCTAATCCTTTAGATAAGGATGGCATGATGATTTATGAAGAGCAAATGCATTTGAATGATGAGACTAAACGTCTCAAGTTTTTGTGGATCATTTAAGATAATGGAATAAAAATATCTAGCAGATATTCATGGCATGCATCATTCCTATTTCTCTTCTAATCATGCATAGTCTATCTTCTGGTAGGGGTTTTGTGAAAATTTCTGCCAATTAATCATGTGTACTAGTGAATTCTAATACTATGTCGCCCATCTGCACATGATCTCTAAAAAAATGATATCTAATTTCAATATGTTTGGTCCAAGAATGTTGTATTGGATTCTTTGAAAGATTTATAACACTTGTATTATCACATTTGATTGGAATGTGATTGTACATAAGTTTAAAATTCTTAAGTTGTTGCTTCATGTAAAGAACTTGAGCACAACAACTGCCTGCAGCAACATATTCTACCTCAGCAGTAGATAATGCAACAGAATTTTGCTTTTTACTAAACCATGAAACAAGTGCATGACCTAAAAAATGACATGTTCCACTAGTACTTTTTCGATCAACTTTGCAACTAGCATAATCTGCATCTGAATAACTAATAAGATCGAAAAAAGTGTACTTAGGATACCATAACCCTAGGTCAATGGTACTTGCAAGATATCTAAAAATACGCTTGACTGCAATCAAATGAGATTACTTTGGAGATGATTGAAAACGCGCACATAAATATATACTGAATATAATATCAGGTCTACTAGCTGTCAAATATAATAAACTACCAATCATGCCTCGATATACCTTTGAGTCAACTGCTTACCGCTTTCATCTTTATCAAGTTTGGTGGTTGGACTCGTTGGTGTTCCAATTACCTTCGCACCATCCATCTCAAACTTTTTGACTGATTAATGAATATTCCACTTTTTGCTTGCTTGATTTGCAATCCAAGAAAGAAATTAAGTTCTCCCATCATGCTCATTTCAAATTCTTCCTGCATGCTCTTAGAAAAATCTTGGTACATATTTTCATTAGTAGCACAAAATATTATATCATCAACATAAATTTGAACTAGAAGAAGATCACTATGTTCATATTTGATGAAAAGAGTTGTATCGATCTTTCCTCTTGAAAAACCTTTTTCAATTAAGAAACCACTAAACCTCTCATACCAAGTTCTAGGAGCTTGTTTGAGTCCATATAATGCTTTTGCGAACTTAAAAACATGATTAGGAGAAATATGATTTTCAAAACCTGGAGGTTGCTCAACATATTATATTTTAAAAATATTTCCAACACCAAAATAAGTCCCCAAAAATATTATTAATAATAAATAAAATATATTTTTTTATTTTGAAAATATTTACAACTTCCTAAAATAAGTCCCCAAAATATTAATAATAAATATAATATATATTTTATTTGAAAAATATTTATAACAATCTCCCTCTATTTTCAAAATATATCCTTATTAGAATAGGAAAACTTATACATAAATGAATGTGTCATTTAGACTTGAGCTTCCACATTTTCACTACCTCTTTCATAATGAGATTGAGTCTCCTTTACATTTCTCTAGATGGTTTAGCTTTATCTTCCAAATAAATCCTATGAGTGCAAACTACAGGGTCAATTCCTTTTATATCAGCAAATGAACATCCTAAGGCCTTTTTGTGTTTTGTCAAGGTTGCTAATAATTTTTCCTCTTGTTCATTAGTTAAAAATGAGGAGATTACCACTGGAAAGGTCTGTGCACGACCAAGAAATGCATGCTTAGGCCCTGCTGGTAGAGGTTTCAATTCTGGAGAAGGTACTTGCTTTTCTAAAGTTTTGGAGCTTTCTATCATTGTAGGGAGCTGTTCATTCTTGAGCTTCTAGTGCTACTCCACTTGAGTCCTTGCAATGCAAGCAATTTGACACTCATTAGGGTTACTTTTATCTTTATCTTTATCTTCAAGCTCAAAAAAATAATCAACACACTGAAAATTAAGTGAGAAATTTTTTAGAATAATGCTGTCCAACAAGTTCACTTCCTGCACTTTTTCAATATCTTGGGGCTACCTGCATAAATTGAAAACATTCAGTTACAATGTCATGTTCCCAAAACTTAAATTAAACACTCCACTTCTACAATTTATTAAAGCATTTGAAGTGGCCAAAAATGGTTTTCTTAATATGATTGGTGCTTGATACACGGAATTGGTCGATAATAGCATATCAAGCACTACAAAATCTACAGGATAGTAGAACTTATCAACCTGGAGTAAGACATCCTCCACTACTCCCCTAGGCATTCTAATAAATCTATATACTAATTGTAGGGTAATTGAAGTAGATTTCAAATCCCCTAACCCCAATTTTTATAAACAGAAAAAGGCAACAAATTTACACTTGACTCTAAATCAAGCAATGCATGTCCAATTTTTCAATCACCAATTATGCATGCTATAGTGGATGATCCTAGGTCTTTAAATTTGGGAAGAATGTTTTTTTGTATTATAGCACTAACTTGTTCAATTATAAACGCTTTCCTTTTAACACTCAATTTTATTTTAATGGTGCACAAATCATTAAGAAATTTTGCATAAGTGGGGATTTGTTGAATATCATCTAATAATAATATGTTAATCCTCACTTGCTTGAAAATTTTTAAAATTTCAGCATCATTCCTATACTTGTGCAAAGAAACTAACATATGAGGAAAATGTGCAAGTGGTGAGTGTTTTACCTCCTGCTTAATTGAAATTTTAGAGTTAAAATCTTTACTACTGCTGCTTGGTTTAGGGTTTAGGGTTTAGGATTTAAGAATTTTGAAGAGGGGATTTCTTGATTGCCATAGATCTTATGACATCCTAATAATGCTTGTAGAAGAAACTAGTAAATCCGGATTTAGAAGAGGGGATTTCTTGATAGTTTAATGTATTTCTTCCTCAAATGGTATGCTACATAGAATCTTATTATCCAGATCAAAGATCTTGATGGGGAAAAGTTTTTCCAGGTCCACTAGAATTGAGTGGTTTAAGGATTGATAAATGTTTTTGAAAATGCTCAAGGAATGTACTCTGAATTCCTTGAGGTTTGTCGACCCACTGGTCGGATTGATTGTCAAAGTATTCAATATCATTTTTTTCTCCACATAAAATCTTGTGCTCAAGTCAATAGTGGTTAGCCATTGACGCTTAGCTTTTTGGTGCCACATAATCTCATTCCCTTTGAGTCGTTCATTCAAACAGACATTCACTTGCTCATGTAAATGAATTGAGTTACTTAATGGGTTTAATTGGAAATAGTAAGCTAAGAGTTCAAACTTTTAATGGGAGTTTGGATGTGACCAAAACTATTTCTATCCCATTGTTTCAAAGGTTTTGTTTACTTGTTTAAGTTTTTGGGATAGCACACAGGTTGAATTACCAATTATGCAACTCTTCCAAGCTCAACAAAACCCAATTATGCTTTGGTTTGTAAACCACACTCCTCTTTCTGACCTATTTTTCCTCTCATTTTCCTCTCTTTTTCGACTGAAGTGACCGAAGCATCTGACAACTATTTTTTTTTTCCCCGTTCTTTTTCAGCTGTTAGCTCAATTGGGTCTTTTTTTTTTTTTTTTTTTTTTTGTTTCCCACCAACTACTCGCTCTCTCAATCACTATCAATCAGTAACATTAATGGGTTGAAATTTATTTCTACTAATAATTCATCTACTACAGTAAACAGTAGCCCCACATAATCTACAACTTCCTATAAATATATCTAAACTCATCTAAACATCCAAACACATTTTAAACCCATCTAAATAAATCCCACAAAACTCATTCAATCATCTCAACTCACTATTATTTATATATATATATATATTTTTTTTATAAGTAATAACTTTTATTGATACTCACTACTATTTATGTAAAACTCAGATCAACTCAATTCAACAAATATCCAAATACAACCTTAGACTGGCGGGATCTATTGTCTAAAATTCTTCAAATTTAAATAAGCTTTCGCCCTTACCAATTCTAGAGGTATTTAGAAGAAGAGGGGAATGATCATATGAATGTATAGGAAAATGGTGGATCTTAGCATCTAGAAATCATAGGGCCCATCTGGAGTTTACCACACCTCTATCTAGTCTTTCTCTAACATTTCCAAAACCAAGACATTTATTAGCCTGTGAATTGTGGACCCAAGTATCCTAGGTCTGCTAAGCCATTCGATTCCACAGGATTTAAGGTTACTAGAGTTTGAAAATGATGCAAAGGATCTTCCTCTTAATTTCTCTTAATGGTGGAGGATAGAGTTAAAATCCCCTAATCCACAAGGCATCAACCATTGTCATTGATCAATTTGTCCACAAAGTCTACAAATCCTAAGAGAAAATTGCAATGCTTGGGAGTGAAAATTCTCAAATCTCTTTTGATGTAGCAGTAAGAACAAATGGCAGCACTGCAACAACTATTTGTATAGCCCATGATGGGACACCAAAATTTGTGTTGTCTAAATTCACAAGCAACAACCCGAATCAAGGAGAAGCATTGGCAGCATTCAGTGGAGTTCAGGAAACTCATCTATAGCAATATAAGATAATCATTGAAGGAGACTCACTAGTAGTCATCTCAGCTTTGGACAAGTCACAACAAATTTCAGACTAGACAATTGAAGGCATAGCGAGAGACAAACTTCTTGCTCCAAGACTTTGAAAGCTGGACAACAATCAAAATACAACGATCCCAGAATCAATGCGCACATTAAAAAACTTCTATGTAATCATTCTCCTAATAAAAATACCAGCGCCTACCAGAATTTCATAGTAGGAATGATCCACCTGTATGATATTGTGTTTTAAATTTCAGACTCTAGATATGTTACTGTTTGTTTTTCAATGAAGATTACTTGCCAAAGGAAAAAAGAAAAAAGTTAGACCAGATTAAAAGTTATAGTAATCTCCAGAAATATAGACAAGCCTGAAATTTGGGAGATGAATTTCCTGCTTTGCTCTCCCAATTACATCAGACAATACAAAGATTACTTTATACGAGAGGGAATGGTCCTCCAGGACGCTCTGCATAAAAACTTCTGCTCTATGCTGATATCAATAGGTTGGGAGGATCTGCGATTCAAGCAAGTGGGTCACTCATCAGCTATGTAGTGGGAATATAGGTCTCCTAAATCTCTGGAATCTGGGGGAGTGCCTCTGCCAGTGTTGAATTAGTTGTAGACATTGGCCCCGAAGCAACTGAATCTGGATCACTCACTAACAATGCTCCAGGGGTTCTATTGTCTGAACCAGGTTCACTTGATTCTGATTGCAAGGAAGCACTCTTAGGTGACAGCGTGGACAACTCTGACTCTAGTGCAGGACTTGCGGAAGTAGAAATGGATTCCGACTGGAGTGGAACACTCACTGGTGCCAGTGTGGATTCCGATTGGAGTGGAGTACTATCAGGCATGGTGGCAGGAGGTGCTTCTAATAGCATTTGCTTTCCTGGTTGTAGCTGTGAACTCTGATTAGTAGGGGGCGGTTTTTTCTGAAGTGAAGTAGAAACAGATATAGATGTCATTCCAGGAGGAAGAATTTCAATAGGCGGTTTCTTCCCTGCTTCTCCCAAACTTGTAAGTTTGGGTTCCTCAAGGGAAGCCAGGAATGCAGCTGCAGCATCAGTCTTTGCTAATGGAGTGTGCTCAACCTCCTTCTGCAGCATTTTGTTCCAAGCCTGAACCAAATTCTTCAGTGTTGGTCGCCCATGGGCCTGGAGAAAGATCTCGTATTGTCAGATTAAAGTGTTTACATTAACAACTCGTACATATGCAAACTCAGCCAGACACATGAGAATTTTTTTATTTTTTGGAGAAAGGGGGGGAGGGGAGAGGGAGTCATACATGTGCATGAAGCACAGCCTCGGCAAGCATCCCTGTATCCTGCCATGCCTTTTCCATGAGAGCATTGTCTCCCAAAACTGCAGCTGAAAATGCTGCTTCCCGCCCCAAGCCAACTGAGATCAGATTGTTTACCAAACCCTGGAGTGCATGCATTGCTTTAACATGAGAATACAATGATACTGAATACCATCATGAAGATTAATATCAAAATAATTCAACACAATTTTTAAGTTTGAAGTCACATTGATGGTCATTGGGGGGAAAAAAAGGCAAAAAATATTTATCCACGTGAACGACCAAAAAGTTCAGCACTACAGTGGGATTTACTCAATTCTCATACATTAACAACAAATTGTGAGCAAGAGCCACGGATGTTATATTATAACCCCATAATCTTTTAAAATGACAGATGCAAGAAACTGAACAATAGGTGAGGTGGGGCAAGAGATTCACATAAGGGTAGATTAAGGACCCGTATGGATGTTGAGTTGCGTTGAAATGGTTGAGTTTTTTATAAATAGTAGTGAGTAGAGATGGTGGATTGAGTTTTGTAGAGCCCAACTAAGATGAGTTTAGATACGTTTGAATGTTTAGATGAATTTAGATGTATTTATGGAAAGTTGAAAAAGATTGTGAATCCCACGTGTAAAGATGTGTTGAGTTGAAAAAGGTTGTGGGTAAGTTTTGAGTTGAAATGAGTTTAGTAATTTAATAGTTAAGTATTTGAATGTTACACTTAATTTAAGGTTAGACTGAACTAAGTTGATCTTAGTGGAGTCTACGTTCCAAACTAAGCCTGAATTAATTTCGTCGATTTATCTACAAATGATTTTTGTTCTCAATTGTTTTTTTGTTCACTAGAGTTATTTCGTTCCTCTTAGTAACACTAAAGGTGCCACTCTGCAAATGATCTTGATGTTTTTGCTTATACCCTTAATTCAATCATTCCTAACGCACTTGTTAAAAAAGTCACCCCTAAAGCTCCTTCAGCAACCAAGTCATAAATCAGGAAAAATCAAACAAGGATGAAAGAATATCCAGAGCTGCCAAGTAAATGACTAATGAATCAAAAGCTGGTCCAATGTTTCTTCGTTATATCACACACAATCTAGCTATATGAAATTAGCAGAATCCTTTCCTTTGCGCTTACTGCCTTCCTTGATCACCTGAACCACTCAAGATCATGACAAATGGTTAAGAAGTCATCAGTGGGCAGGGATGCCTAAGCTCTAGCAGGTATCACCATGACTGGTTTCTCATTTCAAGAATTCAGAAACTCAGCCACACTTGGCTTCACTCATCCGACCATTCATAATCTTCAATGTTATTCCAAGCTACAATATTTGCTAATCAAAACAGATCACTCGTCTCCTCATTAGTATTCTCCATCCATTGCAGGTTCCTTGCACAATCTATAACTTCTCCTACTTCAGGTATTTCTGAACATTTTAACTTTTCCTTTACGACCATGTAGGCCTATTTCTGCCCTCAATTGGCATTTCATTGTTCATCAATTCACACAACTTACACACAGGCACAACCCCATTAGAAACACGAGATAGAAAGATTGACTTTTTTAACTGCACTTACGTGAGGATTAAATTAGTATCACCTTCGCATCTATACTTCGCATCTATACATGGAAGAACAGATGTAAATAATATGGAAGATATCATTTTTTATCTTATCAGTAAGAAAATTGCACCTGATGGTAAATTCACTATAAATCTATTTCTATGGTGCAGGGAGGTGCCATTGGAGTTAAAACTCATGGCCAGTATGAAACACAGATGTTAAGAGTCTACATGCATCAAAGAGCTAAGGAGCAAACATGCATGAAAGCAGAAGCAAACAAGAACGCATACACTCAGACGTGTCAATTCTCCATGATTAGCAAGACGCAAAGCTAGTCCTCTTAACTCGTGACTCTGTAAAGCTCCTTTTACTGCACCTGCAGCAGCTAACCTTTTAAGAGCTTCACCAGCTATTTCACCTTGTGCAGTAGCATCTGCAGCATCAATAAGATCCAGAAATTCCTTTGCAAATTTTTCTATTCCTTGAACAGCTTCCAAAACATTTTCTTTCTTAGCTGTCAAACTGATAATGTCATTCAAATTAAGTCCAACAGAATCTCGTCCCATATCCCTGCTATTGCTCATTGTAAGGAGAGACTGAAGAGCTCTTTTCAAATCATTGCTCTGCATGGCCAGATCAAACTCCAGCCTACAAAACATTGAATAGAAATATGTTATATATGCTTATGGAAAAGAAAACTATTGTCAGGGAAGTCAGTTGAGTCACAAACGTTAGCACAATACCCACTCATCATATGTTACCAAAAGAAGCCACAACTCATAAAACTTTCCACCAAATGCAGTAAAAAATAACCAAATATAATAGAATAAGGCAAAGTGCAAAGTCTATCACCGTGTATAACTACTTTAGATGAGAAGAGTGTATCATGATACAAGAAGAATTACAGTCTTGCCATGCATAAATTGGTGCATAGCCAGTTTACAACCACATGATCTTTATGTCTTTAGTATCAGGATACATAATGCCAACATGGATAAGTTGTGTTCGGTACTGAAGCAATATGCATTGTGATCTAAAGCAGCAGAGAGAATAGCATTTTATGTATACCTTTTAGATATTCCAGGCAAATGAAGTGCTTCAGTAGCATATCCCATCCCTAGCATAAATTGTGCCAAGTCATCATGATGTTCTCTGCCAAGCCGACTAGCCCTGCTCAACAAGAAAGTACAGAGTCACAGCAGTGTAGGGATATTTATTGTCACATGTACAGAAAAACAGAGGATAACAATAATAACGGTGACAGCAATAAGGACAATACCATTTCACTGCACTAACAGCATCTCCATAGGCAGCAAGACAACGGCAGCGAATGCCAGGATGGCCAAGAGATAAGGCATGGGCACACATGTACCTAAGAAAGTGAACTCACATGTCATAAATATATTATTCTTGGTAAGAATAGGTGGCTGCACAGAACACAATGAAGAATAAATCTGTCTAGTTGCACTTGCTAACAAACTCACAGGCAGGGAGAATTTTCAGAGAACAAGCCTAGCAACTGGAACAATGTTGAATTACTATAACATATGAGGGTAAGGGAGAATATGCAAAGGTAGAATAACTCCAAATCTTTTGTTCCTTGTTTATATTATGCTATTTATACAAATGCCAGATTATAGAAAAACTGTAGATCCATTGGTGCTTCGGGAGGTATTATTATTATGTGGGATAG
Organism: Platycarya longipes; assembly: GCA_036559045.1. Classification (NCBI taxonomy): domain Eukaryota; kingdom Viridiplantae; phylum Streptophyta; class Magnoliopsida; order Fagales; family Juglandaceae; genus Platycarya; species Platycarya longipes. Next base: position 143,308 of record CM071789.1, on the reverse strand, counting down.
AAGGGCTGTGGAATTAGTTAATCAATATGTTGGAAACTACCGTGTCGCTTGTCATTTTAAAAATCTGGATGATGGATTAGAATGGGCATCTGCCGGTATTTACAGGCCAAATATGGGTTCTTGCAGGAATATTTTGTGGGATGAGATGGCTGGTCTTTTAGTTGGTGGAATCTTCCTTGGTGCTTTGGAGGAGACTTCAATGTTATTCGGTTTCCTTGTGAGCGAAGTGGAGTTTCTCTTCTCAGTTTACCAAAGCCATGTCTGATTTTTCAGACCTTATTTCTAAGGCACTTGGATGATTTACCCATGGTAAGAGGAGAATTTACTTGGTCAAATGGAAGAACTTCGTCTAGGTTGGATAGATTTCTGATTTCGCCATCTTGGGAGGCCTTATTTCTGGATGTGAGACTAAAGACAGCAGAAAATTATTTCCAACCACCATCCTATTTTATTGGGTTGTGGTAGCAATCTAAGAGGTAAAGGCAATTTCAAATTCGAAAATATGTGGTTAAAAGATGAGAGTTTTGTTGAAAGGATTGGAATGTGGTGGGCTTCATATAATTTTTCAGGTACTCCAAGTTTTGTTCTTGCGGGTAAACTCAAAAGTGTTGAAGAGAAATTTGAAGTGCCGGAATGTGGAGCCTTTTGGCAATGTTTTGAATAGAAAAATACAGCTTCTAGTACAACTACAGACAGCGGGTGGTCTTTCTATTGAGTTCAATAAGAAAAAAAAGATTATTGCAGAAATTGAACATCTATCTTTTTTTTTTTTTTATATAAGTAAAATATTATATCTATATATATCAATAGGAGTAACCAAGTACATCTATCTCTTATAGAAGAAATCTCTTGGGGGCAAAAGTCTCGGATTCTTTGGTTGAAGGAAGGCGACAATTATACGAAATTCTTCCACAAAATGGAAAATTCTCATCGTAGATACAATACCTTTGAAACTCTCCAGGATGGTGATAATGTTCTTTCCGACATTAGGGAAACTGAAGATAACATTGTGAGTTTCTATGAAAAGCTCTTTTGTGAAGAATACTCTTGGAGATCAAAGTTAGATGGACTTATGTTTGAGCCCATTGATCATTTAAGTGCTATTTGGTTAGAGATACCTTTTGATGAGAATGGGGTCCTTGATATGGTTAGAGGCATGATCAAGGACAAGGCTCCAGACCCCAATGGTTTCTCCATGGCTTTCTTCCAAGCATGTTGGGACATTGTGAAGGATGATGTTTTGAAAGTATTTTGTGAATTCACTTTTATCTGATATTTGATAAATGTATCAATACTACTTTTTATTGCTCTCATTCCTAAAAGGGCAGGTGCAGCGGAGGTGAGGGATTATCGTCCCATTAGCTTGGTGAATGGGGTATATAAAATTAAAGCCAAGGTGCTGGCCTATCGCATTAGTATGAATATGGACAAGATTATTGCAAAGCCTCAAAATACTTTTGTAAGGGGTAGACAAATCCTTGTTTCAGTTTTAATTGCAAACGAATGCTTGGATAGTAGATTAAGATTGGCGAAAGCTGGAGTTTTAGTAAGATTGGACATAGAAAAGGCTTTTGACCATGTCAATTGGGATTTTTTGCTTTACATTCTTGGGAAGATTGGCTTTGGTGATTAATGTGGCCATGGAAAATTGTGTCGGGTTTTTGACCATGTCAATTGAGACTTCCTTCTCTACATGCTTGGGAAATTTGGTTTTGGAGAGAAGTGGTGCTCATGGATTAGATATTGCATTTCAACGGCTAAATTTTCTATTTTGATCAATGGATCTCTGGCTGGCTTTTTTAATAGCTCTCATGGTTTAAGACAAGGAGAACCCTTATCTCCTTTCCTTTTTGCTATTGTCATGGACGCATTGAGTCGCATGATTAATGCAGATGTGGATGGTGGCTTTGTGTCGGGTTTTACAGTGGGTGACAATTCTCGAGACAAAATCATTGTCTCCCATCTTCTCTTTGCAAATGACACTATTATTTTCAGTGATCCAAATCAACATCATCTTAGAGCCTCGAGAACTTTGTTGTTGTGCGTTGAAGCTGTTTCCGGCCTTAAAATTAACTTAGCCAAATCTGAAATTGTTCCTGTTGGTCTAATCAATAACTCTCTTCATCTAGTCAATATTTTGGGATGCAAGGTCTCTAATCTTCCTATAAAATATCTCGGGTTACCTTTGGGGGCCTCTCACAAATCTACATCCATTTGGGATCAGGTGATCAAGAAGATTGAAAGAAAACTAGCTGGCTGGAAAAAGATTTACTTGTCAAAAGCGGGGAGAGTGACATTGATTAAAAGCTCTTTGTCTAATCCCCCCACTTACTTCCTATCCATCTTCCCTCTACCTGCGGGAGTTGCAAAAAAGATTGAGAAAATGTTCAGGAATTTCTTGTGGGATGGCAATGGGGATGAGAGAAAATATCACTTGGTCAGCTGGAACAAAGTTTGTGTCCCGGTCTCTCGTGGTAGATTGGGTATAAGAAATTTCAAACTTTTCAATAAGGCCCTTCTTGGAAAGTGGTTGTAGAGATACAACATAGAGAATCATGCACCATGGAAACAGATAGTGGATGCTAAATATGGGAGAATGGGGGGGAATTGGTGCACAAATGAAGTGAAAAGGATGTTCGGAGCGGGCTTGTGGAAATCCATTACATAGGGGTGGGAAGACTTTGCCAAAAATATCCTTCAAAGTGGGCAGAGGGTCAAATATTTTACTCTGGCACGATGTATGGTGTGGGGATTTAGCACTCAAAACTCTATATCCTAATCTCTTTAGGATTGCAAGAAACAAAGGGGCCCTAGTGGCTGATTCTTACTTGTTTTCTCATAATTCACTACACTGGAATGAGGATTTCAGTAGAGAGTTGTAGGATTGGGAAGTACCCGAAGCTGCAGATTTTCTTGCCAAACTTTATTCTGTGAAGATCGATTTGACAAGGGAAGACAGGTTGTTGTGGATTCCTGACTCTAAGTCCAAATTTACAGTGAAATCTTATTAAAAAGCTCTAAGTGCTAATGGTAATTCTGGTTTTCCCTGGAAAAACATTTGGAAAGCCAAGGTGCCCTCTAAAGTTGCATTTTTTGCTAGTTGGTGACTCTTGAGAAAATATTAACCATAGAAAATTTGAGGAAAAAAGGATTAACTGTGAACGAATGGTGTTTTATGTGTAAAAAAGATGGTGAATCCATTAATCACCTTCTTCTCCATTGTGAGGTTGCATCCACCATGTGGAATGAGATTCTTGGAAAGGTTGGCTTGGATTAGGTGATGCCTTCACGTGTTGAGGAAATTTTGGCTAGTTGGTTCAGCTCAAGAGGGTGCATTGACAATGCAGATTTCTGGAGCATGATCTCCCTTTGTTTGTTTTGGTGTTTATGGTTAGAAAGAAATGAGAGGTGCTTTGAAAACCGTGAACGTTCTAAGGGGGAATTAACGGATTTTTCCTTTAATACTTTTAAGTTTTTGGGCTAAGAATCTTATAAAGGATGTAAATAATTGTAGTGCTTTGCTGTAATTTTGCTCCCTTTTAGCATGTATTTAGGTACACATTCTTGTATATTTCCTGTGTACTTGGCTATGCCTCTTTACATGGAATAAAATATCTTATTACCTATCAAAAAAAAGTTTGGCTTTGGTGCGAAGTGGCATTCTTTGATCAAAGTTTGTATATCTACAGCCAGATTTTCGATTTTGGTGAATGGTAATCCGGTTGGTTTCTTTAATAGCACTCATGGCTTGAGGCAAGTAGACCCATTATCTCCTCTTCTTTTTATTATTGTGATGGATACTCTAAGTCGTATTATTGATGCGGCTATTAAAGGAAGTTTTCTATCAAGTTTTGTGGTGGGAAATGAGTCTCGGGGCAATATTTCAGTTTCTCTTTTGCTATTTGCTGGTGATACTTTAACTTTTTGTGACAACATAGAGATCATCTTCCGGCATTGAGAGTTCTTCTTTTATGTTTCGAAGCTGTTTCTAGTTTAAGAATAAATTTTTCTAAATCTAAAATTGTTCCTGTGGAACCAGCTAGGAACATTTTGGATCTGGCTAGTATTTTGGGTTGTAAGATTGCTCTGTTACCTACGAAATACCTTGGTTTACCTTTGGGAGCTCCCCATAAATCAGTTAGCATTTGGGATGGGGTGATTGAGAAGATTAGGAAGAGGCTTCCTGGCTGGAAAAAATTATAATTGTATAAGGGTGGTAGAGTTACCCTTATCATAAGTATGTTGACTAATCTTCCCACTTACTTTCTCTCTCTTTATTTCCTTTGCCAGCTGGGGTTGCTAAAAGTATTGAGAGAATTTATAGGAATTTCCTATGGGACAGAATTGGGGAGGAAAAAAAGTTTCATTTGGTGAGTTGGAATAAGGTTTGTCTTCCGGATAAACAAGGAGGCTTAGGTGTGCGCAACCTAAGAACTTTCAATAAAGCTCTTCTTGGAAAATGGCTTTGGAGATATCACACCAAGAGCAATGTCTTTTGGAGAAATTCAGTGGATGTTAAACATGGGAGGATGAGCGGGAGTTGGTGCACAAATGAAGTTAGAGGGGCCTTTGGTGTGGGTTTATGGAAGACTATTCTTAAGGAATGGGGAGGATTTTGCAAAGCATATTGCTCTTAAGGTGGGGAATAGGGCAAAGATTTCCCTTTTGCATGATATTTGGTGTGAGGAGAATCCTCTCAAAGATGCGTTTCCTAATCTCTTCAGGATTGCTAGGAATCAAGGGGCCGTTGTAGCTGATTCTTATTTCCTCTCTAACAATTTGATATGCTGGAATGTGGGATTTACTAGAGATATTCAGGATTGGGAAGTAAATGAAGTTTCAGATTTTTTGGGAAGATTGTATGAGAAGAAGATTGATCAAAGCAGGGAGGATGGTTTGCTGTGGACTCTGATTAATAATTCCAGATTTTCTGTGTGTTCTTATTACAAGGCACTCACCAACCAGTCAAAGACTATCCATGGAGAAGTATTTGGAGAGCTAAAGTTCCCATTAAAGTCTCTTTTTTCTGCTGGCAGGTTTCCCTCGAAAAAATTTTGACCATTAATAATTTGAGGAGAGGTGTTCAGGTGGCTGAATAGTGTTTCATGTGCAAGAAGGACGGTGAATCTATTGATCAACTTTTTCTTCATTGTGAGTTGGCAACAACACTATGGAATGAGATTTTTGTTAAGGCTGGTTTTTTCTGGGTGATGCCTTTGCATGTGTTGGATCTTTTGCAATCTGGCGAGGCATTGTGGGGAGAGGTATTAATGCTTCTATGAAGATGATCCCTTTGTGCTTATTTTGGTGTTTATGGGTAGAAAGGAACAGGAGATGTTTTGAAAACAGTGAACATTCTATAGGGGATATTAGGGAGTTTTGTCTTAGCACTTTTGATTTTGGGTGAAAAATTAGTAAGAAATGGGACTGATTGTTCTGTTCTGCTTAGTTTATTTCAGTTTTAGCTTGTAAGTGGGTGTTTCTCAATTGTATACTTCCTGTGTACTTGGGCGATGCCTCTTTTCTTGGAATAAACTCTCTCTTATTACTTATCAAAAAATAGAAAAACTGTAGAGATCTTACAATACTAATAAAATCATCAAATAAAAGGAAATTTAATCTTCTAGGCAATCACACGAACAATTGAGCCTCAAAACTATCACCGTTAGTTAAGCATATAGTCTGTCAACAAACAACGTAGTAAATTTTCCAGCCTAGGATTTATGGCTGACGAAGTATCAATTCTTAAACTGGAATTATAGAGGTTTGCTTGAAACAATTTCTCTAACCATTTACAATAGCACAATTAGAAATTTTTACTGTGCTTTATCTCTAACAACATGCCTAGACATATACAGACATGGATTGAACTACTACAACATATAGTAGCAAATGGATTAGGAGATAGGAGAGAATAAGAAATTTAGTATGAGAACGAGTTGTGGAAAAAAAAAATGACAAGTCTACAGATTGTAGGCATTAGGGTTTACAGAGAGAAGAAAAAACATAAAAAGGAGAATGATATAGTTCAAAAACCAGAACCTGTAACTTATTCACATCCCAACCAGAACCACTCTCTCACTTCAGAAACCAGCAAATCATCACCTTGTACCACTTCAACCATGCCAGCCAACAATCCTCTTTCAGTCCAGTTATAATATCAGAAACTCACTTTCCCATCCCGTTACACCTAGATGTACCATTGGTGATGAACCAAGGAAGGCCCAAACCACATTTGGGTCTATGCTCTAAAGGGACTCGTCAACATTAGAGTTGGAGCCACTTGAAATCTTTATAAAGGGCATGAACTTCTCCCTACCAAACAATGTGGGATCCCCCATTCACTACCTTCCTATACACAATTTGAGGAGTTACAAAAGTATAAGATTCCATGAAAAGCTATTGAAACAATCATCCATATAGATATAATTCCATAAATTCATGTACAGGCCAAACCCACCTATGGTACTAGTGTGTCATTTGCTAAAAGATAATATAAAATCAGATAAAGGAATTCAATATGCACGTGTGATATACTCACCAAGAAAAGTAGACATCAACTTATAAGCCAGATGATAAATCATAGATTTCTCTAATTAATATCCCGGGTTTGTATATCAAAACAATGGAAGGTGGGAAATACCTATCAATTAGCCAAAGAACTCCATCTCTCACACCCACCAAAACCAACGGTCCAACTGGCCGTTTCTGCTCTGTCGGAAAACGAGTAACAGCCACTGATACTCCTCCACCACCAACAGCTATCTCATTACCCTTTCTATCTTCCATTTCTTTCATCATGGCCACATCTTCCCCATCAACTTTAGATTGTTTAGGCAAAGATAAGAAAGGTGGAACAGAAGGAGCGTGCTGAAAAGAAGCTAATCGCACCACCTAAAACAGGGAGAAAATTTATAACTAGAAGCAACAAAGATGAGTAATGTCATTAGAGCAGTTACCTGAATTCAAAAAATTTACGTTCCAAAGAAAAAAAGATGACGATAAGGAAAATTGCTTGCCATTAGAGCATGTGGTAAACTATAGATGTAAAGTAAATATGAACATAATAAATCTTTAAACAATTTACCATCTACAGCTCATTATGACTCTACAGAAACCAAAGATTGCTGAAACTTAAACTATAACATATGTCTAGTGAACAAACCAAAAATATTCACAACATTAAAATACAAAAGCTAGTCACTAGGAATATGGAACAAATTCCAGAAGTATTGCTAGAGTATATAGAGCTAAAACAAGGTGCCAAATCCCTAAACAACTGAAAAAGAAAAATAAATTAGCAGTTTGCCGTCTACTCTGATTAAAATTCAGCAATAAACATTTAAGAAAAAAAATGAGAATTTCTCAACCTGTAGCATTGGGGGCCTCAATGATATTCTTTCTTGTGCAACAGATTGGGGACCGTCCACCGTGATTAGTGCTAATTCTCCATGTTCAGCAATCGCTCTAGCCTGAGTCTCTTTCAGTTTCATCTCCTCTTTCATCTTTCTTGTTTCCATGTCAATAGGCGCCACTCCAGCATCCACAAACACACATCTGAAAAATCACAGCACAAGAAATATGCATGGAATTACTAAAGCGGTAATGACATAGAAACAGCTCCTTAGTTGCTAGTCCATTTTCAACTCTTCAGTGGTTCTTGTTCTGTGGTAATGGTGGTGGAGGCAGCAACAAATAACTGATGAAATATCAGTAAAACGCAGTTGATTAACTATGATATTGCTACAGCTGCATACAACTTCTTTTGTTTCCTTTCCCCCTATTGAAAATCAAGATATATTCCTTTGAGAGAACAAAAAAGGGGCGATGATGGAAATAAGAGAAGAAAGGGGAAAAAGAAGAAAAAACATAGTATACCTAGAGGGTGAACAAGAGCATATATATGCTCCAAATCCTCAAAGCATCCATATAATTAGAAACACTAAAATATTAATAAGGACATTGTAAACAAAAGAAATTTAATTAAGTTTATTTCATATGGTCTTGCATAATACTTGCGGAGGGTTGTGCCCATCAGGGAATTACTATAGACAATGCATTGCTCTTTTGAAAAGAGGTGACTTAACTACAATGCCAAAAATCAGAATTTAATCAATTAAAACAATTCCAAGAGCAAGTCTCAATAAATACACTTAAATTATTGCTCTAGTTTATTGCAGAAGGTAACTTTACGGAACAGAAATATGGGTTATTCATCTCTTCTTAATATTCAATTACAAGGGTAGAGCTAATGTACAAATCAACCTAGTCGGTATGCCTTTCCATATTTCTGCAATCACTATTAGTATTGAAGAAACCAAGAAACTACGAGAGACATAAGTTTGCATCATAAACAATATCTTACTCTATGGTAGTAGGCGTAGCAACAAACAGCTGTCTTCGATGCCAAACAGCACTAGTAGCATAGGGAATTGCAACATCTCCGAGGTATCTATATTGAGGCCGCAAAGAAGATATGACAATGTATAGTTGATATGCAAAAGCACAATACTCAACAGTTTGGTCCCATGTAGTCCACTCTGGTTGTGGCAGAAGACCACCCACAGGTTGAAAAGTCTCCCAGCTGCAAACATTACATTAGTTTGGAAATCCTCTCAAGATCTTATTCAACCAGATATGAAAACCTATCTATATAGCCATTATATAGTAGTAAACACCACTTGGAAATCTTAATAAAAACGAATTGTTGAGAGAGAGAGAGAGAGAGACAGTGACAGAGCTCAGAAACAGAGACTTGAAAAAGATAAAAAGAGATTTGAGGGCAGCAGAAGGGAGGGTACATCACTCTCATCATTGGGCTTAAAGTATTGACTGCTTTACTCTCTTTATATCACTGTGTTCCACGTGGAACAAGTGAAGTCGTTAATATCTTCCAACTTCGATTAAATTAATAAGAAGAAATCAAATATATATCACTGTGTTCCATGTGGAACGAGAATTGGTAGTGTTGAGGTGGACAGGATGGTTTGGAATTGTTCAGGGAGTGGGAAATTTACTGTTCAATCCCTGTACAAGGTTTTGGCTTGTCGGACCCACATTTCTGTTCCTTAGAAAGCCTGAGGAAGTGTGGGCTTATTGTTATGGATTGGTGTTATATGTGCAAAAAATGTGGTGATCATTTATTATTACACTGAGGCAGAGAGGACTTTATGTGATGAGAATTTTAGCAGGACCGGATTGTATGGGTAATGCCTAAGAGGGTGGTGGATTTTCTATGATCTGTCGAAGGCTTTGTGGGGCGAGGTCTTTGCTAAGGCTGGAATTGCTTGGGTGATGCCCAAGAGTGTGGGTGAACCTCTTGCCGTGTTGCAGAGGGATTCTAGGAAATCGTCAAATAGCAACCATTTGGAAGACGCACCTCTCTGTCTTATGTGGTGTATTTGAATTGAGAGGATGGACGCTGTTTTGAGAATAGAGCACGATCAGTGGAAGGGATTAGAGCTTTCTTTTTTCATAATTTGATGCTTTGGCTTTGGTTATTGTGTTGGATGTGAATAGTCTTAATGACTTTTGTACTGTTTTTCAGGGTTAGCTTGTAATTAGGTGTCTCTTTCTTGTACACTTCCTGTTCCCAAAAGCTATGCCTAATTACGTTTCTTATTAAAACTCTAATAAAAAAAACATATAACTAGGTGTTATTCCCACTAGGTGCAAACAATCTCTGGGGGCTATTGAACTGGGAGATTTTTTCCTTGAATTATCCAATGTGCACTTATGGAAAACTCCTTGCCGAGGATCTGTACACCCCCAAGATTAGTTAGGACGCTATTCCTAGACACTGGATTTCAATAAAACAAATAACTAGGTGTTTTCTTTGTATTCTTCTTGTGTACATGCCAATTTACTTTATTCAATAAAATTTTATATACCCATCAAAAAGTAATGGGATTTTAGAAAGGTGACTGAACAGGACAGGCTGAAAGGCTAGAGTGGACATATGAACCGCTCTACTTATCTGCTTCAAAAGGAATTTTTCTTTCAATTCTATAAGTTAGGACATATAAAGTATGTCAGTCCATCTTCATGTTCAACGAACCAATCAAGCAATACTTTGCTCAAATAACTTAATGAAAACTGTAAAGAATAAACAATATGTAGGGAAGTCCAATGTTTAGGTAACTCCATTAAATTTAATATATTAGTCAAGCAAAGTAAATTTCATTCTCACCTGTAGAGCTGAAAATTGTGTGCTGCTGCCTCAGCCCCAGATTTATGAGAAGAGAATCCATCGTCAAAAGTAGCAAATGAACTACTTCCAAATCCTGATAAGGGCATTGACTGAATTGTTGAAATAGCTGTGGCAGCAACAGGGCTGATTCTCCTAGACGTTCGGTAGGCAACACCAAGTAGTGCCCCCCCATGCAACCCAATGACCTACAAGAAAGAGTTTTGAGTTACAGAAGAACTCTCACTCTGCAAGAAACCAGAGAACAAATTCTAGTCGAAACTTTCTAAGGGTGAAACTTCAAGGAGAAAGCTACATAGAAAGGTAGCAACATGCATAGTAACAGAGACACATTCTTTTCACGGTTTAAGAACATGAACTTGAAATTATTCCATCCCAAAACAACTCCTGCTTCCAATGAAGAAGGATTACAACAATCTTTCTCAGTGCCTTGCATCCTTTTTTAAAGAACAATACAACTGGTAATTAGTTTTTACTTTCTTTTTTCTTTTCTTCTTTTATCAAACAGTAAAGCTAATATAGGAAAATGAAGATAGAAACGCTTTGAGTTAAAGTGGACATTTATATTAAACATCCAAAAGGAGAAAGTAGGATACATCATAAGAGGAAGAATTTAATTTGGGATGTCCCAAGGAGAATTGCCAACATGACAATTAGTCTATCCAATATCCAATCAAATATTGGAAAATAGATCCTAAACAATCAAGAAAGCATATGAGAGTGAACCAAGGGAAAGTAACAGCTGATCAGCCGTAATATTCTCCTCTGACAACACTGGCTAAGCATAGGATATTTGGTATATATGCAAAACTAATAAGTCAATATGTTAACAGAATGTAATCATCTCCCTACCATGAAAGGTTCTAGTCAATTATTTAATCAATCAGTTTTCGTGACAAATGAGAGAAAAATGGAAAGGCATAGTGATTTAGAGTCAACCATTAATATTACCATTTAAATTTGATAGTCGTTCCAAGGAAACCACAGAAAATACGGATAAATTTCAGAAATACCACAATCATGTCGATATCAGGAGTAATGACTTTTTAACTTCAAGAATAAATTTTACAATTGATCGGCATTTTAGAAACATCAGAAGGAATGAAAAAACTACTTACGAAATTATGAAACACAAATAAGATTTCAAATGAAAGCTTAAAGCTCAGCAACAGAGACCAACCGGTTCACTGCGGCCACCTATAGACCTCATTAATATGTTTGATGTCCCATCATCCAATAAGATACGAACTTGAACAGAAGCTGCAGCAGCAGCAGAAGTAGCTGCAGCAGCAGCTTGCGCAGCAGCTGCAGCAGCTTCTTTTGCTTTTCTTGATGAACCCCCCTTAGGAATTATGGGAATTCTAGGAGGTAACGTAGATTCCAATATAGCAAACCTGTCACGACAAGTATCCCATGCAAGAAGCCTTGCACTTCCTGAATCAACAATCGACCAGTCACTAACCTTGTAGATAGAGAAGTAAGGGATATCAGGCCACACAATCGCAAGATACCTGCAACCAGATTTTACCAGATTGTGCAGTAAGAAAGCAGGTATTATAAGATTAGACTACACCACCTTCACATTCAATAAATCTAGAAAAGCTTGCAATGAAACACAGCTAAATTCAAGCTGACATGCCACATAACACAGCTGAACAATGAAAGAATAAGCTAGTTCAATGGAAATGCAAGTCTGCATCAAAATAATCCCCTGGAAAGATTTAAAATTGACACATTTGCAAACCAACATCAAGATTGTTAAAGCAGAAAATCAGAAGCAACTTACTTCCCTGAACTGCTTACAGAAAGAACTGAATACGAATCATGTGGAACAGGAGTGCTGATGTGCTTTTTAACCTGCTTGATAGGTAATGGTTCAAATGTTTCTCCCTTATACCTTCCTGTTTCTGATAAGGAGCTATTATTTCCAAGTGATGGATTTGCTGTATTGGACAAATGAAAATTTAGTAGCTTTAATTCTCTTTCAACTACGTACACCGCAGAATGTTCTCGGCTTCCTGATAGTGTTGGTAGGGGAGCTACAGCTGGAAGAGATCTAGCATCAAACTCGCTAACGATAACACCAATATTCGTTCCGGTAGCAACAAGGTGCGGCTGTAAAGGATGTGCTACCATACAATAAACCTGCACACAACTGAAGAGTTGTCAAAAACCCTTTTTTTAAACAAAAAAAAAAACAAGTATAAAGTTCATATATCACATTTGTCATTTCTTTTATGCGGGGGACTCCCTTAGAGTATAGACCATGCAAACACAATGTCTTTTACTCGGTTAAACCCTAGACCCATGTACAAATGCAACGTTTGTCATATTTGTCAAAAACATTTCTCTTTCCATTCCACAATGGATAGCTTTTTGAAACAAGTACTTTAATGACATATAACTAGAACAATATTCCCAAAATGTTGAAGATCAAGTGAAAGAAGCACAGGTAATAAAACACATATGGATCACCATGCCGCAGCTTAGGAAGACAATTATGTTCCTATTTCTTTAAAATATGTCAAAGCAAGTATTATAAAGTAGAGATAAGGCTGGGCCAAGCAAGCTTTTGGAGCTTCATCTATGCTTTCAATGGCATTACTTCATAGAAAACAGTGTAGATTAGTTATATGCGACCTGTTTCCAAAATAAGTGGATTAATTCTCTCCAAGTTGCTCGAACAATTAAGAACAAATCCAACCCATCAAAAGAAAAAACAAGACGTGTTGATCATGCATTACTAAAGGGCCAAACAGTATAATAACCGATGCATCAAGATAAGTTTTCTACCAGGGAGAAACAGGTGTGGCTCTCTCGGTGGAGCCCAGTTGAGGCCGCAAAAGGAGGAGGCGAGGCCGTATGTGTGGTCCTACAAGGGGGCTCTCATGCCAGCATGGGCACACTGTGATCAAAGTGGGGGAGACAGTGATGTCTGGATCACTGACAGAAACATTCGTCGAGCCCCTCTTGGTGTACAAGGCTTTGGCAAGGAGGCTGTCAAGCAGGATGCGGGGGACATGCGCAGGATTTTGGTGGAGGTGCAGGGCCAATTACAGAATCTGCAAAGAGAGGTGTTGTGTTGGGCAAAATAAGGAAGATGGAATTTCAAGGGAATTAAGGAGTTTAAAGGGAAGGGGCCGGGCTTGGAGCAAAGGCCCATTCAGACCTTTATTGCACAACATTGTAAGGCTAGGGGTAAGGGGCTTCAATGGAGGAAGGTTAATGGGCCGAAGGGGCAAGCTCAGCAAAGGAGACGAGCCTCTTGGGTGGGCCTTAGCCCACGAGTCCATCGGTAAGGAGGGAGGGCAGGCAATACAAGTTGGTTGGGCCTCAACCCAGGACTTCTTCCAGTAGCTGATCTTGTGCATAGCCACCAAAGACTATGCCGTATCGGATCATTATAGTTGATATGTTCACAGCTAGTGAGTAGTTGTTGATCCCCAGCCAAGTGCCAGCGCGGGACCTCCCATTGTGTATTTTGGGAGGTTTTAATATCACTAGATTTCCAAGTGAGTCTTCCGAAAATAGAAGAGTGCCGCCAACAATGGTAGAGTTCTCTGAATGTATCTTTGACTTGAACTTGGTTGGTATGCCACCAGTTAGGGGTTCCACCACGTGAGCTAATAATTAGACATGGTCTCGATTGGACCAATTCTTAATATCTCCAGAATAGGAAAGCCATTTCCCGGATGTTTGGAAAAGCAAATGCCTCGTCTTTGTTCAGATCGTTGGCTATTATGCTTGAATGTGGTGGTCTCCGAAGAGATTGACGGTATTTCAAATTTGAAAACATTTTTTTTATTGGCACCAAGTGTCTAGAACAGGTCCTGACTAATTGCGGGAGTGCACATGCCCTCGGCAAGGAGTTTTCCGCAAGTGCACCTCGATTACATCAAAGGAAAAATATCCCAGTCGAATGGCCCCGAAAGATTGTTTGCACCTAAGGGGATTTAAACTTTAGACCTAGAGGAAGCATACCCCTACGCCCAAGCTTTTACCACTTGAGCCAACCCCTTGAGTTCGACAACGGCTGAAAATATGCTATTGAAATCTAAAGGGGTCATAGAAAAGGTTAGATAGTGGTTATCCTCTTACTAGATACAGGGTACCCCTAACTTCATCCTTGCAGGTAAACTAAAAGCTTTAAAAAATATTTGAAGCTTTATAATACACATTTTTTCAGAGACATAAGGGAGAACAAGAAAAGCAAGATGAGGGAGATTCAGGAAATAGAAAGGCTCCAAGAGCCTAGCTCTCTTACCCAAGAAGAACTAACTCGGAAGACAATGTTGGGTGCGGAGCTCGAGAGGATTATCTTATTAGAAAAGACATCGTGGCAGCAAAAATCAAGAGTTTTGTGGTTATGGGAAGAATATTGGAGAACGAAATTCTTTCATAGAATGGAAAACTCATAGGAGAAACAACAATATAGAGATGCTAGAGATTGACGGTGTTGAATGTAGGGAAAAACAAGTAATTCACGACCATTTTAGTTGGTTTCTATGAGCAGCTACTAACTTAGCCGATGGGATGGCAGCCTTCCCTTGATGGTCTTGTGTTTGATTCCATTAGACCAAGAGATCTCTCTCAGATGGAGAGGGCCTTTGAGAAGAAAAAGGTTTTTGAAGTAGTGAGAAAAATGATCAAAGACAAGGCAACGGGGCCTAACGATTTCTCTATGGGCTTCTTTCAATAATACTGGGATGTAGTAAAGGAAGTTCTTATAAAGGTGTTTCAGAAGCTTTTCATGGCTGGAAAATTTTGGGAGAAGCCTAAATACCACTTTTCTTGCTTTGAATCCGAATAAGGTGAGAGCTTCTAACGTTAAAGAGTTTCCACCCATTAGCTTTGCGAATGGGCATACAATATCACATCCAAAGTGCTTCCAAATCGACTAACTGAGGTAGCAGGGAAAATCAATATCAAACCCCAAAATACCTTTGTAAAAGGTAGGCAAATTCTTGATGCGATTTTTATTGCTAATGAATATCTTGACAGTAGAATAAAGGCTGACACAACAGGGATCATTTGCAAGCTAGACATGGATAAGGCATACAATCATGTTAACTAGGACAACCTTCTATACCTTATTGAGAGATGTGGTTTTGGAGAATGGTGATGGTCGTGGATCTGTTAGTGCATATCAACAGTGAAATTCTATGTGTTGATAAATGGTATCCCCACTGGTTTCTTCCATGACTCAAGAGGCCTAAGACAAAGCGATCCATTGTCACTTTGTTGTTTGTCATTGTAATAGAGGGGCTAAGCAAGATGACCTCGGCCTTGGTTAATATTGGCTTTGTGGATGGATTTTTTATTGGAATCCCAGATAGGGGAATTATTAATATTTTTCATTTGTTGGTTGCAAATGACACTTATTTTTTGTGAGCCAGATCAAAATCAGGTTCGAGCTTTGAAGGCCTTGCTTCATTGTTTTGAAGTAGCATTTGGGTTGAAAGTAAACTTTGACAAATTAGATATGGTTCCAATTAGAGATGTTCCTAACATACGACAACTAGCTAGCACATTGGAGTGTAAGATACCCTCCATTCCTTTGACGTACTTGGGACTTTCGTTGGGGGTAGCTGCAAGTTCATCCTCTTTATGGGAGACAATAACTGAGAAAATAGAAAAGAGACTAATGAGATGGAAGAGAATGTACTTGTCGAAAGGTGGCAAGATTATCTTGATAAAGAGTACACTTTCTAATCTACTAACTTATTTTTTATCACTTTTCCCTATACCTGCAAGTGTGGCATTCCGAATTGAGAAATTCTAACGTGACTTCTTGTGGGGCAAATTGGGGGAGGCATTCAAATTCCATCTAGTCAAGTGGGACATGGTATGTCGTCCTACCTCTAACGGTGGCTTGAGTATTAGAAATGATGAGGACATGATAAGTGTATGAAAGTGTACTCCAAATATCATGATATTGAATTAAATTGCAAAATAATGAAAATAGAAATAATTGGATTTTATTTATTTTATTGAATTGAATTTCTATTTACATTGAGATGTCTTTAAGCATTATTTATCTTCTTTTATTTTTATTTCTTTATTTTCTTTATTTATTTTATTTCATTTTATTCTATTTTATTTTTTATTTCTTTCTTTTTTAGTAGTTGAAAGAGGGAAAAAGCACACACATGGACCTTCACTTGACCTATGAATAAATAGCAATGCATGATTGACTTCACTTTGGACTTCAACTCATCAGGGCCCCACAATCCACCAAGACTCCATTTGAACCCGCGAGTGCACTTAAGGATAACTTGGAGATGCAAGCCACACGGCTTTTAAACCTAAAAGGAGCACATGTATATATATACATATACGTTTGGAGGGGCGCCGCATATATATATATACATATATATATATAGACGTAGACGAATAGTAGGAAAGAAAATTGGAGCTGGAACGGACAAAGATGTACGAGACGAAACGAAATTCCTGTGGATGGCCGACTGTGTGTTTTTCCTTTTGAGATTTTTGCTTTTCATCATGTATATGGATAATTAAATTTTTAAGTAAGGCTATAGATAAACTTACACACTAGATGGTATTTTTAATTTATTTTTAATTCATGTATTTGATTTTTAATTTATTAAAACTCTTTGTTTTATCATTCTCAATATATTGTTGATGTTTTCTTCTCCAAATAATCTTAGAATTGATTTCGTTTATGAATTCGGTCATGTTTTTTTTATTGAATGAATTAGTTCTTTGATTATGTTTGAATCAATTAATTGTCTATATTGATTTAATTCTCTGCTGCAATATCGCTCCATGAGTATATTGTAGTCGTTGGGTTTTCTCAATGTGGATAACAATTTGTGTGATTTAAAAGTGATGGATGATTTTTCAAAAGGTTACATTTGACTTCATTTTGGTTTATAATTCAATATCTTCCGATTGAGAATTACGGAATTGAATTCTCAATTAGTTATCAATGAATTAAGAATAATTAAAATACCAGATATGTGCAAAGAATTTCCAACGCTCTACTGTTCGCCAAATTTGAATATTTTTCCCTTTAATTATTTTGTTTTATTTTAATTTACATTCAAAATCAATTTTTATTCTCTCATTAATTATTTAATATTTTTTTAGTTTCTTTACTATTTCTACTATTCTTTTAATTTGTCTTCCTGTAGAATCGACATTCCAAAACTACACTACAACTATTATTCTTTGGGCGTAATCAGGACATCTTCTAATATTGTCATTTCGGTTATTTTATTTATGTGCTACTTATTGGTTCTTATGTTTATTTTGGTTACTTGGGCTTGTTTTAATGGCCCTAAGCTTTAGCCCATACACTCTCTAGGGTTTATTTAGGATTTGTACGCTTTTGCTATTTAAAGGTTTGTAAGAGACATTGTGGGTTAAACAATGATGAATATTAAAATGCTTGTTGCAACCAACATTTCCCAATCCCCATTTCTCTGGCTGCTTCTTCTCTAACTCCTTCTTCTCTTCCTTTTTGCTATTATTCTATTTCTCTCTTGGGTTTCACATTTATCCTACATCAAGAAATATGAGGACTTTTAATCGGACCTACTCAGAAAATGGTTGTCGAGATATAATAAGGAACCAGAAACCATGTAGAAGGTGGTGATTGAATGCAAATATGGAGGAGGCTTATGGGGAGGATGGAGTACTAAAGAAGTTGGAGGAGCCTATAGAGTAGGGCTATGGAAACACATAAGAAGAGCATGGGGGTCTTTACTCGACATACTCTACTCCAGTTAAGTGAGGGCTCCAGGATTAAATTCTGAAAAGATAATTGGTATGGTGATATTGCTCTACAAGATTTATTCCCTTCACTATTCCAAATTGCTAGTGTCAAAGATGCTTCAGTGGCAGAAGTCATGGGGATATCAGATGGGCAAATCAGTAAGGCAACACAAGATTGTGAGATAAGCAGCTTTGCTGATTTTGACAGACTCTAGTACTCCAAACAACCGAGCAATCAACAAGAAGATGGGTTGTGGTGGTTACCCGCAGGGAAAGATATATTCTCGGTTCGCTCTTTTTATAAGGCTCTCACTCAAGAGCCCAACATTCAGTTTCCTTAGAGAAGGCTTTGGAGACATAAGGCGCCCCCAAAACTACTTTCTTCGTGTGGACAGCATCAATGGGCAAAATCCTCACAACTGACAACTTAAGGACGTGAGGGTTGTCATAGCATATTGATGTTGCATAGGTAAAGGAGAAGATGAGTCGGTGGACCATCTCCTACTACACTGCAAGACAACAAGAGTTTTATGGAATGAGGTGTTTGGTAGAGTAGAAATGACTTGGCTTATACCGGAGACTGGGGTGGCAGCGCTGGCCAACTAGACAAATATAAGAGGCATGCAACAGATTCAAGTGGTTTGGAGTTGATCCCTCTATGCATCACATGGTGTTTCTGGCAAAATCGTAATGAGCGGACGTTTGAAGACAAGGAAAAATTGTTAGAGGAATATATAACTTTATTTATAGCACTCTATTAATTGGACGATTGCTATTGACTTCAATAGCATGGACTTGCATAATTTTCTTGTTTGTTTTGTGCCTTCTTAGTTAGGGCATATAGCTGTTTTCTTGAATTTGTACAGGGATATGCATATTCTTTGATCAATAACATTTGTTTATTTATCAACAAAAAAATTCTACCAAAAAAGATTTTCTGACCTATATTTTTTACTTCATTATTAATGAAGGATAATCTTTTTTTTTTTTTTTTGGCAAGTATCTATACAGGATATCTTAGGTTCAGTAAGAATAGCTTAAAAAATGAACATGTTTTCCTCCCATGCCACCTAAAACACTAATCGAGTCTTCTAAAATATCAAACCTTGAATAAGACTTCTAGTTAAGTTATACAAGCAAAACAGAAAAAGTGAGAGAAAAAGCTACATACCCTAAGTTTCTTGTTAGGTGCAAGCACTTGTGGAGGCAGGAGTGAGGAAAGTTCACACAATGGTCTCGTGAGAGCTGAGTAAGTGGGGTGTTCAATGGCCCTACCAAAAGTCCAGAAACAGCTCTGATTAATAATTAAGCAGAAAAAAGGCAAGAGAAAAAAGTGCACCCCCAGAATTAGTAGGGACGCTGTTTCTGACACCCACTGCCAATAAAAAAAAACAAACAAACTACTTGAAACTTTCAATGGAAAAGGGTACTACAAATATGCATACCAAATATGGGAATCTTTCACACAAGTTAGAATATCAAGGTTTGGAGCCCGAGGATGGCACCAAGATACCACACTATGGCAAGCCAGTCTTGGAACAGGTTTAATACGCCGCAACTCCTGAGAGACAAAAGTGAACCACAACAACTTTTTTATAAGTAAAAGGTTTCATTCACACAACAGAGAATAGGCATAGCCCAAGTACAAGAGAAGTATACAAGAGCAAACACCTAGCTGGAAGAACAAATAGATACAAGGAAATCATTGAAATCAATCCCACTAAAATCAATAGCCATTGCACATAGAAATAACGTATCAAAAATAAATGAGATTAGATAAGAGAACATGACAAAGCTTCAAAAACTCCAATAACACAAGTTAGAATAAATAATCTCTTACCTTGAAAGAGATCGTGTCCCATATTGCTAATGTCTTATCTGCACCAATTGTAATAAGCTGTGGAGCACCACCAATCACTCTAGAAAGTTCAACTGCCACAACCCCACCATCATGTGCCTAGAAGTATGCAAATTGTATTAGAAATAGCTCCTCCATTTTACCCAGTGCAAAGAATTGGAATGTACACTGCATCTCTGCCTCACAACCAAGATCAACTAAGCATTTATTAAGTTCCTAAAAGTTATGCCACGAAGGGAAATAAAAACAAAGATGAGAAAATTATTAGAAAGAGAAGTTCAAACATAATCTATAAATAGTGAAATATCGCATAAATGTCACACTTTATTTGGTTTACACCATGTTAGACTCCTTAGATTGCCACCAAACTTAGATACAATATCAATGGCACCATCAAGTCCCAACTAGGGAGGCAAAGTAGCTCACGTATGAAGAGCCTCGCTAACGTATAAAACTTCATCACTGACCATACATCAGTGACTTAAGTTATTTATTTTTTATGTCGGGAAACCTCTCCAAGGTAGGACCCTTAAGACCTACCCCGGTCCCGTGCACCACACCCTTGAAAGTTTCCCTAAACAAAAACATCATTGACTTGAAATAAGAAGAGTCCAATGAAAGAACAAAGAGATCATACTTTTAAGCTTAACTTGGGTACAAGTTCTCGTGAATCTTGACCATGGTCAGCACTCCAAAGTACAAGAAAGCCATCACTAGCACCTGAGACCAAAAGTGCCTACAATCAAAAGCAAATACAGTTAAAACTTGTATAATGATGTAAAACCATCAAGAAACAATCATGCAGCATGCATGCAACCATACAAAAATATATGTTCAATGCAAATTCATGATGATATTTCAAAAGTTGCCACCAAGTAAGCACACATGCACACATTTACATACATGTAGTAATTTGGTTGCAGTAAAAGTTGAAACCACACTAGACTTGGGTATTAAGAAACTCACTAGAGCCTCACCAATATTTTTTTTTATTGGTAAATTTTTTTTTATCATAAGAATAGGAAAGAGCCCAAGTACACAAGACAAATACAAGAGCATCACATATGCATGATAAATTGATAATCTAGTGATACTAGAAATTTATGAAAGTTCATGCCAATCAAATTAATTGCTATCAACTAATGGAATAAAGTAGTAAAAAATAAAGTTCTAAGCTCATTCATGATTGCTCACGATCTTCAAATCTTCTTCCGTCCCTCTCCCACAAAAGACACCACCATGGGCAATATCATAACAGTCTTTCACATTGTTGCAATTTGAGAATTGCCTTGAAAGCCTTTCCAAGATGCTAGGAGATCAATCACCCTTCTCGACATCACCCAAATTAATCCCAACCGAGCAAAGAATTCATACCACTAGGTCAAAACAATCTCATAGTGTAGTATACGATCAACAGACCACCCGTCATTTTGCACATATAACACCAATCCACGACAATGCTTTAACATTTCCTTAGGTTGTCATTGTCTAATGCGAGGATCTTCCAAAGAAAAAGACGTCCATACAAAGACGATTACTTTAAAGGAGCCTTTGTCTTCCAAATACTCTTCCACGAGAATGGGCTTGCATTGTACATACCAAGGAAAGGGTAGAATGAGCGACGGTGAACTTCCCTTTAGAGGGGGGCCAAGAAATCTTATCTTCAACTCCCCCTCACTATGGAGTACCAGATCCTCTTCTTTTGTACTTCCAAAGCCCCACCACATGTGGCCCACCGACTTCGTTTTCGTTTGAGCATCCTGCTCCCCATGCCCCGCCATGCTTTTATATGATGGCCCTCCACAAACCCCCCCAACCTCCCAAAAAAAAAAAACTCTTATTGGCATTTCCATAGTGATTTACCCAATAAAGCCTTGTTAAAAAATTGAAAATTCTGGATACCCAGTCCAACCTTTTGAAACTGGGGAACAAATAGTGGCACATTCTACCAAACAAAAATTAAACTCATCCATCCGCCTAAAAAAACCCCACTGAGGTTTCTCCATGTGGTAAGCAAAAATAGAGATAACAAATACGTCGGAAAGTTGGAGAGAGTACTTTTAATGAGTGTGACCCTACCACCTTTGGTTAATTTCTGCTCCATTTGTTCTAGCACATCACAATTTGATTTAATTTGAAAGGAGTACCCAATTGGGAAGTGAAGCCATGCCCGCCACATTATGAACATTCCCCACTGGAACTACTTTTTACTTGGCCAGGTTCACCTTCAATCCAATAAAGGCTTCAAAGTAAAGAATGAGAGAGCTCCAATCTCCAATGTGGTCATGGCTAGCCCCACAAAAGATTGGAGTGTCATCAACGAATAAGATATAAGATAATTGAGAGGACCAATGTTTGCCTCCCTGAGTGAGAATATGGATGAGAAACCACCCTCCACGAGACCTGAGATCATCTTGCTACAAGCTTCCGTTACAAAAACAAATGATAATGGGGGTAGAGAAATGCCTAAACTACTGCAAAGAACATTCTTGGTCTTCAAAATTTCGACCGTTGCTTCCAATGTATATCAGCAAAATGTAGCACCTGCATTAGAGGTGCTAGTTGTTGCATCGTTCAACAAGACAAAAGAGTTCCCCACCCCCCCTACTAATAACGAATTGTTTGGCTTCAATCCAAACACTAAGAGTCTAAGCTCCATGTTTCAGCAAAAAGGGAGAGAAGAATCAAGAATAGACACAAGGGAAGGAAGGGCAAGGGATAAGAAAAAGAGAAAAAAACCTAAAGAAATCTTGAAGGAACAAGAGAAGAGAAAATTAGAGGGAATTATTTCCGGCAAGGAGCGCCGGAGATGGGAATACAAGAGGACATGAGAGAAAGAGGAGTAGAGATGTAGGTGCTAGTTGTGTGAAGACCAACAGTCAAAATTTAATGGGGGTAGAGATGCAAGGTAAGTAATATCTTTTTTTTTATGTAAGTAATAATAGAAATTTTATTCCAAAAAAGAGGTACAGCCCAAGTACACAGGGAGTATACAATTGGGAACACCTACATACAAGCTGGCACAAAAAAGCCAGAACTATACAGTTTTTTTTTTTTTGACAAGTAATAAAAGATTTTATTCCATAGAAAAAGGCATATGCCTTAGTACACAAGACGTATACAAAAGGAAATACCTACTTCCTTCATACAACAAAAAGAAAAAACAAAATCCCAAAGTTCTAAAACAAAATCTGAAAATCATCAACCATTACAAAAGATTTAACCCAAAAACCCAAAGTGCTCAAGAAGCAGCCCCTAAGATCACCCCAAGAGCGCTCTTTGTCTTCGAAGCATCTCCCATTTATTTCAAGCCATAAGCACCACATAAGACAAAGATGGATCATTTTTCAAACAGGTTTCACCTTTTTGCAATTCTTGAAATAAATCCACCCAATCAATAAGTCCATCACATCTTTGGGCATAACTCATTGAAAACCAGTCCAGCTCAAAACTTCATGCCACAAGAATCTTGCCACTTCACAATGGAGAAGTAGATAGTTAACGGATTCCCCATTAACACCTTTCCCCACAAAGCCACCCAACAAAAAAAAGCAACCTTAGGAGGGACTTTCACTTTCCAAAAATTTTTTCAAGGAAAGACACAAGAACTATGGCTGGACAAAGTTCTATAAAAAGAAGAAACAGAAAATTGTCCATTAGCCTCAAGAGTCGACACCATACTATCCTCTCTTCCCACCAACAGTTTTGAACTATAAAGCATGGCCAGCAATGTTTAAATTTCATCCACTTCCCAATCATTGGCGTCCCTCTTAAAAACAACATTCCAATCAATATTATTATTGCCCCAATAGTACAACTCAAAAACTGCAGCTTGTTGTTCCCTTGCTCTAAACAGGGCTGGAAATTGATCTTTTAAAATTACGTTCCCACACCATTGATCATGCCAAAAAAGAATCCTCTTCCCATCCCCCACCTTTAATCTAAAATTTTTTGCAAAAGCATCCCATCCTTTTCTAATGAATTTCCACAAACTTATCCCATAAGCTCCACTAGACTCTTTAGAACACCAGCCTCCCCACTCACTACCATATATCGCATCTATCACATTTTTCCAAAGAACTTTACTTTCCAATTGATATCTCCAAAGCTATTTCCCAAGAAGGGCTCTATTAAAAACCCTCAAATCTTTAATTCCCAACCCCTCATTATCAACCGGTTGACAAACTTTCTTTCAACTAACCAAATGAAGCTTTTTATCTTCACCTATACCCCACAAAAAATTCCGAAATAAAATTCCAATTCTCTTTTCAACACTAGCCGGGAGAGAAAAAAGAGAGAAAATAGGTTGGAAGATTTGATAAAGTACTTTTAATAAGAGTATCTTCCCCCCTTAGACAAGTGTATCTTTTTCCACCCGGCCAACCTCCTCTCGATTTTTTCTATAACCCCATCCCAAATATTAAATGCTTTGAAAGATGCCCCCAAAGGAAGCCCAAGATACCTCAAAGGCAATGAAGAAATTCTGCACCCCAGTAAGTTAGCCAAAGCTGAAATATTTTGTACATCACCCACTGGAACAATTTCAAACTTTGACAAGTTAAATTTCAACCCCGAGACAGCTTGGAAACACAACAAAAGTGCTCTTAAAACACGTAGAATTTTTGGATCAGGATAACTAAAAATCAAAGAATCGTCGGCAAAAAATAAATTAGAGATCCTCACACAATTCCTTGTCTCGTTCCCCATCACAAAGCTGGATATTAAATTACTCTCCACTGCCCTTTCAATCATTCTGCTCAAAGCATCCATAACTATAACAAAAAGAAAGGGGGAAATGGGATCGCCTTGCCTCAAACCACGTGAACTCCTAAAAAAACCAGCCGGTTCTCTATTCACCAAAATAGAAAATTTTGGAGTCGACACACAATACTCTATCCACGAGCACCATTTAGCACCAAATCCATATCTCCTCAACAAATAATCAAGAAAATCCCAACTTACATGATTATAATAAGCTTTCTCCACATCCAATTTAATAAGAATACTAGCTTTCTCCATTTTGAGCCTACTCTCCAAACATTCGTTTGCAATCAAAACTGAATCTAAAATCTGTCTTTCTCTCACAAAAGCATTTTGAGAGGGTGAAATAATCCTCTCCATCACCCTACTCAAAACGGTTTGACAACACCTTTAAGATAACTTTGTAAACACCATTCACCAATCTAATAGGCCTAAAATCTCTCATCTTTACCGCCCCTACCTTTTTTGGAATAAGAGCAATGAAAGTCGCATTCAAACTCTTCTCAAACCTCATATGCGAGTGAAACTCAGCAAAAACCTTCAAAAAAATCAACTCTAACAACATCCCAACAAGCTTGAAAAAAAACCATAGGAAAGCTGTCCGGACCTGGTGCCTTATCCTTGTCCATACCTTTTACAACATCTAAAATTTCATCTTCTTCAAACTCTCTCTCCAGCCAATCAGCATCAATCAGCTCTAACAAGTTAAAAACTAGACTATTCAGTTTTGGTCTCCAAGAGAAAGCTTCAGAAACAACTTCTTGTAATAACTCACGATATAATCCCTTATTTCTTCATTATCCAAAATCAAATTATTTCCATCCCGAACAATCTCGATCACATTGTTTCTTCTATGAGAATTCGCCATTTGATGAATAAATTTGGTACACTTATCCCCTTCATTCAACCACAACACCCAGATCAGAAACCAGCTCATATTTTCTGTTCCTTTCATCATCTGATAACCCCCCATGCACCTCCTTATCGTCAAAAATTCTCAGTTCCTCCATAAGTTGTTTCCTCTTATTTTCCAACAACCCAAATTCCTCTTTATTCCATCTCTTTAAATCTTTCTTAAGAGATTTTAATTTCCCAGCCAGAACAAAGCTAGGAGAGCCAGTAATATTGTAGGAGTTCCACCATCTTCTCACCTTTTCCACAAAACCTTCAACCCTTAGCCACATATACTCAAATTTAAAGTAGCTTCTTCTAGGAACAAAACCACCACAATCCAGCATAATGGGAAAATGGTCGGAGCACAATCTTGGCAACAATTTCTGCTTCAAACCTGAAAAATGGGCCTCCCAAGAAGGCGAAACTAGAAACCTATCCAACCTTGATGAAGATCTACTATTTGACCAAGAATATTCACCTCCCGCCAAAGGTAAATCGATAAGATTTAAATCAAAAATCAAATCAGAAAATGAAGACATAACACTTGACAAAAAGGAAGCCTCCGTCCTCTCACTAGGGAACCGCACAATGTTCAAATCTCCTCCAAAACACCAAGGTATATTCCAACAATTATAAATTCCTGACATCTCATCCCATAAAAGAGACCTTTTACTATCCACATTAGGGCCATAAACTCCACCAAAAGCCCACTCAAAACCATCATCAAGGTTTTTAAAATGACAAGCAACCAAATATTCCCCCACATAATGATCCAGCAACTCCACTTCCTGCCTATTCCACAAAATTAAGATTCCTCCCGCTGCTCTATTAGAGACCAGCTCAACCCTTCCCACACTACAGCAATGCCACAAATTATGAATGATGGCTTGACTCACAAACTTCAATTTGGTCTCTTGAAAGCAGATTACATTTGCATTCCAACGACACAACAAGTTCTTTTCCCTGAGGTGCTTCCTATAATCATTCGAACCCCTAACATTCCATGAAAAGATTTTTGGCTTCATGACAAACCATTAACAGCCCTCACCTTGCCCTTTTTACTGCCATCACTACCCTCCCTAGATTTGTATTTAATAGAGCACTCCAGCCTTTTTAATTCCCTATCCATTTTTGCTACTGCTTTAGCCAAAGCAGGTTGACCTACTTCTAAAGCAATCAAGATGGCTCTAAATTGTTCTTCATATCCTTCAATAGAAATCCCAACAACATCTCTAATTTCCTCAGCCTTTCTCAACACCCAATCAGAAGGATTTTTTGTCCAAACATTGTCTAGGTTAAAATAGCATAGCGGAACAAGATTTAAATCCTCAACTGGTTCTGAAATTTCTCCTGACTCATAAGAAGCATCATTTTCTCTTCCCCTAACACCATCTGTAAATCAAAATTATTAAGAAGAGTACACGGGACCTCTTCCATCAACAACACTCCCCTGAAACCCGTCAACACCCTCCGCTTCAGCATTTTTCTCAAACCTAGCCTCTTGAGACTTCGGAGGAACCTCAACCTCCCTATCCACACTAGATTCCTCACCCATACCCTTCTCCAAAGATCCACCCACCTCCATCCCATCATTCGAAAACTTAGAAAGCTTCAGACCACTACTAGAATATCCCACTATCTCCATCAACCTCTTCTGCGAAGATTCTGGCTTAATCGAATCTCTCTCCATTCTGGGCTGAGACTTCCTTTGGTTCGGAGCTGCATTCGAAGACACTTTATTGTTCCAGGTCACCAATCTCGGCACCGGGATAGTCCCCGTCGACTCACACCTCACCGGCGACCTTGTCTATGGTGGTGGGCCTAGCCTCTGAGAAGACCCACCCACAGGAGCAGTGGGAATGGGCGACAGAGGCCCATTTACTCTCAGACACGAAGCACCACTGTGCTTACTTTCTAAAAGATTAGGGCCCTTTACCATCGACAGATTAGAGCCTTTAGAGGGCCCATCAGAGTTGTGAATATAAGACCCACGTAAGACCTTATCTTTTAAAACATTTATGGGTCCCCGACCCCAACTCATTAAAGAGCCCAATCCCTCATCTACTGCAGCTAACAAAACATCAATTTGTCCTTTCCAACCCATTAATGCAGAACGAATGTGGCATAGCGTCCCTTCGAATTTCCCCATTAATGCCTACATCTCGGACACCAAACGCCACCTTCTTCCTCAACAAAATTATGACTGTTCATCTGCTTCATACCTTCCCTCTCAGCCCTTCTTAACGACACAACCAAATCTCTATTATTGCAAACACCATTACCAACAACTGCAAGATACTTGGCAGCAGCCAAATAAGGAGCATCTTTGGAATTCTTCTCCCTTGCAACTCCATGATGAACTTTGTTTTCATTATCTAAAATTGAGGATTTCAAGCCCACAATCTCCCATGACTTCTTCACAAATCCTAGCCAACCACTTCCATTTCTCCCTTCAGGAACAACAATAAAACCTTTCCCCTTACCCTCTCCCAACTCAATCAACTTAAGGAACCTTCCAAAAGAATTCCGAGAGAGTTGGATAAGGAAAACTATGTTACCCTCCCTTCTAGTCTGATAAAAATTCCTTTTCCCCATAAGACTCGGGCAATCCTCAACCACCTTAGCCATCCATAACACCACATCTCCACTAAGGTAAAGAACCTTAATGAAATTCTTACTTTTTTTGGCTATACTAAAAAGATTACCTCCTTTCCTTTTAAATACAAAAAACTTTGCTTCCACCCGAAAGCTGCACTCCATCGATGACCACCAAGACCAAGGAAAGAAAATCTAGAAAGAAAATAAATAATAGCAAAGATAACGATTAACCCCGACGAGAAGTGCCGGAATTATGATAAGAAATCGTAGGAGAAAAAGATGGGGAAGAGAGAGGAGAGGGAAAGATGAGAGGAAAGGGGTTTCTACCTTGTAATTTGTAGGTACGATTGTAATAATAGGAGTTGATTGAACTGAACAGTACAATCAGCTCCGTTTCTAACAAGATTTTTCACCCAAAAATTAAGAGTGCTTGGGAAAAACTCCCTGATTTCCGCAAAAGAATGTTCACAATTATTAAAGCATCTCCTATTTCTTTCGACCCATAGACACAAGAATAAACATAAGGGAATCATCTTCATGGCAGCAGCACTAATATCTGTCACCACAATGAGTAGCCAAGTTGAATAAAGGTCCAGCACATGCATAGGAATTGCCCAAAAAAAACCAGCCTTTGTAGAAATCCTGTTCCAAAGCATTATTGCAACTTCACAATGGAGAAATAGATGATCGATGGATTCGCATCCTTTTTGCACATAAAACACCAATCGGCCACTTGAACACCTCTCTTCCTCAAATTGTCAATGGTCAAAATTTTTCGCATGGAGACAAGCCAGTTGAAGAAAGAGACTTTACTAGGTACTTTAGCTTTCCAAATACTTCGCTACGGGTAGTCTTCAAGTCCATGATTGATTAGAGCCTTGTAATAGGAACACACAGAAATTCTGGCATCATTGGAATGAGACCAAAGCAACAAATCCTCCCTGCAATGATCAATCTTCTTTGCATACAATCTTGCCAAAAAATCTGAAACTTCAATTTCTTTCCAATCATGGATATCTCTAGAAAATTCCACATTCCAACATAACAAATCGTTAGAAAGGAAATAGGAATCCGCAATAGAGGCCTCCTTATACTTTGCAATCCTAAAAAGATTAGGGAATGTCACTTTGAGGGGGGAATCCTCACACTAAATGTCATGCCAAAAGAAAACCTTGTTCCCATTTCCCACCTTGAGGACAATATGCGAAACAAAATCATTCCATTCATTGCGGATAGTCTTCCATAAACCCATTTCAAAGGCCCCTCTAACTTCATTCATGCACCAATTCCACCACATCTTCCCATGTTTAACATCCACTAGATTTTTCCAAAGGGCATTACACTCGGTGTGGTATCTCCAAAGCCATTTTCCAATAAGAGCTTTATTGAAAATTCTTAGGTTGCACACACCTAAACCTCCTTGTTTTACCATAAGACAAACCTTATTCCAACTCACCAAATGAAATTTTTTATCCTCGCCAATACTTTTCAATATTTTTAGCAACCCCAACCGGTAGAGGGAAGAGTGAGAGGTAATAAGTTGGGAGATTAGTCAACGTACTCTTGATGAGGGTAATTCTTCCACCCTTAGACAGATATAGTTTTTTCCAGCCTTCAAGCCTCTTTCTAAACTTCTCAATAACCCCATCCCAAATACTAATTGCTTTGTGAGAAGGTCCCAAAGGCAAGCCAAGGTATTTCAAAGGTAGCAAAGCAATCTTGCAACCCAAAATGTTGGCAAGATCCAAAATGTTCCCAACAAGTCCCACTAAAACAATTTTAGATTTAGAAAAATTAATTCTCAGACCAGAAACCACTTCAAAGCATAAAAAAAGAGCTCACAACACCCGAAGATGATCTCCATTGCAATCACTAAAGATTAAAGGATCATCAACAAATAACAAGTGAGAGACAAAAATATTTTCCCGAGATTCATTTCCCACCACAAAGCTTGACAAAAGATTTTCATGAACAGCCGCGTTAATCATACAACTCAAGGCATCCATCACCATGACAAAAAGAAAAGGGGATAGTGGATTACCTTGCCTCAAGCCTCGAGTGCTATTAAAGAAGCCAACCGGATTACCATTAACCAGAATAAAGAATCTTGCCATTGAAATGCAAAATTTAATCCAAGAACACTATTTTTCACCAAAATTGAATTGCCCAAGGATATATAGTAAAAAATCCCAATTACATGGTCGAAGATCTTTTCCATATCCAATTTTACTAAAACTCCAAGCTTCCTTGACTTAAGTCTGCTATCCAAGCATTCATTAGCAATAAGGACTGAATCAAGGATTTGTCTACCCTTAACAAAGGCATTTTGGTGTTTCGAAATAATCTTGTCCATCACCAAGCTAATACGATTGGCCAAAACCTTGGCTACAATTTTCTAGACCTCATTCACCAAACTAATTGGGCGATAATCCCTTGACTCCAATGCTCCAACTTTTTTAGGAATAGAGCAATAAAAGTTGTATTAAACATTTCTCAAATTTCAGGTGAGTGAAATTCATTGAATACTTTCAAAATATCTTCTTTTATGATATTCTAGCATGCTTGAAAGAAAGCCATCGAAAACACATCAGGGCCTGGAGCCTTATCTTTATTCATACCTCTAATCACATCAAGGATTTCCTCCTCTTCGAAGGGTCTCTCTAGCCAATTAGCACTCGAGAAACATCAGGGTCTCTCTATGGGATCAAACATGAGACCATCTAACTTAGGTCTTCAAGAAAATTCTTCACAAAAGAGCTTCTTGTAAAAAATCACAATATAATCTTCAATTTCCCCAATATCAGAGAGAACATTAACACCGTCTTGAAGAGATTCAATGGCATTGTTTCTGCAATGAGAGTTTGTCATTTTTTGAAAGAATTTCGTGCAATTGTCACCTTCTTTCTACCAGAGAATCTTTTGCCTCCAAGAGATTTCCTCCAAAAGAGAGAGGTGATCAATATCAACAATAATCTCTTTTTTCTTATTCAACTCCTTAGAAGAAAGACCATCTGCAGTCTCCTTGGCTTCAAGAGATTGAAGTTGAGCAAGAAGCTGAATTTTCCTATTTGTAACATTGCCAAAAGTCTCCTTATTCTAGATTTTCAAATCCTTTTTCAGCACTTTAAGTTTATCCTCGAGGACAAAACTTGGAGTACCAGAAAAATTGTAAGAGTTTCACCACATTCTAATTCTTTCAACAAAGCTTTCATCTTTCAACCGCATATTTTTTAATTTAAAATAGCCTATTTCCTCTAGGAATACCACCACAATCCAGAAAAATAGGGTGATGATCAGAAAGAATTTTCACTTGTCTCTTTAAACTCGAATCCGGAAATAGGGCCTCCCAAGATGAAGAAATCAAAAATCTGTCAAGTCGAGACCAAGCAACTCCATTTGACCAAGTAAAATTGCCCCCAACCATGGGTAAATCAATCAAGTGTAGCTCAGAGATAAGATCTAAAAAATCAGCCATTACTCTAGTAGACTAAGAAATGCCGCTTCTCTCACAAGGAAAGCGGGTGACATTGAAGTCCCCTCCAAAACACCAAGGAATATCCCACCAGCTATGAAGTCCAGCCATCTCATCCTACAAAATGCTTCTGACAAGCAACAAGAAAGTTTCCCACATAGTGGTTAACAACTTCCACAGCCCATCTATCCCACATAATAATAATACCCCTAAAGCACCTATAGAAGCAAAATCAATCCAGCCTACCCAACAATAATTCCAAAGGCTATTGACCACTGAGTAATTAATGGTCTTCAATTTAGTTTCTTGTAAACAAACAACATCGGCTTTCCATTGACGAATCATATTTTTGACCCGCAGGCGTTTTCTATAGTTATTTTAATCCCCGAACATTCCAAGATAAGATCTTTGGCTTCATTGGGGAATAAATTCAGCCCTCTTCTTGCCTTTCAAACTAGAGGATTTTCTGGTCTCATTGTCATAATTAATGGAGCATTCCAACCTTTTAAGCTCCCTATTTTTTTGGAAGCAGATATGTCCATCAAAGGCTGATTACCATCCATGGTGATGAGTAAAGCTCTAAATTGCTCCTCATACCCATCAAAAGATAACCCCACAATATTTCTGATCTCATCCACCTTTCTCAATGCCTAATCAGAGAAATTAAAAGACCAATCGGTGCTAGGGCTCAAAGAACACAGAGGAGTAATATCAGAATTATCCTCATTATCGAAAGCATGCAACTCTTTTGAATCATCGAAATCAAAAACAGAAACACCATCACCAGTGAGCTCTAGTTGGAGCTCATGTAAAGTCTGAGAACAAGGGACCATAGAAATAGAAGCATCCAAATGCAACTGACCATCAGAATAAGGAACTAGAGTGTCTCCAATCTCCAGAGTGTACAACAAAAGATGAGACTTCCAAAAGAGGGACTAAGTCGCCAAACATATCCTTCGGAGAGGAAGGAACAATTGGGAGGTTAATCTGAGGAGGAACAACTGCCGAACAGGCTCCAAGAGACTCTCCCACACCCATCGATTTTTTTTGTGAAGGAAGCCTCGGCGCAAGCATAAGAGTGGGCTTAGACATGGAGATATTCGCAGACGTGGAAGAAGCATTCGACTGATTGCCAAAGCCACTATTCTTCGCCGGAAAACCGCCAACGGGGTTCCCTATCACCGTCAGCAACAATGGAGGAGGAGGATCAACTTTCTGGGCCTCCGCTTCAATGGGTTTGAAGGAGACCTTTTTTGGGTTTTCTGAGATCTGATGCGCGGGTCAAGAGTTTGGGTTTTTCTAAAAAATGGCCGAAAGGATGGGCCTGTCCCAATGTTTTTTGCATAAAGAGACTTGTGGCGATTTGCTTCAGCAAAAGAAAAAGCTAAAGGACCTAAATCCAAAATAAGGCCCAATCCGTGCTCTACCATCTTCAACAAAGAATCCAGCTTAGTCTTACATCCCTGTAACTTAGCTTTCACATGCCAAAGAGGCCTTTCAGCTTCCCCTATACACTGCGCAAACTGGGAAGGCGAAACTATATTTCCTGTTGGATTCGATCTCGCGGGAACCATTAGGGCAGATAAAAATGGGGCCTTGCGGGGAGAAGGTTCTTCATTCGACTGTATGGTCATTTTTGAGTTAGAAAGGCTGCCTCTATTTTCAGAAACAAGAACAGGGGAATTTGAAGCTAACAAACTTCTCATCATTCTCGTGAAGCTAACCCATCCATTACCGTTATTGCCTTTGGGGATAACAATAACACCCCAACTTTTCCCCGAACCTATCTCAAAAAGTTTCAAAAACCTACCATGAGTTATTACTAGGTTGAAGCAAGAAAACTCTGTTACTCTCTCTCTTGGATTGAACAGGTAGATTGTTACCAAAAGACTTAAAAATATCCTCGAAAGCCTTAGACAACCAAACAATCACCTCTCTACTTAGAAACAAAGCCACTGAGAACTTCCTACCTCTCTTGATTAGACAAAAAGAGTTTCTCCCCTTCTACTAATCGCAAACTGCTTTGCTTCAATTCACACACCATGCTCCATTGAGAACAAAAACCAAAGGAGAAAAGGAGAACCAGAAGCACCAAAACGAGAGAAAAAAACAAGAGGGAAATAAAGCGAAAGAGAGAGGAAACAAGAGGGACAAGGGGAAAGGGGTAAGAGGGATAAGAGTCAGAAAGAAGGGAAAATGATAAAAGGGAAACAAATGAACGGGAAAGTCACTGGCGAGAAGAACTGGTGATGGGAAGGCAAAAAGTCATGAAGACACTATAAGGTAAGTAATATCAACGGACGAAGGACATTAGAGGGAATTATCAACGTGCTAGTTGTCCTCCAGAGTTGTAAGGTAAGTAATATGATCACGCCCTTCATTACACGCATGTTTTCATGTTAGTAATAAGATCATGCCATTTGGACATGCATATTTTATAAAGTTGTGTGAGCCATTATGATCATGTCTTTTAAATTGCATGTTTTTTTTTTTTTTTAAAAACCATGAAGATATTTTATAAACAGAAGTTCATTGCTCATGTCATGGTTTTTAAAGCATTATGATATGTAAAGCCTAATCATTGATTGCCCCTTTTACGAACCAAGTCACGATGAAATTGATTTTTGAGTGCCATGATTTATGCATATTTTTAAGTAATTTTGTATTATATATGCATCATAATATGATATGATAAGATATGACAAGAAAGCACTCAAATATGATCATAATGAATGTATGAAAGTTAAGATACGGCTAATGTCATGATATGTATGATACTACCATAAAGTAAGGGTATAATGCATTGTCAAGATAGGAACACTATCATTCTCATGTATATATTCCTAAACCTGGGTCAGGCGCAATCAAGAACATCAAGATCACTAACCCTAACTCGCAGGGTCAACATTGCCTACTGGCCAATGAGGAAAGTGAGAAAATTTAAGGAATTATGCACAATTCATGTACATGTTTAATTATGTTTTAAAGACTGCACGTTTTTCAATGAACCCTATTTTGTATTATGTTTACAATATGATATATTACTTATTGTCAACTCATTTTTTAATGTTTTATATGTTATAAGGACCCCAGGTTATGATCAATGTGAGAATAATGTTGCAAAACAGGACTTGACTCAAAAAGACGAGGCAGAGGCCTAGATTGACCTGATCATTATTGTGTTTTTTATTTATTTATGCTTTCATTCATTAGAAGTTATTTTGTTAAGCATAAGACTTTGAACTATTCTAGTAAGTGCTTCCGCGGATTTCTTTTTAAATTTTCAGTAAAGCTCTACTTGGAAAATAGATTTGGAGGTAACATTTTGAGATTAATGCATTATGGAGACAAATTGTGGATTTTAAATATGGGAGAATGTGGGGGAGTGGGTGCACAAATAAAGTTAAAGGGTATATGGGGTGAGCTTGTGGAAGTCCATCCATTTAGTATGGGGGAACTTTGTTAAAAACTTAAATTTTAAAGTGATGAGGCAAATATTTACTTTTGGCATGATACTTGGTGCGGGGATTCAGCTTTTAAGTACATTTATCCTAATTTATTTAGGGTTGCTGGAGATAAAGGGGCTACAGTGGCTGAGTCTTAAGATTTCTAATAATGTGCTTTAGTGGAATGTGGATTTCAACAGAGACATGCAAGATTGGGAAATGGGTGAGATTTCTGAATTTTTGGGAAGATTATATTATATGAAAATTAATCAGAATAGAGAGGAGGACAGACTGCTGTGGTTGCAAACAAATAACTCCAGATTAACTGTAAAATATTTGTATTAGGCATTAATTAGTCAGGAAGTTAAAGACTATCCCTGGAAATGTATTTGGAGGGCAAAATGCCTAGTAAGGTTGCTTTTTCCTGTTGGTTGGTGTCTCTTGGGAAAATATTAACTACGGATAAATTGAGGAAGAGAGGTTTTTTGTGGTTGATTGGTGTTTTATGTGTAAGTATGGTGAATCTGTTAACCATCTTTTTCTTCACTGTGAGGTGGCGATAATTTTGTGGAATGAGAATTTAGCAAGGGTAGGCATTGCTTGGGTGATGCATATGGATGTGGTAGATTTTTTGGGTTGCTGGCAAGGTTTAGTAGGATGTAGAGGCAGTGCAGCAGTGTGGAGGATTATTCTCTTATATTTATTTTGGTGCTTATGGCTTGAAAGAAATGGGAGGTGTTTTGAAGATTGTGCACGTTCTATGTGGGAGTTTAGGGATTTTTTCTTTAGCACTTTAAATTTTTGGGTGAAGAACCTTGTAAGGGATGGGAACATTTGTCATGTTCTATTTTAGTACTGTTTTTGCTTTAGCTTGTATTTAGGTGTACTCACTTGTATACATCCTGTGTACTTGAGCTATGCCTATTTACTTGAAATAAAATTTCTTATTAACTATCAAAAAACTTACCAGTATTTTAATGAGGGGTGATTTTGGTTTATTTAAATTTATGGAATCTTTTATACCAAGCTTCTAAGTAATGATTTTAAAGGTTAGTTGCATTTAGGGTCCCTTGGATTACTCAAAAAGATATTATTCTTAACCCTAGGGGTAGGGATATTCCACTCCTGGTGTTACTAAGACATCTGAATATAGATCATACAACAAAAAAGCCTCCCAATAATGTGTACTGAAGTTTTACCTCACCAGAAGAAGCCATGAAGGTCATCAAACAAGAAATCGATCCTTTATGACCACCAGTATACCTTCGCACGAGCTGCAAGAAACTAGTATTACCGCAAAACAAATGAAACACTCATACAAAAAATGACAAAACAACGACTAACACCAACCTTCCACGTAATCATTGAAAGAACTCTTATGATACCATCGGATCCACCAAAAGCAACTAGAGGACCATCACCACCAGCTGATCTAGAAAGAAACTCCATGCTACATCAATCCAGATAAACAAAAAAACAAAAAAAATCAAATTATGTATATAAAAATCATTCTCAGTTTTAATTAGTTTCTTCACAGTTTTTTTTTATACCTATAAAAAAAAAAAAGTTTCTTCACCTATTTCTATGGTTTAATTCAACATCTCCATTTCAAAGCAGACTCTTTCATGTCATTATCACATGGAATCAACATTCAGAAAGTACTCCAAGGTGTCCAAAATCCAGTTGTTGAAAAAGTGCCACGGCACGACACAGCCAAGATGTGGCAAATGAAGGTAGTTTTGGCAATTTCATATAATCAGTTTTACTTTTATTGATAGAATTATTATTCAATTGCTGATTGGTTTGATTACTGGTTGACCTCATTAATTGTTGTTTGTCACGGTCAGCAATTATAAAAACTTGCCAAAATAGGTTCAAGACAGATTAGGTTTTCTAATCTGTAACAGAATCTACCTTTTATCATAAAACCCTAAGAGCCTAAAATCAAGCCTGCCGACTTTTACTATTACTCTTGGAAGCTACTTCAAATGGAAATAGGTGAGGGAACTTCTTAGAAAAGCCTAAAGATCAGCCCCCAAAATTCCCTTTAGACTGAAAAAAATTGCCTTGATAAAATTAAAGAAAAGAAAGGCTCCAAGAAGTTTTGGCATACTGCCCCACTTGTAAGCCGCAAGGGTTTGCCCAAATCATTATAAACAAGGTAAAGCTGGAAGGAAATATCCAACCCTCTTTCCCAACCTTTAAATCAAATCCACTGCAAGTTTCTCAAGCGTTCACCCTAGAACTCGAAACTTTCCATCTTTTACCAATCGAAACCCAATTGTTTCTAAATATCTACACACAGAATCCTAAAGCAGGAAAGCACAAGAAATAATCTTTTTGATCAAGGAAACTCAAGAGACAGATTCTGTCACTTGATTCTCCACAGAAGGCACAGCTGAAAGTTTCAAGGTAATGAATTCCCTAGGCATTTATATGATCCATAATATTTCTTTTAGTGTTTATATGTGAAGCTAAGAATTAGAACAAGAGTTTACTTATTAAAAAAGAATTAGAACAAGAGTACAAGCCATTAGAGACCAATATGTGAGAACTTATGCATGCTGCCCATGAATGAACAGAACTGGTTTCCTTTTAATTCAAGATTCTATATGTTGGCATGATCAAATAGTAAGGAATAGAACTCAAGTCTGATGCATCTCTTAAGTAGTATATATCACATCTGTAGTTTACTGTGTCATATCACATCTGTAGTTTAGGGTGACATTGGCCACTGCAGGAATTTCTGTAACACTTGACCATTGAAAGAGATCGCTGTTGGAATTGTTTTAGGGCATTCTTATGAAGTTCAGACCTTAGTTTTAACTCCATTGAGTCATCCTTGCAGGGACTCGTATCTCCTCAATATTGAGGACAAATGTGGGATCTAAAAGGATCAGTCAATGGTACAATTAGAAGAATTCAATTAGTTTAAGAAGAATAAACTCAAAGAAAATGTATGATGTGTGGTGTGGAGGATGATACATAGAATTGCTCTTACACTAAAACTTTGACTTATAGGAGGCAAACCTCAATAACGATACTGCTGGTTGCACAGCCACACACACTAACACTTCTTTTTATAAGTTACACACTAACAAGTGGCCCCGTTTGGATTAAGAGATGAATTGAGATAAGTTCTGAAAGTTGAATAAAATGTTATTGGAATATTATTTTTTAATATGATTATTGTTTTGAAATTTGAAAAAGTTGAATTAGGATTTGAAAAAATTGAATTGTTTATTATATTTTGTATGGGAATTTGGAAAAGTTGTAATGATGAGATTGAGATGAGTTGAGATGATCTCAACTCATCTTCGAATCCAAACGAAGGCTTAATGTCCAAGATGATGTTGAGAATGATTCAAAGTGCTAGAATGATTCAGAGAATGCTTTTAATACATGCTAGAAGCCCATTAAAGACTTCATGTCAAATTATATTCTGCATTAAGGACAGTTTTATTTTTAGAGTTCAATGGATTCTCACGATTGGTTATGTTGGCCAAGTTTTTATATAGGATTGCTTAAGCATTTGGCTTGTAGAATTTTAAATGTTGATGCTATGGCATGAATGATATGAAGCACTCTTATCATTAGCAAGATGAGGGTGTTGCAATTGATGAACACCTGATGACGGCCAAGCATCTACTAATAGGAGAGGAAAAAACATCCAAAGCATGTCTCTAAGAAAGATTTGAATGGAAAGGGAGCAATTTCGCACATCATGACTAGCAGCTACTCAGTGTTTCTAACTAATAATGAACAACAAAAGGATGATTGAATCCAAAACAAATGAGCTACAAGCAGTGCCCCTTACATATTGGATTTAACAAAAAGGAATGTAAATTTTGTCTAGCAGTGCCTCTAAGAAAGATTTGAATGGAAAGGGAGCAATTTCGCACATCATGACTAGCAGCTACTCAGTGTTTCTAACTAATAATGAACAACAAAAAGATGATTGAATCCAAAACAAATGAGCTACAAGCAGTGCCTCTAAGAAAGATTTGAATGGAAAGGGAGCAATTTTGCAAATCACGACTAGCAGCTACTCAGTTTTTCTAATTAATAATGAACAAAAAAAGGATGATTGAATCCAAAACAAATGAGCTACAAGCAGTGCCCCTTACATATTGGATTTAACAAAAAGGAATGTGAATTTTGTCTTTAATTATCTTATATAGGCAAATGAATTACTCCATAGATTCGATTTCAACTAAATAGATTATTAATGTTACTACTTAAGACAAAATTCAAATGTGATCAGATAAAATGAACTTGCCACAGAAGTGACTTGTTTTCCAGATCTTGCTTTGGTACATCACGTCCACGCATTGTCACCAAGTCCAAGAATATCGCTTTGTTCTCACAACAAATTACAAGAAAATGTCTTCCTTTTGTTGATGGAGCTGGAGAACTAAAAGATGAGGTGACCTGATTGACAGCTGATGGAGCCTCGGCAGCAGCAGAACGATTACGCCAAAGTTGCCAAAAGCGTACATCATCATCATAAAAATTTACCTGCTTAACACTTTAACGAACCATGCGCCCAAAGGTTGATTCTTATTTAGATAAAAAGAACCACTTTATTCATGTTTTAGTCAAAAGAACCACAATAGCTAGGACATGATAGACATAAGCAGATGCAGAAGTTCATTACCTTCCACCCCGCATGGCTTCTGTGGGTTTTCCTTTAGGCTCTACGAACCAGATATGAGATAAATATTAAAGAGATATCAGTATTATTATCATCATACGACAAAGATAATTACACAGATATAAGCAGTAGATCACCATTAATTTATTAAAACTTATTTCGATTGTATACAAATTAATTTAATACACATTAACACAGTAGAAACTTATTTCGATTGTATAAAAATTAAAAGGTATTCTGAACACATTCGATTTACCTAAAGTAAGTTAAATATAAATTTAGAAACACCAGTCAGGGTGCAACCTAGCGGTTAAAGGGCAGACTTGAGAAGAATTGTAGACTAGACATCTTGGTTATATTCCGTACTAGGAGCATCCCTGAATTACCCAATACACGGTTCTGGTAATGGTTGAAGAACTCATTACGAGCCACTTGAGCTCTTTATCAATGAGATCAAACTCTACATTGACTCCAAGGTAAAGAGAAACAGTAGCAGATTATACTAAAGTAGGAGAATCATCAATAAGCCATAAATAAATTCCTGATACGAGATGTACGATTGCAACACCTGATTCCCCCTCAGCAAGTTTCTCCAGCTTGGCACCAACCAAACGGCGCTCGTCAACACCGCCAGCTTTCAGCTCGTAAATCACCTGCGAACTTAAACAGTACAAACTAAATGACACCAAATATCATTTGACAGAACAAGGGCAGAGAAGAAATTACAGAAAAAAAAAATGCAAAATGAACACAACAACCACCTGGCGATGTTCCCAATTCCAAACAGAGACGTGATCTGATGCATCAGCCGTTACTAGCCATGGATGTGTTGGATGCAACTGAATCTTTATGATTTTATCGTTTGTCGGCCGGAACGCTCTCAAACGCAGCATTTGTACTTTTTTTATTTCGATACTGATTTTTTTTTTTTGGGTGGATCCGAAAGATATTCGCGAGCAGCAAAGCGCACAATCAGATTCAGATCAGTAGCTCCCAGTGGAAATTGAGAACATCTGAAAATTTGGTTGGCTATCCGAGTTTGATAAAGGCGCGTTAAATTTCAGATAAGCACGCAGTGGAAAGGGGAAGAGAGAAACGGAACGAATCCTTTGCTAGGTTCATTTTCTCCCCTTTGCTGAATTAGGAGGTTTCTTTCTTTCTTCTAAACGCAGCTTGAATTATGCCCGGCCCCAAGGAAACTTCTGTTCAAGCCGAAACCTGTTTCTTTTTTTCTTTTTTTTTTTTTGCAGAAATGTTAAGGGATACTTGGAAAATAATATGAGATGATAATTTCTTCAACAATAATAAAAATATAGCTGGTAAATAATAATAAGATAGTTTAATACAAATATTTATTAAATTTTATTAAATGAGAAAGAAAAAATTGAATAAAAAATAATATAAGATTAATATTATTAAAATATAATCTTTTAATATTATTAAAATATAATCTAATATTATTTTGATTTTGGAATTTGAAGAAAAATATAATTATCTTTTATTTTTTATTAAAAAATTAAGAAAGTTGTCATGACTAATTTAAAATTATTAGCATTTGAATGATATTTATTATTTAGAAAGGAAATGTGATTGATGAGATAAAAAATTTCCTAACATCCCCTTTGATAAAATAATAGACTACTCGATAGAAAATTTGAAATTGATTATACTCGATTTCAATATAGAATTAGACTCGATTATTAAATTATACATGTTCATA
The DNA here is from genome assembly GCA_036559045.1 of Platycarya longipes. NCBI lineage: Eukaryota > Viridiplantae > Streptophyta > Magnoliopsida > Fagales > Juglandaceae > Platycarya > Platycarya longipes. The sequence continues at coordinate 101,958 of CM071789.1, read as the reverse complement.
TAAAGTTCGACGACTTTATTAATATTTATGAACAAATTCGTATAAAGCTCAACTTGTGGATATTAATATATATATTATATATAATTTCAAATATATAGACTTATAGGCTTGTAGACTTACCAACAATTGTCCAATCCATGTACTTGTATTGATATATAATATATCATAGATATATAAAACTAGAAGTTCTGATGAATGCATATATAACTATATTATGAATATATGATAAATACAATATTAGATATAAGTTATCTTATCAAAGATTCAAATGTCATAATACACTGTATACTATTACTGCATTACTAATTATTAATCTTATACAATATTAGTATTATACTATTAGATGGTGTATTATAATTTGAATAGTCTTCTCCTCTCTGCAAGGTGAGGTTCTTGAATATTGTCTTGTGACAAAGCTGGTTTGTCTTTTAGGCTTTAGTCTATAGAGATTGTAACAAAGGTAGAGGATATCATGCAACGTTGGGAATCATTGAAGCTGACAGAAAAAGAGCAAGAGGAGATCATTTTCTCAGATGATACAGTTTTATCATCAAATATCAAAAGAAAACATTGTCTCATTGCACTGATATTTAATGTTAGAACTGCAAACATGGAAGCTTTTAAATCGACCATGGCTAAGGTATAAAACATAAAGGGCTAAATCACATTCAAAGGGCTCGATACAAACTAGTTCCTTTTAGAATTTCAACTTTACTCAGATAAGCAAAAAGTGGTGCAGGAGAGGCCATGGTCTTTTGACCGACACCTCATGTACATGAAAGAGTTCGTAGATAAACAATCTTCCATTTGCAAGAATGAATAAGGACATTGGTTTCCTAGTTGGCTCTAGTCTTAGGAAAGTCCTTGAGGTCAAGGTTGACACTAAGGGGTATAGTCGGGGTAGTTTCTTAAGAATTAAAGTTAAAGTTAACATTACCAAACCTCTCCCAAGAGGTCGTTTCCTCAAGTTTAGTGACAAACAATATAGGCTTTCTTTTAAGTATGAGCGACTTCCCATGTTTTGTTTCAAGTGTGGTTGATTAATGCAAGGGAAAGGGAGTTGGTCAGAGTTGTCACCAAAGTCTCAAGCAAAGAAACAATGTGGCCAATGGTTACATGTAAACTCTTTCTCTTCAAAAGGGGTCTTCTTGAAGAAATACAGTGGCTCCATGGAGCATGAGCACCATGGATTCTCCTATAGATGGAACCCAAAGAAGGAGGGAGTTAACTGTCCTAGATTTAGGGAGTCCACATCACAAACAGTCAACAAGGCACCCATCCTAGTTAATCCTTGTTAGGATTAAGGGTGCTAACTCAACTCAAGATAATGGCTTTTTAACAAAGGAAGGACAGGTGAATTCTATTGATTGCACTCCTCCTACTTTAAAAGATCTCATGATTTGCTCCTTTCTCGGATTCTTTGCTCAAAACCAGGACAGTCTTCCTAAGAACCCTACTAAGTTTCCCAATAAGGTAAGTCCTTTGGATCCTATATCTCCTTCTATTGCGAGTCAGGATATGCTGATAATTGAGGATTTTACTTTTAATAACCCCCAAAAGTCAAACCAACTAGGTTATCCAACTAAGCTCGGCCTCAAGAATAAGGAAAACACCTCTAACAAACTTGTGAGAGGCAAAACGTAGGAAAGAAAGGCAAGAAAGCAACTCACTACCCTCTCAGATGTAACAAACAGTATCAATGATCCTCCTTTTGTGACAAATGTTAAGAGGACTGCTAGGGGGGGTTAGTACTTGAGCTACCCATGCAAACAAGAAACAAAAACAACAGCGCAAGCCTGATGTAAGCAAAACTCAGGCATGTCTAGTGGAGGCTGCATGCAGCCCCACTAGTCCCAATGAACTGCTTGAGTTGAAACTATCAAGAGCTTGAGAACATTCAAACAGTTTAGAAACTTCACCTCTTGGTGAAATCAAAACAGCCCAACTTGGTTTTTCTTTTAGTAACCAAGTGTAGCCAAGGTAAAATGGAAAGACTTAAAGAGTTAATTTGGGATATGGAGACTTTTTTTTGTGTGGAAAGTAGGGGCAAAAGTGGGGGGTTGGCATTATTATGGAACACAACAAAAGATATTTAGGTGCTAATCTACACCAATTGGCACATCTATGTTATGTTAAAACTCCATTCACAAACTTTAAGATGGCAAATCACTGGATTTTATGCACACCCTATAACTCCTAAAAGACAAAAGAGCTGGAACTTGTTAAAAGTTTTAAAACTTGATGATAATATCTCTCAGCTTTACTTTTGTGATTTCATTGAAATCACCCATCAAAGGGAGAAATATGGGGCTTCCAATAGGTCATACAGGCAGATGGTTCAGTTTAAGGATGCAGTATCCTTCTGTGGTCTATATGATCCAGGCTTCAATGGTGACAGATACGCATGGACAAACAATAGGGAAGACTAGATAGGGCTTGTGGCAACACTCCATGGATTAACAGTTTTGGCACTCATTCAGTGTCTCACTTAGCTTGTGATTGAGCCATAATGTTGTTATTATTTTGCACTCTAACTTGATGTGAGTCACACTTTTCTTACTAATAATTGAACGAATTAGGCTTTGATAAATCACTCTAACTCAATTGATAAATGCCTAATTTTATGAAGACTAATTTTTAGTTGATTACATGCAATTGAATAAATTCACTTGGTATATAATTCATTGGCAAACATTCAGGTGGAAAGAAAGCCCGTAAACCATTTTATACCTCACATTTCCAAGCCACACCAATCCAAGAGACACCTCATGTGGCAAGCTAAGTTTGTGAGAAGCCTTGCAATGCAACAAGCGACAATTGCCTTGCAAAGAAGGAGCTGCACCGACTCACTAAAGTCACCAAATGCATTCCAAGCAAACTCAAACCATGCATCACAACAGCTCAAGCCACGAGACCATTTGTTCACAGCAAGCCCAGCCCTGCACTTCAAGGCAAATACACGAGAACTGAGCCCTAACACACGTGTCCTGCATCTGCAACAAGTGAACTCTGCAGCTCTCAACAACACACGCAAAGATGCCTCTGCAGGTACAACAGAGTAATTCCTCTGGTCCGCTGGGTTTAAAACAACAAAATGTCCATTAGTTTTTGCCCAATGGCTAGAAAAGCATCCTAGCCCTTGCACCGGTTCATCTTCAGCTATCCAAGCCACTCTAATTCATGTGAGACACTCAACGATCAAAACGTAGCAGCAGCTCCAAGTTTCCTGTTTTGAACCTACAGGTTCTACTGCAACAAAAAAAGACCATTTGGTTTGGATGAAAAAAGAAAAAAATGAGCTAGAGCCAGCGACAAGAAAAAAGAAAAAAAAAAAGAAATCAGATCAAAGAATGTGGCTTTTTCATTGGAGATTTTCGTAGACCATGCTTGGCCAAATTCCCAATAGCTGCCTAGTTTTTCTTGTTGCCTTCAGTTTTGAGATTAGTTTTGAATCCATAGACCTCTTGGGTCTGGTTTTGAACTGCACTTTGTTTAGTTTATTTTGTGTTTTTAATTTTAGAAGCTCCTCATTTCATTAACGTGCAACCCAGTGATTTATTTTGGTTTTTTCCAAGTTCGTAGACTGCCTCCAGCCGAACTCTCTAACCCAGCTTCAATCCATTTTCGTTTTGTAGTTTTCGATTTATATGTTTCATTCACTTTGCATTTTAGTTTCCAATTTCGTAGTTTTCCATTCGGTGTTACGTGTGTAGTTGATTACTTTCACGACTTTATTTCAATATTCTCTATTTGGTTATTCAAGGTTATGTTGCGTTATTTACAATTTTAGCATCTCATGTTTTCTTCTTATTGTTGTGTTCATTTCAGTGGTCTTTAGTTGGTGACACAAATACATATTTCTCTTGCTGTATTCTATTATATTTCAGCTATGACCCTTAGTGTAGTTTCCATTCAATTTGAGCATTTCAGCAAACGATAGTTAAGCATCCTGTTATTTTTATTTAGTTGGTGTGTGTTTTTCATTTCAGCAGATTATTCATAGCATTTCCATTTAGTTTGAGGGTTTAGTTTGAACTAGGAGGAGTGGAAATGATTTGGTTTATGCCTTGCACACATGGTGTTTGATAGAATGCCTTTTAGAACGTAAAGTTCATAATCTCTCATTTATTATTTAGAGATGTTGGGTACGTTGATAGATGTGGTTTAGCTTCTTAAGCGAGGATAACCATAGTTTATTTAACGCACGTTTACAAATCCGATTAATTTATGGAAGTGATGGAAATAGCGTCAAGGCACATTAAAGTTTAAATTTTTTAGATGCTAGCTAAACATTTTTTGTTCCCGACTCAAGTTAGATGCATTAATTTCTTTCATTTTCCTAGCATAAATATTAGCGTTAATTCATCATCTCAAACAAAAAAAAAAACTTGACATTTTTATAATGTCGAAAAAAAAAATTCATTCTCATTGAGAATATCATTGTGGATAGTTTTAGATTATAACTTCATTTTATTTTTGATAGTGGATGAATTTGCATATTAAATTAATCATTCTTTAAGAAAATAACTTAGGGACTTCCTATTATTACTTGACAAGTCTTATACTTGGGAGTTTTTTCTAAAACACTTTTTAGAGCGAGTTAACTTGCTCTCAATTAGACAACAAACCTATTTTAGTTCAGACTAATGGTCAGCATCCTATGGAAAAAATGGATATTCAAGTTTGAACATGCTTGGAGCAAGTAGGAGGATTGTGGGGGTCTCATTAAAAGTGCTTAGAAATCTTTAGCTAGTAAGCCAAGTGGCTTACAAAGGACCTTGCAAGCAATTTAAATTCTGTCAGGAGGAACTAAAGGCTTGGAGCAGGATCAAACATAGGGACCAAGGGAGACTCCTTAAAGAAAAAAACTGAGCAGCTTAACTACTTGCAAGCAACAAAAAAAGGCAACCTACATGAAAAGATTAAGAATGTATAGCAAGAGCTCAATTCCCTTATGAATGCTAAAAATTTAAAGTTTCAGCAAATAGTAAAACAGGCTTGGCTAAAGGATGGAGATCAAAATATTAAGTATTTCCACAAATGTACAAGTCTCTGGGCCTGATGGCTTCCTTGCACTATTTTTTTAAGAATACTAGGAAAGAGTGGGAACTCGTGTGTGTGAGGCAACTTTAGAAGTTCTAAATGGTGGTAAATAGGATGGCAAACTCAATGAAACCTTTATAGCCTTCATCCTAAGAAAATCCATCCATGGTCACTGATTTCAAACCTATAAGTTTATGCAATTTCCTCTACAAAATCATTCCTAAAACTTTGGCAAATAAGCTGAAAATAATTGTACTTGATATTACTTCCCCTACCCAAACTGCATTTGTTCCAATGAGACTTATCACTACTAATGTCATTATTGCCTTTGAATCCTTACACACTTTGAAGGCCAGATTAAAAAGGGAACGATGGATACATGACTCTGAAACTAGATATAAGCAAAGCCTATAACAGGATAGAGTGGAACCTCACCCTCCTACCTAAGATCAATCTTCATTTATGATGGCCACAAATAGACTCCCAGTCCAATACTGCAACGCCACCCTCTTGCCTTTAAATCCCCTCACTTCTACAATCGTGCTACAACATTACATCTCTCATAGTTTCAGCAACCCACCTCCCTTCCTTCTTCACAGTTCACGATCTAATTTACACAACGACCATCACACACAGCACCCCTCATAGTCCCTTATGTTGCTGACCTTATGTCACACAACAACCCCACATGACCTCTATTGGTTGTCAGCAGTCTAGCCCCACAGCACCATGAAATTCCCTTCCCCCCTTAAAGCTCATTGCACAAAATCAGTCGAAAAAAAAAGTCCACGTAAAATCGACGCCACAACCAGCCTTTCATGTTGCCAACCCCCTAATCCACCCCTGCATGACCTACATGACTACAAAGGTCCACCTTTTCACACCATCATAAGATCCATTCTTTCCACTCCACAACCTACGACGTTCATGCACTCACACATAGGATAACCACTTGCATGGAGAAATAAGTGAGTGCACCTTTGTTTTGCTTCTTAGAAATAGAGCACTGCCAAGAAAAGCAAGCCATGCCTTCCCTCCTTGGACAGCCACCATTTCTCGTCAGAAACCCCACGTAAATCGTCACCAAAGGCTTTCCATCACCCCAGCCGTCTCAAGCCTCTCTGCCTTGCGGTGAGTTCTCTCTTTCCCTCACGTCGTGACTATTTTTTTTCTTTCTACATTCCCTCCCTCTCTCTCTCATCACTCTCTCTTTTCTGCATGATTTTATGTGAAAATGTGTGCATTAAAATATTTATGAAAGGTCATAATTTTATGTGAGGATATATGTATCACGACAAATTATAAAGAAATGTGATTTCACTTGAAATATATGATATGACAAGTATGCAAGTATAATTATTATGATCAATAAATCATAAGATATGTAGCGTCTTATGTTATGATATGAAGATTGTACCATATGTTATTAGATATTGGATTATCAGGTTTTATATACTAGCAATGCACACAATGTATCTTCCTTATGTATGTATTCCACAACCTGAAGCCACGGACGGAATCAAAATCTATTTACATTCGCTAACCCTAACTCATAAGGGCAACAGTGGGTATCGGCTTATGATAAATAAAAGATAAGTTCATGTCCATGCTCCTGTTATTTTCATACGTATTTACGAGTAAGCATATTTTCAAGAAAATTTGATATTATTATGTTTACTATATGATGTGTTGCTTCCAAAGCACGTCACGGTGGTGGGTGAATGGTAAAGTCTTTTCTGGTCCCCTTCGTGAGAGAATGGAGGATCGTTCGAATTCTTTGTTCACTTGCTAGCATAGGGCTTTTAATGCTTGGTGTCGCAAGAGATGTTAGAGTCGGCATTTCTCATCTATCCTCCTTTGTCTGATTTTTCACACGGAGTATCCTTCGTCAATGGATACAACTGGAGTCCCAAGTTCTTTTGGTGATTCTAGACCACTAGAGCATAAGGTTAGGGCTCTCATGGGCCTCATTGTCCTACCTAAGCCCATCTATCATGGGCCAGATGGGAAATATCCCTCCCAGTTACACTGCCAATTATTATGGAACAGGTTCCGTGGGAATTTCATCACTCATGAAGTGTCCTGATGGCATGCTTTTAACAAGTCACATTGCTCTAGAAAGCGCACGCTTGGCTCCCTCTCCTCGGGTAACATTTGGCGATTTCTCTACTACATTGCTTCATGCAGTGCACATCACAAGATAGGTGTCAGCCCACTCTCCCCTCTAAAGTGGGTGCTCTCTTACTGTCTAGGGAACTACAAAGGTTGCAAATGTCTATTTAACCCAAAGTCTCTTTTGGCTTTAAGTCCATCTGTATTCAATTTCTTCCAGCTCCCTTGAATCTCATTTTCTTACTCTCACCCAACCTCTTATTGTTTCATCTATGTCTGATTGGGGTGTCCAGTAACATTCCTCACACCACCCAAAAGGATTCCAATAGGTCTTGGTAGTTTTGTCCGAGGTTAAGGTCTTGTAGGCAGTAGTGGAGCCTAATGAGGCTCCAATTGTCTCCCCAAAGGTCAAGGTCTTGTTAGCCTCCAGAACTATCACCACGACCTTCACTACAATCCTACAAAAGACTAGGTTTTAGGTGGTAGTAAAGGAAGCCCCTGAGGAGCCGACAACAAAAGGAGAAGTCGAGGTTTCACGAGTTGAGCTCGGGTTTAAAAACCTGTGCCAAGTCCATCAGGGGACGACGGACACAAATAAAAACCTGCTCTCATGTGCCCTTTAATTTATTCCACTATCTTTTCTTGTTGCTTATTTGATTTCTACTTTATTTTTTTCTCCCATTTTCTTCTTCTTTCTTTTAAGGAGTGGAATTGTTGGAGTCCTTTATTGTTGATGGATAGGGCTTTAAGACGAGGAAAACTGGGTCCTCAACTCTTTCCTAAACTCTTTATGGCACCTGATCATACTCCGTGACCAAGGCAAGTCCCTATCCGAGTTGATGAAGCATAAGAAGGACATGCTAGAGTCTAAGGCCAGCATTTGAGAAAAGTTAAGGTCGAGATAAGTAGGACCCATGCTGTGGTGCGAACAAGGATGGCGCAGGTAAAGGAGCTGGAAGCCAGGCTAAGGGATGGACCTTCTAATGTTCTCTCGCAGCTTGGTTACTCAACACCTCAAGTCAGATATGTACCACGTTGGACCTTGTTCCCTATTTGTGAGATCAACTGAGGTTGGTAAAGATAGTCCATGATCAAGCCTGGTCCTTTGGCGAGATCAACTGAGGTTGGTAAAGACAGTCCATGATCAAGCCTGGTCCTTTGGCTATGTCAAGGACTCGGAGGGGATGCAAGATCATGCACTGGTGAATCAACAAGGTTATCTAAAGTCCCATCCTTCCAGATGCGACTGCCCTAGAGCACGATGTTGCTTGGTGCAAGAATCTGATGTCAGGTGCCTTCCTTGAGGACCACATCAACTAACTTCCTATTCCTTCTGAGCCTGTTTCTTGTACTTTGTATCTATTCGAGCTTTTTTGGGCCATGTGTTTGCTTGCGCTCCTCATACTATGTATGTTATTGACCCTTTCTCGTTTCATATTCTTCACTTTCCTCTTTCCTCTCTCCTTTTGTTGCTCTTTCTTTGCTTTCTTTGTCTTTAAAACAACTTAGATTAACCATCATAAATAACTAGACTTTAGATGCAAGATAGTCACAACTGCATTAAGGAGGTCAAGCAATTCGTAAGACTAGACTCATCCTTTAGACTTGTAAACTGGATGGTCTTGCCTTGTAAACTTTTAAACTAGATAAAGGTCGACTCACCTTATTGACTCTCATTGGCGTTAGGGGGTTGAGCAATATGTTAGTCTGGACTCACCTTTAGGACTTAGAGACTTAGGCCCCATTTGGATTTAGAGATGAGATGCAATGAGTTTACATGAGTTGAGATGAATTTATTTTTTAATATTATTATTATTTTGGGATTTGAAAAAGTTGTCTTGGAAATTAAAAAAGTTGTATTGGGATTTAAAAAAATTGTATTGAGATTGATATTTTATATAAATATATAAAAAAGCGTAATGATGAGTTTGAGATGAGTTAAGATGAGATGAGCTCACTCACGAATACAAATGGGGTAATGGAGATTTAACAATGTGTTTAACTGAACTCATGCTGCGAACTTGGATAAAAGACATCATACTCTTGGGAGACAATCACAATTTTATTCACAGTTTATACATTATCGAAATTAGACAAAGCTTACACTTTCAACAAAGTACTCCTACAGGTGCTTGGCTTTTCAAAGGCGTTGTAGGCCCTCGTAAGCCTTTGAGCTTGTACATGCCCAAAGAGCTTGTCGAGAATGACTCGTTCTTGGCTTCTACCCCCGTGCTGAACTCAGAATGCAATGGAAGGGAATGATTGTTGTCTAGGGGCTCTATTATGTTTACCCCACCTTTCACGAGTTTCGTTACTTGCACAAAACATTCCTATGCCAAGACCTGTTTACCACAGATCTCACCCACCCCCCACGGACTTCACCTTAAAGTTGTGACACCCCCAACCTTCCTTTGGGATGTAACAGAGATTTAGAGCATTGAGATATGTAACACAAGGTTACTTACTCCTGTTCATGATAGTTAATATGCAATTCAACTTATAAATGCATCTAGCAGTATGTAATAATCACAATGAGATAATGTGAAAATAAACTTATGCCAGAATAAACTAAAGATCATCCCAATAATATTCATAAAACCATGAGTTCATATCATCAAGAATCTTAATCTCAGTAGAAAACATCAAGTCTCCATGTCCAAACCAGTTGCTTCATCGACTCCTAACATAACTTTTATCATTTTGAATGTAATGATAATGGGTCCACAAATGGTGAGATTTTACTTGAAATCTCACTAAGTTAGACAACCAGCATGCTCAAAATAAATTATGCATGATAAATGTTAAATATGAAATGCATGCAATGCAAAAAAATGCATTATATATTTTCAAAAAAACTTTGATGCACATTTTCTTGCAAAGAACATGTCTTCACCTTCAATGTCAAAAACATAATTTTTTTTTTATCATAAGTCACATAAAAATTTTAAAATTTATATCGTGGTGTATGGTATCGTCACAATTATCGATATGCACTATGAGTATGTTCTGATGACTATAGCACAACTAATGTTGAAACTACGTTGTCTATAGACTCGTTCTCAATGCTTTTGTAATAACATAATATTATAAAATTATAACATATACACCCACCAGCATTATGTCCTGTAAAATATGACTTTGCTTTTGCATTCTTAAAAAAGAACTCATTCGAAGACTGTTGATTGTTCTTTATCAATCAGGAACTATTACTTCATATTTAATCACTCCAAAGTAGACATAAGAGTTCTACTATGATACTTTCTCATCCTAGCCTTTGGGGTCATGATGTAAATATATTTTATGTTATAGTAAAAAAATAATTTTCATGATATGCACGTAAATGGAAAGTTTTCACGTAAAAAAATAGTTGTATGCGAAAAGTACTAAAAATAAGAAAAATGAACTAAATGGAACAAATGATATGATATTCATGCTAAGAAATGACAATTATAATATGAGCATGACATTTATCAATAAATCATAAATAATCATCAAAGTGTAAATAGAGACCAACTTATAGACTGCCAAAAATTGGAGGTGTGATGCTAGTAGTGATAAAAAAAATTCATACTAAGTTAGGACCTATACTAATTTAAGGGAGATAAAAGTTACAAAACAATGGATATTTACATAAATACCCATAGACTTTCAAATATTGCTACTAAAGTCCTAAATTTTGCATTATTTACAAACTAACTAATATTGAACGTAATATTTCACATATTCTAAGACCATATATTCCCCTTGAATTCTAAAAACCAAAATGGAATTAGTACAACACACTCAATCCGTGACATGCACTCTAGTTGATTCTTAAGTGAAATTTTAACTATTGACCCTTATGAATGCATGCATGATAAATCTTTCTTTACAAGCAAAGTTCTCTAAAAAATTCTACGGACAAGATAAAAGTGATCTTGTAAATTAGTTCGTCCCAACACTTAGTCATATCTAAAACAAATCCTTAAATTTTACTAACTAAACCTATAGTTTTTTTCGATCTTTTCATCAATAAAAACTAGAATTAAATCATGCATTCTTCTTATTCCAATCAGAAGGTTTTTTCTTTGTTTCTAAATTCTCATATTTCAAACGTAGGTGAAATAATTCAATTCTCCCAAATTAAGCACGATTTAAATTAAATCGTTTATGCTTTGATGATCAACACAAAATAGAAATTAAAGCGCACTATGGCATGCTTTTAACCTGAAATTAAGCTCCCAAAAATCATCCCAAGACATAATTAAGTCATTTCAAAAGATTTCATGACATGCCATATGTGACACCCCCAAACTATGTTTGGGATTTAACGTAGCTGGCAGCATCAGGATACGTGACACTAGGCCACTTATCCCTACGTTCATGTCAAGATTAATGTAAATGCTCCTAATCTTACTACCAATGCATGTTATCTCGCAGCTGAAAGGTTTCATAAAAACTAAAATGTACAAATAATTAAAACTTTACAAAATATTACATGGTAATTACTTCACATATCATGAAGTTGTACCATTTACATAAGATATCAAAATGAATACACAACCGGAACTTTTAACACATTATACAAGATCTTCCAACATCACAAAACACAAGACCTTCAAGTTTACAGCCCCGGTTCCTTATTCACTTCCTTATAGTTAGGACCAAACCTAAACTGACCCATAGTTATATATTCTCATTGGCGGCGTCTAGTCCCTATAGGGGTAGCAAAATACTATCTAAGATCAAATTGCCATCAGGGCTCAACACCAAACAACACCACAGAGGATCCGTCCTTTTAGCGTCTTGGCTCACTCTTTCCAAACCTCACTGGTCATATGCTCAAAACATTGCTCTGTCAATTTCTCAAAATTGTCATCATCTAAAAGACTTTCAGGGCTCCTCAGAGCCTCCTGAGGGGTCCTGATCCCCTGACCTGCCGTCATATGCTGTCAAAACTTCTATCATTCCCAAAAGGGGATGATAGTAAAAAAAATCATACAAAGTGAGATTTTTGGAAAAATCTCAGTAAGTACATATATATCAAAACAAAAGCATCACAAATACATATATTGAGTAATAAATGCATAATCCATGCAGATGTGACTTATGAGTGAACTTATACACAATGTACCTTAATTAAAATATCATATTTTCATTAGAGAACTTCTTTTGACCTGTAATCGAACTTTTCCTCTACATAACACTTCTTTTCAAACAACACTTAACGTCTCTTGCTTTTGTTAATATTTCGTTTATCCTTAATGTTCCTTATTTATTCATGATGTGACAACAGTTATGTATCGTCTTCACTGTCACGTTGATCTTGAATCTCGACGACAGTTACGTATCGCCTTCACTGCCAAGTCATATCAATCATGCAGACGTTACGTAACGCCGTCTCCGTCATGTCTTAAACATTCTTACTGTAGTAGGCGTTATGTATCGTCATCCCTGCTAGTCATGTCGGTCATACAGGCGTTACGTATTGCCATCCCCGTCTTGACATGACTTCTTATCATTCAACAGACGTTATGTGTCGCTGTCCTTGTCGGCACGTCAGTCATACGGGAGTTACGTATCGCCTTTTCCATGACGACGCGACTTTACATTTTCTTATTCTTTTATTGATCTTATTCTATTTTTTCTTATCATTTATAAGCATGCCACTTAACTCTCTTTCATGCTTAATGCATGACGTGTATAACATGTGATACAAGCATTTACTAAATTGTAGCGTAATCACGCTAAACCTGTACTTAGCGAATATTTCCAACAGAACCTTGTATGTTTAATAAAATAAAATAAAAATCTAACTAATTAAACTTTAGGCTTGCCATAACCTAAGCCAAATCCTTCTCCTTAGACTACACTTGCTAACTTCATCAATCTTTTTATTATCTCTTCTTCTCCATGTATCTATTTATTTTTAATCACTCACCAAATATCTTAGAAATATTATTATCACTTAAAACTCAAGTTCTTAGCATGTGCCCTTTCATAAAAATAACTAATTATTTATATTCCTTTCTAGCCTAGAGATACCATAACCAAACTCATCATCTTCATATATATAAACATCCATCATCTCTTAAATCATCATATTACTCCTTTTTAAATCTCAGCCTATAATTATTTTCTTTAACCCTTGACTATTTTCTTTATATGTTCTATTATATTTCTAAAATACATCTTGAAATAGAACTATATCATTTACCTAATAAGCATAAAAGATAAAAGCTCATATACACTACTCATCACTAACCAATATTTTTCAATCCAAAATAAATAAATTTTCATGCCACACTTTAACATCAAATAAACATCCATTCATTCCATAATCAACTAGTAAATAAAATATTCAAGAAATTAAATTTACAAATTAATTAAACAACATTTCAACTTTAGGACATGGTTACACTTACCACCACTAAGAAACTATTCCAAGCTCTTCCTTTGCAAGTGATGATCTTCCACTACTTCCTTAAAAAATTTACTCACTTATACTACTAGAAATATCTTAGAAAATAAGGTGAAGAAGTGAAATGAGCAAAGAGGAGAAGAGAGGGAGTTGTTGCCGAGAGGGAATTAGGTGTAGGCGTGTGTGTGTTGTCTGAAAAACCAGATTGCATGTATCGGTTATTTCAAGTGTTTTGGACCCCATTTTTCAGCTTTAATCCCACAATGACATGTGTCCTCTTTAGCCCTTAGACCACTCATTAAATCTACAACCAGGTGACCTAAGCATATGTCATGTTCTTATCCAAAAATGAAGCAAATATCAAAGAAATAAGTCAAGGTGGCTGGTGTCTATTCTCATTGCTCTTGGTCCCTATTTTCAGCTAAACTTCATGTAGGAAAATTCAACTTCTTTTTCTCCAATTGTCACTTGCCATGTGTGCTAACTTATGCCAAGATTATAGGCTAACTTGGGGTGAGCAATGTCAACACATCTGATAGGTTTGCATTCTGATTTCTAGTACACTTGGTTGCCGTGTATTACATGTTTGAAAAGTCAAGTTTCCTTCCACCAATTAGATCCTTTCACTTGTACTTTCCATTTCCTAATGAATAAACTAAATTATGGTAAGAAAGAACACAACTAACACATGTTAGAATCGATCCATGTTTTCTCAAATTATCCAATTCGTGAGCTTCAAAAATTGCTCCTGCTTTAGCCGACTTTCATTTAGTGTATTCCCTTTACTATTTTATCCACTTACCTTTCCCCACTTAACACACACTTAGCCTAATGTATAAACTAACATAGGGTTAAAGAATTACATAAAAAAAAAATGAAACCTTCTAAATCAGCCAATGCATTGGCTGCCTTCATTAAGAATACTTATAATAACAAATTCCTTATTTAAACAACTGCTCCTCTAGTATTGGTTCCTTCTCTTGAATATTCTAAAAATAAACATATAATCTAGTTCTCTTAATCTAGATAATAACCAAATTATGCTAAGCTCATATAATCATCTATAATATTAAAATATATAAACAATACTATGCACACTAAGCAAAATAGTATGGTTTTGGGTTCCACCCATTTCCTTACAATTAAATTTCGAAATTACTAAACAAAATAACACATGAATTTTATTCATGTCTCTTTATCATTTTACTTGCCAACATCTCTCACCAATATATATATATTTTAAAATTAAATTGACCACATACCTCAACCCGATTCCAACTCTAGAGATTTTGGATTTATATACTTCCATAAAGTTTCAAAATTACTAAAATAAATTTAAATAAGATACAATCATATCAATCATGAAAATAAATTAAATAAATAGATCAAATAAGATTTCAGGTTATCACACCATAGCTAATATTCCCTCAAAAAGTAATTTAAACATTAAATCCATTCATAAAGCTTTCAATTTTCAAACTAAGCATGGTACTTCTTTCTAATTTCATTCAAAATCTATTCTAACACTCAAAAACACAACTTGTTATGTAAACTAAGATCTAGACAAGAAAACTTTCAAATTTTTGTGGCCTTTGAAGTGTCCAACTCAAAGACTCACAAAACTGCTCAAGAACTTTAAAAGATGCTCAAGAACACTCAAGAACACTTGGTTGCTCACAAGGGAGGAGAAACTCTCAAGAACACTCAAAGGGACTAGGAGAGGAGGTTTGGAGGAAGTGAAGTGGTCATGAAGGACTTTTATAGGGATCAAGAGGAGGAAAGGCTCCAACCATGGTGGCTTATGATTGGGTGGTAGAGTGATAATGCCGCTTATGTCATCCTTGTCATGAGTGGTTGGTCTAAAAATGGTCAAGATTTCATTTATGTTAGAGCACAAATGGCTGAGGGGTAGGGATTCCATGGTGTAGTGGAGAAGGAAGGGGAAATGAAATTTTAGGCATGATGCCATGTCATCATGCCGCCAAGTATGGTGCTTCCCAAGGCCAACAGTTTTGCCTCATTCTCTTAGCTTCTTCTTAATGGCTCAAATGCCTAGGCTAAATGATACTCTTGAGTGTCCTACATAGGTGGTAGATGGTGGGTAATTAGTTGTCAAATGATGATGAAGTGGCAACCCAAAGATAAGGTGGTTTAATGGTGGTTGTTAAGAGATTGATGCTCAAAGGTCTGTTTGGATTGGTTCAATTTTTTGGGGAGTGTTGAGTCCCATTCCTTCATGATAATTGGAGAGGCTTTTCATGAATGGAAATGGAAGATGGCGGCATGATATTGTGTTTCTTCCATGGAAAAAAATTAAATTAAAAAGCATGCCATTTGGTTGCCTAATAATTAATAGTTAGGTGTATTTGGTTTTGTGGTTTTGGCTAGGGTTCTTGTAATCAATGTGACCAAAGTTTGGTTTATTTTTAAAAAATGAAATGAGGTGTTAAAGGAAAAGAATGCCCTTGAGAAAATGGAACAAAAAGTTTTGAGCTAGGGGTTGATTGACCATTGCACATAAGAGTACACATGAGTGCCGATTGGTTTGCATTTAGGGTTGATCTTAAGGTCATGGGCCAATCTAATGGGTTAGTCTTTTAAATACTAGTACTAATATAAACTTATTTAAAGGGTTAATCTATAAAGTTAAACAAGCAGGCTGTTACACAGGTGGTAAGTTGATGTTACTGCTAGAAGACCATTAAGTGTAAGATGTCGCAGTATGGTGTTATATGAAGATGGGACCTTCACCATTATGAAGTCAATCATCATAAAGGTAGTGAGGGGGCCAGGATCGAAAGAGTAATGGTGCCTACTAACTGAATCACACCCCCCATGAATTCCTTTGGCGGCATGGATTCCAATCACAAGTGGTCGAGATCAATCCCATCCAAGAGAAGGCATCTTGAAAGAAAGGTGTCTACAGAGCTGTCGTAATCATGAAAAGAGGTGTAGTTAGCCACCTACATTATCATCACCAAGGCCTCATCATGGGGGTAAAGTATCCCCTCTTTGTCGGCCTCTCTAAAAGTTATGATTGGAGCAAGCTCACTCTTAGTAGCGTGGGTTTTTTTCTGGTGATTCCTCTACACCTTATTTTCTTCATCATGGAAATAATCGACAATCTCGATCTGACTCTGGTTACTCAAGCCTTCTCTAGTGAAAACTACCATACTTAGAGCCATTCCTTGTGCATGTTTTTACGAACCAAGAAAAAACTTTCCTTTTATTAATGGTTCGTTGCCACTACTTGATGACCTTTCCGATCCTGTCCATGAAGCTTGGCTGCATTGCAACGACATAATCTTGTCATGGTTATTGAAGTCTATTTGTAAAGGAGTTGCTGCTAGTTGCATCTCTATAGATACTGCCAAAGATTTATGGGCTGATCTTAAAGATCGGTTTCCTCAATGAAATGTTCCTCACATTTTTCAATTGTAGAAATGATTTAGTTCTCTGCAACAAGGTGATCTTTCTATGACTCAGCATTTTACTTGAGACAAAATCCTATTAGGATGAATTGATGGTTTATCTGTTAAGGCTCTTCTAATTTCTCTTTCTCTTGTTGTGGTTGTGTGTAATAGGAAGTTTATAGAGCCTGGGCAAAGCTGCATGTGTGTGAAGATGGAATGGATGGAAATTGTTCGATAAAAGGCTTGAGAGCCACACCATTATATTGAAAATGGGTTCCGCTTCGAGGGAGAACCAACCTCCTTACACTAAGTGCTACTAAAGAAAATAGTTCGCAAATTCTAGAATGAATCTCATCATCCCGTTCCACCCACTACAATTTGGAATCCTCAACAACTTACTAATGGACGAGTACATTTGTATAACTATCCCAACAAGACATAAAGGAATATCACGATCTATGAAAAATGCAGCATTATGATGTTAATTCTCAAAATGATGCACATTACAAGTTTAACTAAAAACAACTAATAAATGGATCAAATGGTGTCATTTATTTTAGTAGAGCAACCCATTCACTTCCTTCATCAAAAACCCTCATTTCACCCCTTCTCTTCACTCGAGAGTCTTCAAACAACGTCGGTTATAGTTTGCAGCTTAAAAACACTAAACTTCACAAAGCCTTCAGTTCACTTCAAATTACAGTTCTTCAACTTAGCCCTAGGTTTCCTCTCCACCGTCGCTAGCCCTGATGAGTGCACAAAAATGCACTTTAAATACTCTATTTAAATGCTAAAATAAATGAGAAAATAATGGATATAACTCATGTTATTAAAATTAATGGTCATTTATCTTGAGATAGATATAAGCATGATTTAATATATTGATGAGAATATAAAATGCAATATTTTTCTCTCTTAATATTTAATATTTTATTCTTATTTGATGCCTAAATATACTCATTATTCTTATATTTTGATTTAGGACACAAATAGAGGCATTAGGAGCAAATGAAGATAATTGCGAAATCTTAGATAGTTTTGACGTCTTTTCGTAATATAGGAATAACTCTCTCATCCAATCTCGTATTGAGCTGATTCAAGATGATATAGAACCGCAAGAGAAATATCTATAACTTTTATGCTTTATGTTTTAAGAGATATTCGCTCAATCCAAGACAAAATCAACCATCAAGTGGATGCACCTGCACTTGACGTTCCTGAATATTCTTCAGCCACTTGCATCAAATCCAAATGTCATCACAATATTTTCCAACAACCACTCCTAAACCAACTTGGAAATTCAATGATCAACTCACATGCAAGACGAAGTGCACTCAAGTTTTTTCAAGACAAATTATTTGACCACAAGATATTAAGTCATACAAGACAACTAATGGATAAAGAAGCAAAATTGAAACACTCAACCTACAAGCAAAATTCAGCTCATGCATGGTGGAAAAACAAATGATCAAAATGACAACTCACAAATCACTTGGATTCAAGAATGGCACATGGCAAAGCAAGTTGAAATTGTGATGATTTTGTCATGACAATTTGCATAAAGGATGCTTATAAATAGAAGGGAGGGGTGTGTGTTCTAAGACCATGCTTAGTGTGCTTGGATGCCTTGGAAGAGCCATTGTTTTGAGAGCTTGAGAAAAGAAAAGAAAAACCAAAGAAGAGAGAAGAAAATAATGGTTGGCTCTTCCATATTATCCCTTAGAGAATTTTCGTTGCATATTTTCAATGTGTAACTGATGAGTGCACAAAAATGCACTCTAAATACTCTATTTAAATGTTAAAAGAAATGAGAAAATAATGAATATAACTCATGTTATTAAAATTAATGGTCATTTATCTTGAGATAGATATAAGCATGATTTAATATATTGATGAGAATATAAAATGCCATATTTTCCTCTCTTAATGTTTAATACTTTATTCTTATTTGATGCCTAAATATACTCATTATTCTTATAAATTGATTTAGGACACAAATAGAGGCATTAGGAGCAAATGAAGATAATTGCAGAATTTTAGACAGTTCTGACGTATTTTCGTAATATGGGCATAACTCTCTCATCCAATCTCTGATTGAGCTGATTCAAGATGATATAGAACCGAAAGAGAAATATCTATAACTTTTATGTTTTATGTTTTAAGAGATATCCACTCAATCCAAGACAAAATCGACCATCAAGTGGACGCACCTGCACTTGACGTTCCTGGATATTTTTCAGCCACTTGCATCAAATCCAAATGTCATCATAATATTTTCCAGCAAGCACTCCTACACCAACTTGGAAATGCAATGATCAATTCATATGCAAGATGAAGTGCACTCAAGTTTCTTCAAGACAAATTATTTGACTACAAGATATTAAGTCATACAAGACAACTAATGGGTAGAGAAGCAAAATTGAAACACTCAACCTACAAGCAAAATCCAGCTCATGCATAGTGGGAAAACAAATGATCAAAATGACAACTCACAAGTCACTTGGATTCAAGAATAGCACATGGCAAAACAAGTTGAAATTGTGATGATTTTGTCATGACAACTTGCATGAAGGATGCTTATAAATAGAAGGGAGGGGTGTGTGTTCTAAGACCATGCTTAGTGTGGGAGGATGCTTTGGAAGAGCCATTGTTTTGAGAGCTTAAGAAAAGAAAAGAAAAACCAAAGAAGAGAGAAGAAAATAATGGTTGGCTCTTCCATATTATCCCTTGAAGAATTTTTGTTACATATTTTCAATATGTGTAACTAAATTCTCTAAGAGGGTTAGGGATGAACTTGTGTGTGTGATGGTGTTTGTAATTTATTTTTGATTCATGTATTTGGTCTTTAAATATTAAAACTCTTTTGTTCTATTATTCTCAATTTATTTGTGATGTTTTTCGTCTTCAAATAATTATAGAATCTATTTCGTTTATAGATTCAGTCATGCTTTTTCTATTGAGTGGATTAGTTCTATAATTATGTTTGGAGCAATTGATTATCTATATTGATTTAATTCTCTGCTGCGATATCGCCTCTTGGGTATATTGTCGTCGTTGGATTTTCTCAATGTCGATAACAATTTATGAGAGTTAAGCGCGAAGAATGATTTTTCAAAGAGTTACATTTGATTTAAACTTTGGTTATTAATGTTATATCTTCCGATTAAGAATTTGGATATAGAATTCTTAATTGAGTTATCAATGAATTAAGAATAAATTTGAATACCACAAATACACAAGGAATTCCCTACGCTCTACTTTTCGTCTCATTTTTATACTATTCAAATTACTCATTTAGTTTTAATTTACGTCACACTCTAAAATTTACTTTTCGCACTCATCTAAATCTTTTTGTTAATTTCGTTACTGTTCTTCAATTTCTCAATCCATCTCCCTGTGGAATCGACACCCCAAAGCTATACTGCAAACGACCGCGTTATTCTTTGGGCGTAATCAAATTTTGGCGCCGTTGCCGGGGAGACGGTAGAAGAATTTGTAGTTTTTTTTAGTAGTTTAAAAAAAAAAAAAAAAAGCGGTAACTTCGTTCATTTTCTTTTTAGCTTTCTGCATCTTTATTTTATTTTACTTTTCTTTTCGTAATTATTTTTTTAGTATTACGCTTTTCTTTACTTTGCATGCGCAGGTACAGAGACGCTTTTGGACGGTTTGCTAGTAGACCCGTGCTAGAATCAGATTCAGAATCTAATTTTTCTAATCGCTTGTTTGATAATTCTTCCAATTCTGACGCGATGAGTGAACATGTGGACCAACCTGTTAGAACCCTCCAAGATTATCTTCATCCCGCACGAACAGCCACACCATCCTGTATTATGTTCTCACCTAATGTTCGTCATGTAGATTTCAAAACAGGAATGATACAATTACTTCCGACTTTCCATGGTCTAGAAAATGAAAACCCCTATGTTCATATTAGGGAATTTGAGGAAGTAGTTGCAACATTCCACAATCAAAATACCACTGACGACACGGTAAAGCTAAAGTTCTTTCCTTTTTCTTTGAAAGATAAAGCTAAGAGTTGGTTGTACTCACTAAGACCACGGTCTATTGGAACATGGAGTGAGATGACTCAAGTGTTTTTCAATAAATACTTTCCCCAACATAAGACCAATGCTTTAAAAAGACAAATCTCTACCTTTGCACAAAAGGATAGTGAGACTTTGTACCAGTCTTGGGAAAGATTTAAAGAATTGCTGAGTATGTGTCCCCACCATGGATATGAGAATTGGCGCTTAGTGAGTTATTTCTATGAAGGGCTTACGCCCAGGGAACGTCAATTCGTGGAAATGATGTGCAATGGAGAATTTTTACAGAAAAATCCCGATGAGGCCATTGAGTACCTCAATGAGCTTGCTGAAAAAGCTCATACTTGGACTGGACCTACTGCTACTGATAGCACAAATAGGTCACGACCTACAGGAAACTTGAGTGGTGGTATTTACCATCTAAGGGAGGAGGATAACCTTAAGGCTAAGGTTGAAATGCTCACCAGAGAATTAGAGTTATTGAAAACCAAAAACTCAAAACTAACATACATGGCTAATCATGCAAACTCTTTTGGGCCATGTGTTGTCTGTGGTGGGGTAGATCATCATGCCCAAGACTGTCCTACACATGCTAACATGAGAGGATGGCGTAATCATCCCAACTTCAGCTGGAAGTCTGAAAACCAACAGCTTGCACAGCCTGCACAGCCTTCTAGATCATATTCTGCACCATACCATGCACCTCAATCTTCTAGAAATTCTTTAGAAGACACTTTGCATGCATTTATTAAAGTACAGGATAAGACTAACCAAAAATTTGAGTCTTTAATTATGCAGGTTGTTGAAGAACAAAAGGAGATAAAGAGCCAAGTGTCTAAAATAACGAGCTTCTTGAGTGTAAATGAGCAAGGTAAGTTCCCTTCTCAAGCTCAGTCTATACCTCATGATCAACATATGGCACAAGAAACTGTGAAGAATGACGAGTGCCATCAGACATACATGATTGACTCACTCATAGACAGGGAAGTTTTCACAACTCATGATTCTGATCCCCTTGAGAATTTTATTGTTGATTTTGAGTTTAATCCTATCAGTGATTCGTCTGATGTAGCTAATATTTGTGAAATTTTTTACAGTACTCAAGATTATAGCACACGGGCTTGGCAACTGAAGTTTAAGGAGTTGCTTGAGAAAAATGAAAAACAGATTCCTTCAAGTGGGCAAGTACCAAAAGTTAATCTAAAGCCTTGCCACCTACCTGTGAAGCTCGAGGACCGAGTTTATTGGGCAAATAAGTGTTTCATTTTTGACCCAGGAGGAATAGTTCAAGAAGTAGAAGATAGTCCGGTTGTAGACTTGGTCTATCAACTTTGACCACACCATGCAACAATAATTATTATTATTATTATTATCTTGTTTGTTTTGTTTTATTTTTGTTTACTACTATTTTCTTTATTTTTGTTTGCAGGATAGTTTCATTTTGTCATTTCAGATCACCACTTTTGACGCTTAGCGAGCTATCCACATCACACATCAGGTGTATCCTACCCTTTTTAGTTACTCCCCATTCAATTTTAATTCTTAAACATTGAGGACAATGTTTCATTTAAGTTGGGGGGTGGGAATACAAATCTGTTATTTAAACTCTGTGGCAAATTTCAATCAATATATAAAAAATTGCCAAATTTTTTTCACACAGGCATCTTTTCACACATGATACTCATGCTCATTCATAACCATCTTGGTGAATTCAACAAACCCATCTTAAATCATTTTGCTAAAGCATCCACAGAACCATTTATGCACTTCTCCAAACTTTGTGGTAATATGGTGATTTGACACATGTAACTAAAGAATTATTTTGCTCAAGTATTCATGTGAATTTTGTGAGAATTGAGAGCTTACAAATACAGAAATTGTGATAAGTATCCATTGATCTGTTGAATTTGACACTTCTTTTGAGAATATCATTACATGGTTTGTGGTAAGATGGTGGATATACTTGGGATATGACGAAAGTCAACTTAGGATTAACGTTTGAGCCTTTCAAGCTGACCATTTTCATCATATACCCCTAGCAGCCAATTTTGAGCCAATATACACATATGGCCTTTTCTTTTCATATCTACATCATCCATACCTCTCCACATTGGAGTATAGCTTATACACTATATTTTCCTATCATTTTACTTCCAAGTGTGTACTAGGTGTGAAATTATCATTAAAAAAAAAAAAAAAAAAAAACCATGACAAAAATGGCATGGTGCTAGATGTGTCCATCAAATTATTCATGAAAGAGTTCATCAAATTGCGAAGACACCAGTGGCAAAAGAAGATGGAAAAGTATACTTAGTCAAAAATCTAAAAAATTGAAAAGTACATCAAAAGGAAAGTATAGTCTACTGAAAAATTTAACAGATTCCCTTTTGTGTATACTTGGAAGTTTTTGAAACCTCTTCACTTTTTCTTCTTATGAACCCCAAACCTAAGCCACATTACAACCCTTTGTGTTGATTTTTCCGATCCTAAGTATGCTTGTGGAAAGAATGGTGGAAATCTCATTTGTTAGTATTCCTATCATAAGATCAATGTTTACTTGTTACTTATATATAATTGGCTAAATTTCCATGAGAGTAAATGTACACCTTTGTCAACTCCATAGAGAGAACCCTTACATGAAACACTTCTATACCCGTGAGTTATGGAGTTGAACCTTTTTGCTTAAGATATTCTAATGTTGCATGTGTCGAAACCTCTGATTTGATAAAAATAGTTTGGAACACATACACACTCTGTGGATTGCTATATTTGAATTACTTGTGAAAGGGTTATTGAATTTCTAAGATTGTTTTGATATGTAAATTTGAAAAATGTGTCTTGATGGCCCCTATGTGTGATTTTCTTTGGTCTTTCTCATCATTTTGCATGAAAATTGCTAGGGACTAGCAATGAGTAAGTTGGGGGGTGTGATGAGTGCACAAAAATGCACTCTAAATACTCTATTTAAATGTTAAAAGAAATGAGAAAATAATGAATATAACTCATGTTATTAAAATTAATGGTCATTTATCTTGAGATAGATATAAGCATGATTTAATATATTGATGAGAATATAAAATGCCATATTTTCCTCTCTTAATGTTTAATACTTTATTCTTATTTGATGCCTAAATATACTCATTATTCTTATATTTTGATTTAGGACACAAATAGAGGCATTAAGAGCAAATGAAGATAATTGCGGAATTTTAGACAGTTCTGACGTATTTTCGTAATATGGGCATAACTCTCTCATCCAATCTCTGATTGAGCTGATTCAAGATGATATAGAACCGAAAGAGAAATATCTATAACTTTTATGTTTTATGTTTTAAGAGATATCCACTCAATCCAAGACAAAATCGACCATCAAGTGGACGCACCTGCACTTGACGTTCCTGGATATTTTTCAGCCACTTGCATCAAATCCAAATGTCATCATAATATTTTCCAGCAAGCACTCCTACACCAACTTGGAAATGCAATGATCAATTCATATGCAAGATGAAGTGCACTCAAGTTTCTTCAAGACAAATTATTTGACTACAAGATATTAAGTCATATAAGACAACTAATGGGTAGAGAAGCAAAATTGAAACACTCAACCTACAAGCAAAATCCAGCTCATGCATAGTGGGAAAACAAATGATCAAAATGACAACTCACAAGTCACTTGGATTCAAGAATAGCACATGGCAAAACAAGTTGAAATTGTGATGATTTTGTCATGACAACTTGCATGAAGGATGCTTATAAATAGAAGGGAGGGGTGTGTGTTCTAAGACCATGCTTAGTGTGGGAGGATGCTTTGGAAGAGCCATTGTTTTGAGAGCTTAAGAAAAGAAAAGAAAAACCAAAGAAGAGAGAAGAAAATAATGGTTGGCTCTTCCATATTATCCCTTGAAGAATTTTTGTTACATATTTTCAATATGTGTAACTAAATTCTCTAAGAGGGTTAGGGATGAACTTGTGTGTGTGATGGTGTTTGTAATTTATTTTTGATTCATGTATTTGGTCTTTAAATATTAAAACTCTTTTGTTCTATTATTCTCAATTTATTTGTGATGTTTTTCGTCTTCAAATAATTATAGAATCTATTTCGTTTATAGATTCAGTCATGCTTTTTCTATTGAGTGGATTAGTTCTATAATTATGTTTGGAGCAATTGATTATCTATATTGATTTAATTCTCTGCTGCGATATCGCCTCTTGGGTATATTGTCGTCGTTGGATTTTCTCAATGTCGATAACAATTTATGAGAGTTAAGCGCGAAGAATGATTTTTCAAAGAGTTACATTTGATTTAAACTTTGGTTATTAATGTTATATCTTCCGATTAAGAATTTGGATATAGAATTCTTAATTGAGTTATCAATGAATTAAGAATAAATTTGAATACCACAAATACACAAGGAATTCCCTACGCTCTACTTTTCGTCTCATTTTTATACTATTCAAATTACTCATTTAGTTTTAATTTACGTCACACTCTAAAATTTACTTTTCGCACTCATCTAAATCTTTTTGTTAATTTCGTTACTGTTCTTCAATTTCTCAATCCATCTCCCTGTGGAATCGACACCCCAAAGCTATACTGCAAACGACCGCGTTATTCTTTAGGCGTAATTAGTAACTAAATTCTCAAGGAGGGCTAGGGATGAACTTGTGTGTGTGATGGTGTTTGTAATTTATTTTTGATTCATGTATTTGGTCTTTAAATATTAAAACTCTTTTGTTCTATTATTCTCAATTTAATTGTGATGTTTTTGCCTTCAAATAATTATAGAATCTATTTCGTTTATGGATTCAGTCATGCTTTTTTTATTGAGTAGATTAGTTCTATAATTATGTTTGGAGCAATTGATTGTCTATATTTATTTAATTTTCTGCTGCAATATCGCCTCTTGGGTATATTATCGTTGTTGGATTTTCTCAATGTCGATAACAATTTATGAGAGTTAAGTGCGAAAAATGATTTTTCAAAGAGTTACATTTGATTTAAATTTTGGTTATTAATGTTATATCTTCCGATTAAGAATTTGGACATAGAATTCTTAATTGAGTTATCAATAAATTAAGAATAAATTTAAATACCACAAATACGCAAGGAATTCCCTACGCTCTACTTTTCATCTCATTATTATACTTTTCAAATTACTCATTTAGTTTTAATTTACGTCACACTCTAAAATTTACTTTTCGCACTCGTCTAAATCTTTTTGTTAATTTCGTTACTATTTTTCAATTTCTCAATCCATCTCTCTATGGAATCGACACCCCAAAGTTATATTGCAAACAACCGCGTTATTCTTTGCGCGTAATCAAGCCCCATAACAAACTTCCCTCCTACAAAGCACCTTGCCCACAAGGGGTGGGTAAAGGGCTTGAAGCCTCCACAAAAGTTGCCAACTGCTCACCTCCTTCAGCAACCCCCCCCATTTCACAAAGACCTTTGCAACAGCTCTATCGCCTTTCTTCTTCATGCATTTGTCAATGATCCACTCAGGTTCAGGCTGCATTTCCCCCATGAAATCTGTCGGTGGCAACGTGGGTAGATCTTGAATCTGTGCTCTCAAAATCTTCTTCAAAAATGATACATGAAATGCAGGGTGGATCTGCAAGGACTCTAGCAGCCTCAAATAGTATGCCACTTCACCAATTTTATCTTCAATTTGAAAGGGCCCATAGAATCTTGGGGCTAAGTTCATGTTCCTCCATAGAAATACTATTTTCTGTAATAGAGTTAAATCTTGAGATACACCCATTCCCCTTTGTCGAATTTTCTTTCTGTTAAGAGCTTATTTGCAACATGTTTCATATGTTGTTAGGCCTCTAATAAGTTACTCTTCAGTAGATTGATAATCTGTTCCCTTCTACGTAGTAACTTATTTGTTGTATCATTAGTACTTGTGCCTGGTACATAAAAGAGTAGGGTTATGGGAGGATAACCATAAACAACCTCAAAGGGGGTTATTTTGGTGGCGAATGGTTGGTGGTGTTGTACCACCATTTAGCAAGCGTGAGCCACTATGACCAAACCCTTGGTTTCACCCCTGCATAATAATATAGATAGGCTTCAATACATTTTTTACAACTTCAGTTCGACCATCGATTTATGTATGGTAAGCTGAACGGTAGTTGAGGACATTGCATTGAGCATGAAAGAGCACCTTCCAAAAGGAACGTCCCAATCTGATACCATAGATCGTGGGAACCCATGAATCTTAAAGGCATGCTTCATGAACTCCTCTACCATTGTCTGGGCAGTGTAAGGGTGTGCCATAGCCATGAAGCGAGCATACTTCTTAAAGCGATCAACCCATACAAAAATCACACTTACCCTCTTGAAAACTAGTATCCCATCAATAAATTCTAATGAGATGTTTGTCCACAGCCTCTAGGAGATGGGCAAGGGGTGTAAAAACTCAATTGGGTGAATGGTCTCATATTTCATTCTCCGGCATAACTCACACTCATTCACCAAGTTTTTTATGTCCCCTTTGATATCCTTCTAGTAAAAATCTCTCTTGGCAGGATGATAAGTCTTGTGATAGTCCAAGTGACTTGCTAGAGGATTGTAATGCACTTATTGCAAAACCTTAATTTTGAAACTCGAATCTAAACTTAAGAAAATTCTACCCCATTTTATGATTAGACCTTGTTGTAGTGAAAATCCTTTCATCCCATTAGAGTCAGAACTAGCTACCTTTTCAATCATCTCAAGGGACTCTTGGACTTTGGGTTGCTTTGCTTTAATTCATCAACCCACAATTGGGAAGGAAGGAAACCATGGCATAACAAATTGGTTCTTCCCCTTCTTTCTTTTAGGATGGGTGATCAACCACTCTATTCTCCTTACCCTTCTACTCAATAGAAAAATCATACTCCATTAATTTTATTATCCGTTTCTGCTGATTTTCAGTCCCCACACACCGCTCTAGTAATTCAAGGCTTTGTTGATCAGTCTTAACAGCAAAAGACTGGCTTAAAAGGTACGGTCTCCATTTTGCACTGTTGTAACCAGAGCTAACAGCTCTTTTTCGTAAGTGGATGACAAGAGAGCCTTCCCTTCTAAGGCCTAACTCAAATAAGATATAGGTCGACCCGATTGCATCAAAATAGCCCCAACTTCTATTCCACAAGCATCACCCTCTTTTGTAAATGGCCTACTAAAGTCAGACAGTTTCAACATTGGTGGCTCTAAAACAGCCATCTTCAAGGCCTCAAAAGCCTTATCAGCCTCCTCACCCCAATCAAAAGAGTTCTTCCTCAACAAGCCTGTAAGTGGACCAACAATTATTTCATACCCTTTAATAAATTCCGGTAATACCCGGTCTACCTTAAAAATCCCCATAGAGATTTCGCATTCTTAGGTCGAGGCCAATCAAGCATAGATGCAATTCTTGAAGCATCTGCCATAACTCCATCTGCCTTTATTACATGGCCTAAATAGTCAACTTCCCCAACCGCAAACTCACATTTGGATATTTTAACAAACAGACAATGTTGTTGCAGCAGTGAAAATACATATTTTTAATTGTTCCAAAAGTTCTTCTCGGGACTTACTATAATCAAAATGTTGTTAAAAAAAGCACAAACCTCCTTAAGGGTTGTTTAAAATGTCATTTGTTGAACCTTGGAAATGGCCAGAGCATTTTTCAAACCAAAGGGCATAATTCATAATGTGCTTCATGAGTTCAAAAGGCCGTTTGGGTATATCCTCATGAACCACCCTCATTTGGTGATAGCTGATTGAACTGAATTATTGCATATTTAATACATTTAGAACCAATATATTCTCTTATTATTGTACGATATTTTTATTGGTTTTAAATAGGAAATTTGGTTATAATGTGTGAATCTAAATTGTTAAATTATCTTAATAGCATGATTTATGCTTACTTTTATAACTTGTGATTTATTTGAATTATGTTTCTTCTATGCACATCACATTTTTACTATTTTATTTTTCATTTTATATTTTCTTATGTCTTCTTTATATAAATCATGTTTAAAGGAAAGAAAAAGAAAAAAAATAGAAGTTGTATCGGTTTTGGGTTCAAAATAAAAAGATAAAGAAAAGATAAAAATTTGATTGTTTTAAGTTTTATAGAGCTAGCGTGGTAGGCTTCTAAAGTCTATTTTCAAAAGGTCAAGTTTGAGAAAGATGACACATGCCTCCAGTTTTGTGTGTACCAAGTTGGCTTTTGGCTTTTCATGAGTTTAAATTTTCTCATGTGCAGAGGAGCAACTTTATTGCTTTGACTTTGAAAAAACATTATTGTTTTGGTACAACATGCATGTGTTATGGACGAAAGCGACGTGAGCTTAACTTTCTCTGTTCTTCTATTTCTTTGGATTTCAACTATTCTCGGGGGTCTTGGAGCAACAAAGTGGCAGTAGAAAAATGTCTTATTTTTCAGTAGAAAAATAAAGCTGAAGAATTCTAGGATGGACGTCCGTAGCTTGTTTCTTTCATCTACAGAGCATCAGGGCAGCATAATGCACAAACAAAACAGCTTTTTGGAGGCTGCTATATGCAACACAACAACTATCAAGACAGTATTTCATTCCGTCCGTTGGATTGAAGAAGGGTCTCCTTTTGATCCTCTGGGTTTTACTTCAAATACGCAAGCAATAATAGCGTTTTCTCTTTGACACGCGGACATCACACCTGCAATGCATAGCAAAAGAAAGTCATGTAGTGCAGCAGAAAAAAGGGTAGTAGCAAACAACACTAGTCTTTTTTCGTCGGACACTGCAACAAAGATAAAAAGGAAGGCATGCGAAAAAGCATTTTTTGGTCCGTTGGATTGAAGAAGAGGTAGTCGCTAGAGACTGCAGATTTTCTTTGTTTATCTGAGGACCTCGACGCAGGAGCACAAAACAACACGCAACACAGTGAGTCTGTAGAGGCACGCGGACATAGAAGAATTTTTGGTCTCTCAACTTTACCTTTAAAACTCGTAGCCAATTCTTATTTTGAGAGGAGGAGAGACACAGGAGAAAAGAGGGGAAGATAAATAGTATTTTGTAGAGCTCTTATGGAGTATAATTTATTGCTGCTCTCCACTTATATCTCTACCTCCATTTATCTACTTTTTTTAGTTTTATGGTTAGAGTAGGAATAGGAGTAGTGTAACTTAATTTTTTGTTCAGTTTTCTATTTTTCTGTAATTTTTGGAGTGAACTTAAGTGGGAAGAGAGCATGGCAGCAAAGTTGTAGAGCCCTCGAGCCCAGCTGCTGCCCGACTTTTCTCTTTCACTTGTAGTCTTCATCTCCAACTTTAATTCTTGCTTGTTAAATTTAATGTCATTTATTTTTTTTTGCTCATTTAAGCTTTTACTTTTAATTCCTTATTCATTTAATTTAATATCATTTACTTTTCTTGCTCCTTTAAATTTCTGTTAATTAATTTTAGCAATTTTAAGTTACTGTTTTACATTTCAATACTTCGCATTTCCTCACAATATTCAACTCTAAAATCATGAATCTGGTCTACGACTAGTGCTCTTTTACTTTTGTTGCACTCTTCACCATTGCACATATTATTATTTTTATATTTATTTTTATTTTTGTAAATATTTATACTATTTTATATGAGTTTGATTTAAAACAACTATCATTGAGGAGACGATCTAGGAATTTAATCCTAATTATTACGCGACACTCTCCTACGCTTGGAATAGCCTTTGTGCTGCTCATTTTTTAGTGAGTCAATAGCTTGACCTCAAGTCAAGCTTAAAAAAATAATCGACCCAAACAACTCATCCAACAACTCATCAATTCCTCGAACTAGGAACTTGGCCTTTATTGTCTCCTTGTTCAATGCCCTATAATCGACACATAACCTCCAACTCCCATCGGCCTTATGCACCAATAAGACCGGTGATGAAAAGTGGCTGAAACTAGGTCTAATAACCTTTGATTTGAGCAATTCAACAACTATTTTCGCGATTTCTGTCTTTTGGTAGTAAGGATAATGGTAAGGCCTACTAGTTATGGGTTGAACCTCTTCTTTGAAGATTATTTTATGATCATAGGTACGATGTGGAGATAGGCTAATAGGTTCCTTGAAAATTTTCTCAAATTCCTGCAACAGTCAGCCACTTGCCTATCAACAATTTTAGACTTTGCCCTCTTCTTCACATCACTCACTATTTATATCAAGATCCCCTTACCCTTGGCCATGGTAACCTTGAATAAACCTGTTCACAAAGAGCTTTGACCGACTAACCTAACTCGACCAACATGCCAAAATAGAATCATCAGATCACCCACTTCCTGTCGGGTCAATCCCAACGAATCCATCTCTCTGTGAATTGCACAACCCTTTCATCAAAAAACTTCTCCCGAATTGCAGTCAGGGACTCTTGGAAACATAAAGCCTTGTGGGTTTTTTGTGGCCATTTCTAGTGCACTTTCACTCTATCACTATTTCAATTTGATTTTCGTTTTCTTTCTTTGTAATGTGCAGCAAAGTTAGTTTATTAGAGCATTTGAGGCTGTTTGGTTCTCAAAAATTTGTGGCAAAATGAACGAAAAGAGAAAACTTTGCACAACCTTTTGGTTTTGGGATATGGGATTTTTTTTTCCTGCATCCTCACCGCCTCTTTCTTTTGGCGCAAGGTCCCATTCTTTTATTAAATTGCTTTTTGTCATCTAGGAAGTTCTACTTGCTTATGGAAAAGAGTGTTTTGTTTGTTTAAAATACGCTCTTCAATATCTGTGCTTTTCTTTTTGGAATAAATTTATGCTTCTCAATACATTATTGTATTTAAAATCAATTTCAAATATAGTGGGACCAATTAATCCTCCTTGTAAGTTATAATTAATACTTTAAGACCATGAATGCCCGAATGTTAAGGGGAAAAAAAAGCTGGCATTTTTTATTGGGTTAAGTCAGTTTGGGCGAGTCAGTTCTTGTCGAGTTGAGTTGGCGCCACAAGTTTCTTGGGCGGGTCAGGTAGGGCCCAGATCCGACGTCGGGCCATCAGGTTGCAACCCTAGCCTTGAGCCTTCTATAACCATCATCCACTATGGAAGCACATAATTTCAACCCTTTCAACTCCAGAATTTGTCTCTCATGAGAAAAGCTCATTAAAAGCTTCGAAGAGTCCCATGTTATGGGTACCAATGTTTCCAACTATTGGACCCCCAACACCACATCACACCTAGACAACTCAAGTAAATAAAGAGGGGTTTGGAACATACTACCTTGTATCTTCAGTTTAATAGCATTGCGCATCCCAGGATTGGTTAAGCCTTGCCCATTTTCCACTTTAACATTCAACCAGCAGTAGCGTCCACGAGTAGATTCAATTTTGGGAATATAGTGGAATCTATGAAATTATGTGAACTTCTGAATCCACTAAAAATATTAGCTTCTCTCCTATAATGCTGCCCACCAACCTCAAGGTTCTCATAGTGGGTGTACCAAATGCCAAAGAGATCTTGGGCTATTCCACTTTGTCACTAGCTTTAACTTCCTCTATTTTTTCCAATGAATCAATAAACTAGTTGTCGATATCCTCCATTGAACCCTTATATTAGCTTGTAAGAAGTAAACATGAGGGTTTCTACAGTTACGAGCTGGGCTCCATTTCTCATCATAGTGGTAGTAATACCCATTTTTGCACTTTTCATCCATTTGGGTTGAAGAAACTAGCCTTGTAGCTCCCATAAATCTCGATGACCTTCCACTACTTCCCCAAGAAAATTTTCTAGCATTGGTTTGCTAGACTTATTTATGCTATGGACGTATTCCTTTTGTATCTTAGCTAACTCGTAAGTGACATTCAAATCGATGAAGGTAAACATCCTAATAGGAAGATGTATCTCATCCTTGAACCCACTGACAAAATAACTCGACTTATACATGTCAGAGAGCCTGATTAGACAAGGCCTTAAACTGTGCCTTTTAAGAAGCAACTGAACTGATTTACCTCAAATGAGTTGGGCCTTTATCAAATCATCGTATGCTATTGGCCCAAAGCGTAAGAGCATGAATCTGCTAAATGCATCCCAATCACGGAAAAGGCCCCTACAAAGACTCTTGGTACCACACAATAGCCACCCTGTCCAGATGATATGAAGCCATAAACATAAGACGAGACATAGGAGTTCGATGAAAATCAAAATACTGGTTTACCTTGAAAAGCCATGCTGTTGGGTTATCTCTCTGGAAGTGGGGAAACTCAAGTTTCACTCCCTTGAAACTAGCTCTCCTAGGATCTGGTGGTTCCAGGTCCCTATAATGATGCTCACGGTGGTGGAATTGTTGGTGATGTTGGTATTGTTGCTGCTCGTGTTGTTGTTGCTACTATTGGTGTTGTTGTTGATGTGTTTGTTATTGGTTCATGATAAATCTACGCATCATATCATTAAGGTTTGAATATTTGCTTGTATTTCTTGGATGGTTTGTTAATGTAGATCACCTTATTGTTTAACCTCATTTAGCTGAATCTGAAATGACTCTTGTTGTTGTTGTTTAGGTCTTGTATTTTCTACCATAAGATCAATGGATGTTGATACCATAGGATCGATGGATGTTGATACCACTTCTTAGGTCCCTTCAAAATCCTCTTTCTCTTGCTGTGGATGTGTGTAATAGGAAGCTTATGGAGCCTAGGCAAGTTGCGTGTGTGTGTGAAAATGGAATAGATGGAAATTATTTGATAAAAGGCTTGAGAGCCACACTATTATATTGAAAATGAATTCTGCATCAAGGAGAATCAACCTCCTTGTACTGAGTTCTACTAGAGAAAATACCTAGAAAATTCCATAATGAATCTTACCATCTCGTCCCTTTCTACTACAATTTGGAGTCCTCAACAAACTACTAACAGACTAGTACATTTGTTAAACTAACCCAACAAAACATAAAGGAATATCACAGTCTATGAAAACACAGTGTTATGATGTTGTTAATTCTCAAAATGGTGCGCATTACAAGCTTCATCAAAACCAACTAACAAATAGATCAAAGAGTGTTATTTAATCTAGTAGAGCAACCCATTCACTTCCTTCATCAAACATCCTTGTTTTGCCCCTTCTCTTCACCCTAGAGTCTTCAAACAACGTTGGTTTTAGTTTGCAACTTTAGAACACTTCACTTCACGAAGCCTTTAGTTCCACTTTGAGTCTTACTTCTTTAACTTAGCCCTAGGTTTCCTCTCCACCATCGCCAGCCTTATAACATTATCATCATGTACTTACTTGTGGAGCTGTCAAACCTTTCATTGTATGCCATCACGAAGAATATTTCATGCAGTTCTTAATTGGTCTTAATGATTCTTTTTCACTATTTGAGATCAGAATCTTCTCGTGGACCCTTTACCCTAATTACCCATCTGTTTTCTTTGGCTCTACAAACATAACGATAGAGTACAAATTGGATGCAGCCGCATTGCTCACTATTGAGCCAACTACAATCTCTCAAGCCCCAGCATAAAAACTTACTTAGTCCCATCCCTGATTCTCTCTGTACTAAAAAAATCTAAATTAGTTTGCAAGCACTATGGTATGATTGGTCACAACAAAGAAAAATATTACAATCTTCATAGTTATTCACCTTATTTCAAGATGAACAAGTCTCAACTCAATTCTGTATGTGGTTGCTATTCATCTTAATCATCTTTTTAGGAGTCTCAAGTGGCCAAGTTATCTCAATGTCCATTCACTCATGAACAATGCCAACAGTTCTTATTCATGCTTGAGAGTCATAAACCCGCTGCAATCTTTCCAATGGTTAATCACATAGGTAGTTCCTCCAACCAAATTGTTGAATTTGCTCTCATTTTGCCCTCTCTTTGTCAATGCATAATTCTTTTTTAAAATTTCTTTACTTCCTTGGGTAATAGACATGGGTGCCATAGATCACATGGTTAGTTCTATAACCTTTTTTCAATATTTCTCAATTGCTAGTTCAATGTTTGTTACTCTCTCATTTGGTCTTGAAATTGTCCTATTAATTAATCTTGAACAATGTACTATGCATTCAATCTTTTTCATTTAATCTTCTATCTTCCAATAAGTTGGTCCATTCTAATTCTTGTTCCTTAATTTTCTTTGCCAAATTTTGCTTTACAGGTTTCCTTAATTGAAAAGTAGTATAATAAAATAGTTAAAGCACTGTGTGTGGTGATAATGGCCTAGAATTAATCGACCTTTATTTTATTCTTTCAAAGGTATTATTCATCTGCGCAATTGTATTGCCACTCCACAACAAAATGGTATATTGAGCGCAAATAAAGACATCATCCCGAAGTGGCTAGAGCTTTAGTTTGCAATCGAATTTGCCTCTTCAATTTTTGGAGATTGTATTCTTATTGCTACCTACCACATTATCAGGCTTCCCACCCCTCTTTTATAAGAAAAATAACCTTATGAGCTCCTTAAGTCCTTCACATTCTCACATTCAAGTCTTTGGATTTCTATGTTATACTACTACAATATATACTCATCAACCCAGACTTGATCTTTGTGCTTGACAATGTATTTTTCTGGACATTCCTTTACTGTAAAAGGGTTTAAACTCCTTGGCTTTAAAACCAACACAATATATCACTCTATAGATGTCATTTTATATGAACAATATTTTCTCTTAAAACTAGTTCTCATTTAGATGGCACACCTTCAATCACTTCCAATCCCATCAATGAATCTGCTACACCTACTCTCACGTAATCTCCTGTTGATTTTCATACAATTCAAACAAATTCCTCTAATCTTCCGAGTTAATCTTTTATAAATTTTATCACTCCACAAGTCAAAAAATCATCTCAGACTAAACAGCCCACCATACTTACTACAATATCATTGTAATCTATTAACATATCTTTTCCTCCTTAACTCTTCTATAGCTATAGTTTCTGGCAAGCAAAGTTCTTCCCCTATTCTATTTCTGGTTTTTTTTCATATGGTAAACTCTCTCCTAGTTATTGTACTTTTACTCTTAATCTCTCTTCAAATTTTGAACAAATTCTATAACCAAGTTATTCTATGCCCTCATTGGAGAAAAGCCATGAGTTGGCCGCTCTTAAGGCAAATGACACAAGGGAACTCAATTCTTTATCTCCAAATAAACATCCCATCGGATATAAATGGGTATGTAAAAATTAGATACAATTTAGATGACTCAAGTGAGAGATATAAAGTTCGACTTATCACCAAAGGCTAGATACAACAAAAAGGTCTAGATTACTTGGAAACTGGGTACTTGGACACCTTCTCCCAGTTTCCAAGTTAACTACTATTCATTGCTTATTAGTTATTGTTGCCATAAACAATTGGCATTTACATTAGATTGATGTAAATAATGATTTTCTTCCTGGCTCATCAGAAGATAAATTTATATGCATTTACCTCTTGGTTACGATAGCAAGGGGGAGATTCATGTATGTCGATTAATTAAGTCTCGCAATAGACTTAAACAGGCTTCTCGATAGTAGTTTCATAAACACTTTACATGCTTACTCAATCACAGATTTATTCAGTTCAAATGTGATTATTCATTGTTTACAAGGTTCATGGGTTCCTCTTTCATCATATTACTAGTTTATGTTAATGATATCATTGTTGCTGTTGATTGAGCTAAATTATTGCATATTTTGTGCATTTAAAACCAATATATTCTTTGATTATTGCATGACATTATCATTAGTTTTAGATTAAAAAATTGGTTATGAGGTGTAAATTCAAGTTGTGATTAAAATATCTTAATAGCGTAGTTTGTGCTTAAATTTATAACTTGTGATTTAATTAGATTATACTTATTCACATGGACAACACATTTTAATATTTTAATATTCTAATTTTATTTTTTATATTTTGTTATGACTTTTTATAGGTCATGTTTAATGAAAAGAAAAAAAATAAAAAGAAAATGAAAAAGAAAAACATAAAAAGAAACAAAAGAAAAAAAAAATTAGATGATATGCACGACCAATGAAATTTTCTCTTTTCTCTAAACAATACAGCAGCTATTTGTTTTCGTTGGATGAGAAGATATCTTCAAGAGAGGCAGTCTTTACGCAGCAGGCGATGGATGGACAGACACGCCTATGGACATCAGAGTGTACCTTACACATGCAGACACAAGTCTTGGGAGGAGACTTTTTCATTCCGGTTCTTCATGACAATAAAGCAACAAGTTCTTGTCCATTGGATTAAATCAATGCAACACGTTTCTCTTTGACATGCGGACAACTTGCGTTGAGTGGCAAGATTTGATTTACAACATAGCGCAGTGGAAAAAGTAGTAGAGGCACACAAATACTCGAAGTCTAAGACAAGGTGATCATTTATCTCCTTATCTCTTTATTATTATGGAGGAAGTTCTTTCCAAACTTCCGAGGAAAAGTTTTGATGAGAGTAGGATCAAGAAGTTCTATCGTCCTTAGGAGCGCCTCTTGTTTCCCATATTTATTTTTAGAATTTATAATTATATTTTAATGAGGTTTTGGAGTATAATCTCTCATAGGAATAAAATTTGAGATTTTGATAATAATTTTGAGCCAAAAAAGGGATTTAATTATGCATTCTATAATAAATTATAATTAAATCTTTGAGAATCTTAATAAGGTATCAACTAGAGAAATTATATTTGGAATTAGGAAAAGGAAAATTTCTGAAATTTGAGGGAAAAATTCAAAGGGAAGTGATAGAACAAAAAATCAAACACTTAGTGTGCCAAAATGAGTTCTCAGGCTGGTCTGTCGAGTTTTGGTGTAAGGAACATAACTTTCTTATATGAGGTCCAAATGAGTTGATTCTAATTTTTATAGAATCTTAAGATGCAGATATAAAACTTTTATGTATTGTGTTTGCAAATATTCTGACTAGATAAATGACTTATTTGGATTGCAAGTGGACTGATTTGGATTGGACGAAAACTGGAACCCGAAAACAAAGTGTGCCACCACCTCACTCTAGGTGCTTATATTTGATTGGTTACTTCCATTTATATGATCTAAAAACATGTGGAGAGGCATGTGGCAAATGTATATAAGTCATCTAGAAGCCTTGGTTGGCAAGAAAACAAAAGGAAACAAATGGTGAATTCGGATTGGGTGTTCTCGAGTAAGTTTCGACGTATTTTAGTAAATTAAGCATATCTCTCTCATCTAATCTTATAATAAGGTGATTCAAAATCCTATAGAATCTTAAGAGGATTATATAAAACTTTCATGTTTCTAGTTTGTGAATGATCTAATTGGATAAAAGAATTATTTGGGATGGAAGTGGCCGGATATATACCCCATTGGAAGATACCATCATGCTATCTTGTCTTTATCTTACATGTGTTGGAATTACTTGAGCCATTGATCAAGGAGATTTTTAGGTAGCTTAAAAACTGACATTTGGATGGAAATATGACTCACCAAGCCTAAGGTTTAGTGGTGATCATGAAACCACAAATCTATGGGACATATCACTTAATAGGCAAAGGGAGGCTGCAGCAGATGGGTTCAATAATTTCCCCCCAAACCCCTTGCCTCCAACGCCCCTATGTCTATAAACAGATGCATGAGCTCCTCTTATTACCCCGTTACATCACCTAAGTACCAAAAGAGAGCTAATTGAGGGAATTGGAGGAGAAGGAGAAGTGGTACAAAACCTATCCTAAGCATCAATTCAAGTTTGGAGAAAATTTTTACGTGCATATATTAACTTAATACTGGTATAGAATAAGTGGTTTGGTGATTGGATTATATTTGATATTTATTTGAGCTTAATCTTTGTTTATGTGTTAATTTGGAACATATTGGGTTTTGGAGTGAGTTTTACTATGGAAAAATGTTAGGAAAATTATGAGATCTTAGAAATATATTATATGATGTTATAATAATAGGATTATGTAAAAATATTAGGTCTTGAGTTGGAAAAAAATGATAAACCAACTCTAGGAAACTTCTTGCTTAATAGGGGTATTATTGGCAGATTCGACATCTTTTAGTAAATCGGGCATAACTTGCTAGTTTGATATTAGATTTGAATGATTCAAGAGGCTATGGAAATATAAAAGAAATATTTACAACTTTTATGTTATGAGTTTTAAGAGATAAGAACTCAATAGAGGACGAAGCTGGGATTGAAGTGGCAGATCTGAGTTTATCATAGTAGGCATTAATTTTATTGGTGAATTTCTTCTAAAATTCTTACTAACTTGATTTCTAATTATTTGAATGATATTTTAATAATTATGATAAGTTTAAAAACTTTGGTTTATTTAAAAATTTTCAAGAATTATCATACAAGAAATTATTGGAGAATTAACCAAGAAAACAATATAGTTTAAGCATGAGTTTATTTATGAAAGCTAAGGAAAATTTGACAAGTTGTATATGTGAATTTTAGCTTGATTTGAATAAGAAGAAAATGAGATTTGATTATCCATAGGGTTCGGTTAGCCTTGATGTGTGAATATTTTAATAATTTATTTAATTGTTAAGTATTATTCGTTATGTTTTGATGTTATGAATTGTTGTGACGTAAATGCATGTACATGTGATGTATGTTATTATAAAATATTCTCATATATTATAAGGTTTATAAGGACATGAAATATGCATGTTATAAGTTTAAAGTTATGTTACGTTGCATTTCGTCACATATATGTGTCATCATAAGTCATAACGTCTGTTATAAGAAAATATGTTATGAAAAACTTTACAAGTGGAAAGATTATTAAGTCAGTCACGTCATGACGAGGACGGCGATACGTAATGTCCGTATTACTGACGTGCCGGTAGGGACGGCGATACGTAACGCCTGTTGAGATTCAAAATATAGATACGGCCCAACCAGGGGTAACAATACTGGATATGACCCAACCACGGGTAATCATAGTGACGTGGCCCAACCACGGGTAATAATAGTGACATGGCCCGACCACGAATAATAATAGTGGATATAAGTAAAGACGTATAAGAATAAAAATTTTAAGATAAGAATGAACAGTCCATTCATGAAATAAGTTTGTCAAAGTAAGTCCACATAAGAGATAAGTCTAAATCATGCATGAGTCACATGAAGCATGACATAAATACACACTCTGGTTGTCTGGCTTGTATGTGGTTATTTTATGATATTTATGCTTTTATTAAGTTAAATGTGTACTTACTGAGATTATCAAATTAATCTCATTCTTGTATGTTTATTTTCTTTTTGGAATTTAAATTTCGCTGCAGGATGTGATGACAACCATGGGCTAGGTCCCAGTTGCTCGAGAGACCCGGAAAAACCCTGAGGGGATCCCTAGAGTACTCTCTCTCCATAGAAATTTTGACTCAGTTAATAGTAGTAGGGACTGGCTTTGGCATAGCAGCGAGTTTCCCGAAGTGAAGAAAGAGCCTAGGCGGCCCTAAGGTGATATTTTGATAAGTTTGTATATAATTTGAGAATTGAGAAAACTAACTGGATTATGCATGTAAGGATACAATGTTATTTTATAAATGAACGATATGACTATTAAGGTTTTGTGCATCATGTGATCTCTAGAATTTCATTTTATTCAGAACTTTTTCGCTGCGATTTGCATTGCATGTGCTAATAAGTCTAGGTGCATGCATTGATTTATGATAAGTACGAGAGTGAGTAGCCTAGCGTTACTTACTCTGACACTTCAATTTGCGTTGCTTTATGAACGAAAATGGGGATTTCACATCCCACCTCTAATATGCTGATGATGTTTTGATTTTCCTTAATGGGGAGAAGAGGTCTTTGAAGCATCTCATTGAGTTTCTGGGTGTTTATGAGAACAGGTCAGGTCAGCTTATCAGTAAGGAAAAGTCTGCTATTTCCTTCACCAAACACATTCCCTTGGGACATGAAATTGGGCTGAAGAGATTATCTGGTTTTGGTGAAGGGAGTTTTCCCATAAGTTATCTTGGGATTTCGTTTATTGTTGGTAGACTAACAGTGCGAGATTTGGAGCCGTAATCCAGAATAAGGTGGCTGGTGGAAAAAATACCTTGCTATCTCAGGGTGGGCGTCTTATTTTGTTACGACATGTTTTATGTAGTATGTCTATGCAATTTTTTGCAGTGTTGAATATACCGAAAGCCGTGCATAAAAAAATTAATTCAATCCTTGTTTCTTTCTTTTGGGGAGGTGTCAACAAGAAACAAAAGAGAAAATGGAGTTCTTGGAGCATGCTTTGTAAAGCTATAGAAGAAGGTGGCTTAAGTTTACGTGATTCTTTAGAAGTCAATGAGCTCTACATATGAAGTTTGCATGGAGGTTGCTTTCCATGGATAATTTGTGGTCCAATTCTTTTGGTCAAAATGTGTTACAAAGAGACATGTGGCATTGTGCATTTTGCAAGCTTCAAGGTTCCAGATTTTAGTATTCCATTTCGGGAGTGTTGCCTACAGTCTTGAACAATACTCGACTAAGGATTAAAGCAGGTAATGGTTCATTTTGGCATGACCGTCGGCTGGCTAGTGGTCCTCTAAGTTTGCATGCTCGTTCTACTGTGGACCATTAATTATGCATTAAAGAGTTGTGACTTGATAATAACTAGGATGTTGATCAGTTCAATAGTTTGGTAGGGGAGGACAAAGCAGCGAAAATATGTAGAGATACTATGGTCGGTTGTGTGGGGGAGGATCAGTTGGTTTGGCTGCCAAATAGAGATGGTTTTTATTCATCGGCAAGTGCATGGAATCTATTACGAGTCAATGGTCCAAGATTGCAAGGAATGGATTGGATATGGCATGGGCAGCTTTCGAAAAAAATGTTTGTCTGCGCTTGGAAGGCTAAATTCAAATGTTTACCTTTGGACGAGAACATTCGTTCAACAAGTATACCTTTGGCATCAAGATGCGACTGTTACAAGGAAAGAAAAATCGAGGACAAGGACCATGTATTATGCTACGAAGATATTGTGACTAAGGTCTGGAAATTAGCTGAATCAGTTGTGGGAATTCCGAGTGTGCAGCGAAGCTTATGGTGGAATAGAGTTTTGCATTGGTGGAATTATACCAAAAAGTGTTCCAAGAAAGGATCCTTAATCATTATATTGCCAATTTTGATCACTTGCAACCTTGGGTTCGACGTTGCAAGGCATGTGTGAGGAAAAATGGGAATCTGTCGAGCAAGTATGGACTGCTATGAAAGTGTGGATTGAGGAAAACTGGTCATGTCTCCTTGTGGGTTGAGGCGATATTCTCGGGGTTAAATGTGTAGGTGGCATCGCAAGTGCCTCGTGTGAGGGGAGTGATACATGATAGACATGGCCAATTTTGGACTGCTTATGCCAAAGCATATAGCCATCGAGTAAGGCCCGCAAAAGCTGAGTTGACTCGATGGCATCAAAATTGTAAGTCATCGGGTTTTCAAGAGGGTGAATTTGATAGTGATTTTAAAATTGTGGTAGATTGGGTGCGTGCTAGAAGGTGTACGGTATGGTATTTATGGGATTTTTGGAGGAGCATATATAAGAAATTGATGGGATTTCTTTCTCTATTTCTCACTAATATTGGGAAGGTAATATGGTTGCCGATTTCTTGGCTAAACTTGGGGAAAATAGTCCCAATGTTATTTTCCATTCGGTAAGCTCACTTCCAAGGGAGTTGAAGGGGATTTTGCATTTAGAGAGGTTGGGTTTGCCTCATTTACGCTCTTAGTATTGTTTCTTTTTGTTGGGTGGTAAGCTTTTCTAGAGTTTATTTTGCGTTAGTGGTGGGTACAGATTCTTGATTGGTTATTTGTTTCATTGTTGGTTTAATAATTGTATCTCCCTTATGTACTATTGTTACCACGGTATTCTTCCGCCATAAGTGAGAGATATTAATAAATTTAGGCTAGGGTCACTCTTGGACATGTGAACTCCTATCTTTTCCGAAAAAAAAGGTACAGGATTTCAAAATTAATCTTCAATCTAAATCAAAATAAAAGATACCGACAATCTCAAATATTTCTGGGGTCTGGAAGTGGCCTTCACAAACAAGAGCATCTCTCTAAGCCAAAGATTTCGGATCTTCTCAATGATATAGGTTTAGTTGATTGTAAACCTACACAAGCTCCCATGGATCCTAATCTCGGGTTGGTGAAAACAGATGATAACCTTTTGCTTGATACTACAAGTTATAGGAGACTTATAGGTAGAATGTTACCATTCCATGACCTAACTTAGTTTTTGATGTGAATATTGTATGTCAATTCATAGATAAACCTATTGTTATACATCTAAATGTTATCAATAAGGTGCCACATTAAGGTGCCACATTATGTGGAAAATACAACTGAATAAGGTATAATCTTCTCTCCAAATTCCACCTTGCATTAGAAAGGTTTCCCAAATTCAGATTGATCCGCATGCTTAGACACTAGTTGATCAGTCAATGGATTTTGTATTTTCTTAGGCACCTAGATCTTGTGGCAGTTAGGATTTTCTAGCCACCATGGACAACCCAAATCGGGTTATCGTAGTGGTCAGGTTGACTAGCCAATGCTGGCTAGACCTGATTGATAGATAAGGAATTTTATAGTGGTGATTAATGCCTGGAAGTTTATGGATCTTAGATTTGAAGGGCTTGAGTATACTTGGTGAAATCAGAGAATTGATAGGGGTACAACTTTTGAGAGATTAATTCATTTTATGGCCACTGAGGAATGGTTGGCTATGCATCCAATAGTAAAAGTTAAGCATTGCTCTTTCTACTATTTGAACCATCTATCTATAGTTGTGCATGTTAAAGAAAAATGCCAAAGGGGTAACTTACAAAGATTATTTCATTTTAAGGTAATGGGGACATGAAACAACTAACTTGTACCACTGAGTAGTCCTTACTGAATGAAATAAGACGTCCTTTGGTAATGTACAATATCAATTGAGGAAGAAAAAAAGCAGAATTATAATCTTTAGCACAACCATACATCTAGGATTGTAAAAAAATCATTGAACCGGTAAAATTGACTGAACCGGTTTGATTGCAGTTCCTAATAATCAAAATTGATTCGGTTCCAATCTTTATATCTAGATGACCGGTTCGAACCAAACCTGACTAGTAGACATATATAATTTTATTTTTATACTATAAATAAAATATTAGTATATGCTAATTGTTAATTAATATAATATGAAACTTTAATCTTATTATCCAGGTCTATTAATTTTATAACATAAAATTAATATAACATTTCATATAAGATAAAGTTAGTCCTATAAATTTTAATATAACATTTGATTATGCTATAATATAAATTAATCTTATAAGTCTTTATATAACATTTGAATTTTGATATAATATATAAATTTTAATTTTATAATAAAAAATTAATATAACATTAAATGAGGGATACGAGTCAATCACATGCTACAGTTTTGTTGGAGTATAATTTTTTTATAGCCATAAAACTGAAAAAATAGGACTCGACTAGATCAAAATTTGAAAAATCGTAAGTTTCGGTGTCGTTGGTGAATCAACCCGAGATCGATTTTAAATTTCCAAAATTGGTGTATAATGGTTCGGTTCTAAGAAATGTCTAAAAAGTGGACCGAACTAGATCGATTACACCCCTACCTATATCAATGAGGCTCAAATGACAAACTT
This sequence comes from Platycarya longipes, assembly GCA_036559045.1. Lineage (NCBI taxonomy): Eukaryota > Viridiplantae > Streptophyta > Magnoliopsida > Fagales > Juglandaceae > Platycarya > Platycarya longipes. Next base: position 57,385 of record CM071789.1, on the reverse strand, counting down.
TCAAATTGTGAGGCAAGATATTAATGAATTGCTCGTAAGAGTAGAAATGTTTTGAAAGCAAAGGTTTAATAAACACTAGTTGTGTGATGATGATAGTAATACAAAATACTTCCAGAGGAAAGCTTCTCCAAGGGAAAGGCAAAACGGGATTTGTGGATTAAAATAAGAAGAAACACATTGGTGTGAAGGAGATAAAATGAAGTCATATTGCAATATTGCTCAAACATTTTCTTCTACACTCCTATAGATTGTGAAGAATTATTGTTGACCATTCAATCTAGGGTGACCACCGATATGAATGATGTTCTCTGTTGTAAATTTGATGCTAATGAAGTGAAGCATGCTTTATATCAAATGCCTCAAAATAAGGCCCTTGAATTTGATGATATGTCACCTCCTTTCTTTTAGAAAATTGGTCTATAGTTGGTGCGAGTATTACTAATGTTATATCGTCTATCCTATTCTTGAGAGTTAAGCCTCCAAGTATAAGGGCCCATTTACTTACAAAGATGAGATGAGAAATCTATAAATGGTAGTAAGATAATTTTTGTATAATAGTAAAATGGTTTAAAATAAGATTTTTATGTGATCTTGAAAAATGAAAGTGAAAAAGTTAAATAAAAAAACTTTAAAGTTCAAATAAGGTCATAATATAATTTTTTTAATATTAGTTTTAATCTGGAATTTGAAAATTTTGAGTTGTTTTTTGTGTTTTATATGGAAGTTTGTTACACTTGTAATGATTAGGTAATTATTAGATGAAAATGTTGAAAAGGTGAAAGTTTGATATTGAAAAATGTTTATTTTTTAATGGTGTTTGGATGCTAAGTTGAGATGAGATGAGATGGCATGAGATGATTTCAAAAGTTTATGAACCAAACCAGGCCTTATTCATACTCATATTGTGTTGATCCGTGAGTAAAAGCAACCAGAAAAAGTCATTAAGTATAGAAACATAAGTCTCTATAATATGATGTATAAATTAGTGCAAAAAAGTGTTAGCTAATAGACTTAAGATTATATTGCCATCAAGGATAATTATTTTTGCAGTCCATATTTGATGGACTGTATTGCAGTTCACATACAAACGCTCCATTTTTATAACTAAATGAAATGAAATTTTCAAATTTTTAAAGTTTCTTATTTGTAAATAAGGGTGTTTTAATCAATTTTATTCTAAAATAGAGATTTTTTTATTTGTTTAATGCTTGGACTGCAAAGGAGTCCAACTTTTTGGACTGTATGTAGCAATGCCCTGCCATCAATCATATCTCCTACTCAATAACTTTGTAAGGGGAAAACTCACCACAGACAATGTTTTTGTTGCCTTGAAATTGGTCCACTTTCTTAATAATAAAAGACAAGGCTAGCAAGGACTAGAGTCTATCAAGCTCGATATAAGCAAAACTTATAATAGAGTTGAATGGAGCTTTTTAGAGAAATTGATGTCTCGTTTATGGTTCAATGGAATATGGATTTCATGGATTATGATGTGTATCAAGTTTATCTCATACTCTGATGATAAATGGAAAGCCTCATGGCTATATTATTCTTTCTCAAGGGTTACGTTAGGGAGATTTACTTTGTGACGCCCACGAATCCCCCCTGGGATTTAGAAGGACTCGCGACATCAAGACAATCATCTCTTAGATCAATCATCCCATCGGATAGTGTTTGAAGAGTATGTGAAGCATGCACCAAGTGTACAATAAATATCGCAGCGAAAAAATAAATAAAAGTCAGTCGTTCTAGTACTAGAGATTCTTAAAAATTACAAATCAATTTAAATCAATTTCTCCAACAAGAGAATTATACAGTCTGTCAAAAGAAAAAGATAAGCAACACTGCTTTCGAGATCATAATCTCAGTCTTCATCCTCTCAACAAATTTCTTTTCCTGTGGAGTCTGTATCTCGAGCCAAATTTCATTTTCTGCAATCACAAACTACGATCCCGTAAAATGGGGACCGTAGGGTGGGCGCGATCCACCAAGGTGAGATGTGAATCCAAGTAAGCAACAGACAGCAAACAACATACAACCAATTCACTCAACAGAACATCATCAGCCTATACAAGTAAACCCAATGGGTGGATGTACCATAAATATGAGACTTGCAACATGACTGATGCACATGCACTTTCGTATAAAAACATCCATGATCCTTGAAAGTTTTCAATACTATGCTTCATGTACGTGCTTTTCATAAAAATACTTTCATGTAACTTTGACTTTTTTCATATGTACTGTTCAAACTTCTTTCCAAAAGTCATCTTTTCCAAAAAATGTTTTTCATCTTTTATTATCTTAGGCGCCATTTATCATATCATATCATCTGTGGTCTGAAAGCCTTTTTCTTTTGTCATGACATCTGTTGGACACCTCACGGTTCCCCTACGCACCGTGTGTTCCTGCTAGTTACCGTAGCACCCGGCGACCGTATCAAACCAAAGTAGCTACGTTTCGCGCCCTTTCACGCTCTTCATCACTCGGCGATTGATCACTCCCCGAACGACTACAAACTTTTCGTCGGTAAGGCCGAAGCCAACACCGTTATGTGGGCACCCACTAGCTTTAGGTGCGACCACGCTCCGGACATCCCTTTGGAGCCATACATGGTCTGCTGACGGTTCTTTGTCGACCCAGGGGCTTCCACTCGACTTTAATCACTCCTGAGTGAACAGGGAATTCCACTAAGGCACTATCCCGTCCCAGCCTTTGGGGTTCTTATAAAACTTTAATGATTTTATTTTCTTTTAAAAACATGCTTGACTCAAAACATGCTTTTCGTGCTCATGCATGGGACATGCATGCGACATGTGACTTCTTATGCAAAACATGTAAGTCATGAAACATATGAATCATGCATTCACAAAACATATCTCATACATATTAACATATGAACAGACATCCATTTTTAATCTATCTTCTATCTCACACATCATGCATATTCCAATGAAGATATAGTCAAAACCTTAAGTCACATCACATCCAACCAACATTATCTTATAAGGGTTAAGGACGCAACTTATAATGGAGTCAAACCTAACTTTTCTTCTCTTTTCTCTTTACCCAAAACACGCATATTTTCTTAAGATCTTCTCATAACTTAATAGCTATATCATAACCCATCATTAATCACCACATTTACATTGTCTGTATAGTTATTCTCTTCAACAAATTATCATCACATAATATTTTCTCTAAGCCCAAACATTTCTCAATCTATACATTAAGGGAATTTAAGAATACCCATCGACATTTCATCCAAAGATTCCAGTCATATCCATACATCATATTATAAGTTAAAGCCTAATGTTTTTCCAAAGAAGTACACTAGGATTAAACTTATGAACTCCCAAAAATAAACTTTTCATCATCCAACATATTACGTCATTGTTCCAACCCTTAACTAAATTTTACCTAACTGTACTTATTAAGTTCTCTCCTCAATTTTCACCATTTTCTTCCAAATATTTCTTTGATTAAAATCCTAGTGTATCACCTTATTAAAACATAGTGAAAAAATAATGAAATCATCCAACCAAATCATTATATCACCAATAATCACTAGAATAACCGAGTCGTCCAACCAAATCATTTTATCACTAATAATCACCAAAATAATCAAGTTATCCAACCAAATCATTTTAACATTAATAATCACTAAAATAATCAAGTCATCCAATCAGATCATTTTATCACTGATAATTACTAAAATCACAGTCATCCAACCAAAACATTATATCATCAACAATTTCCATCCACACAATACTCAACCACAGTAAGATTAACTCGGGATAATATCAATTTCCATTAAATAGTCTCAGGCCCAACCAATCAATCTGCTCTCGAATTACTCATCATCACTAGATAACACATCAAGCAAACAAACAGAGATTAGCACTCAATCAAACAGTCAATCAAACAATCAAACAAGTATATGTTACTTACAGTGCATAAACGAACGCCAATCGAACATCGCGGCAATTTCCGATCCCAAGCGGGTAAATTGTGCACTATTCATCTCTAGGCACGGCAAAGTGACGGGTTGGGCTCGGGTACTCTGTTTGACATCAAAATTTAGGAGAATACTCCTTAGAGGATGGGGAATCTCATAGTGGTGGTAGTGAGGCGGTGCAACCACCGGAAGGCGGCAGATTTGGCTCGAAAGGGTGGAAACCCATTTTCGAATTTTCTCTTGTACACGGGAGGTGCGGCCATGAATGGGAAAACTATTTTAGGGGTGTGATAAACTGAGGTAGGTAAAGCTTTTGGCAGTGGAGGTGAGAGCCACGGTGACCGGACGGCGGCACGGAGACGGAAAGTTCATTTGGAGACCCATTTCGGTTTCAAGGGAGGAGAGAGAAGGTGGGTGCTCCGTTGGGGCTGAAATTTCTGGGGGTGAGTCGCCTATGGGAGGCGGATCAAATGGCAGGGGTGGTGTCGTGGTACGGTAGCTCACAGCAGAGATATGGGCGGTAAAAGGTGCGGCGTAGAGGGTTAAACAACCCCCGGGTTTGGGGCTACCGGCGGGACGTGGGGCTGCGGTGGTAGACACCACCGGTGGAGTTGAACTCACCGGAGGGTGGCGGTTCAGGTGGGGCTGGAGGTGAGGCTTGGCGGCCTGGGGTGGTGCCGCCACGGGCTGAAAACCGAACTGCTCCTCCCACGGTTACTGTAGCACGTGGGAGAGAAAAGAGATAGGGGAGAGAAAATGAAAAGGGAGAGGAGAAAAAATGAGGAGTTTGATCCTTTCCGCACTATTTACAGGCCCGACGCTTTTGAGACTTCAAACGGATAACAGATGAATTTAAAACACTGATTTGAAAGCGTATAACATTAACTTAACTTAAAATTCTCAAACTAATTAAATAAAATATTATTTCAACTTATTTTATTTTTCAACATAATATTTTTCATCAATACTTAAAATGATGAAATTTATTTAATTATTTAAAAGGAATAGATTCATACATTTAAATCAGATATTTAAAGCACGCTTAAAATCTCACAATATTTCAAATAACTAAAATCAAGATAATAAAATAATCCTACATAATATAATATTTTTGGAGCTATTCAAAAGCTACCAAACCAAAATAGAATAAACATAATAAGACTTAAGGATTTAATAAATTTAAGATCAATAAATCCGATAATGTCAAATAAAATAGAAACAGTACTTATTAATAAAATATGGCAAACCAAACCATATATTATAATAATTAAAACTAAAAACTCTAATTATATCATTTCAGATGAAAAGACCAGTAGCAACAATTAATTAAAATAATTAAAAACACTATTATTCAAGAATCTCACAAAAACTTATAACCATAATAAAATCAAAATCACTAAATCAAAATAATATTGATAACAATTCAAATAATAAAACCAATGATAATCTTTAAATAACTATAAATATTAAAATTGTAGATCTCACAAATAACTAACTCTAATCATGAATAAAATGTACCTGAAATAAAATTTGTGAGATAACAATTTAATTTATTAAAAAAAATTAAAATATCCAATGATAAAATATGAGCAAATATAGATATGTAAAATTTCGGGGTGTCACATACTTTCTCCATACTTATTTTTGTTATGTGTTGAGGGACTAATCTCCCTTTAAAAAAAGATATAAATTATGTTTGTAGATGATTGTATTTCATTTTGTTGAGGTACTAGTGAAGATAATCAACATATTCAGAACATGCTTAAGCTATTGGTAGATGCATCAAGACAACAGATAAACTGTGAGAAAACATCTATGTTTCTCAATAAAAGCACAAGCCAAGAAGACCAAACTGTGATTAAAGCTATTTGGGGTATGGATAGAGTTGAAAGGCACAATAGATATTTAGGACTTCCTTCGGTGGTTAAAAAATTAAAAAGACAAACTTTTAATGGCATTAAGGACCCATTATGGCAAAAGTTACAAGGCTAGAAAGAAAAATAGTTATCACAAGGGAAGAAGAGTTTTCATTAAAGTATTGGCTCAATCTATACCAATTTATTCCATGTAAGGGTGTAATTGGTCAAATTCGGCCCGGTTTTGGAAATAGTTTAGAACCGAACTAGTATATACCAATTTTGAGATTTGAAAAATCAATATTGCACTGGTTACACCCCTAAACCAGTACTGATAATTTTACAGATTTTGGTCCAATTCAGTCTAATTTTTCTAGTTTTTTGAGTATATTACATAGTATATATAATATAATATATATTGACATATAATAATATAATGATAGTATACTGTAGTATATTATAATATATAATATAGTGATATATTATAGTATATTATAATATATAATGATATAGTAATAGTATAACTACTAATACAATAGACTATAGTGACAATATATAGTTATTTATATAAGATTTTAAAATTTAAAATTATATTAATTAGTAATTTGTCATATAATAAAAATTATTTTATATATAATTATATATACTATATATAATTATATATATAAATTATATAAAAAAATATTTTATACAATATAAACAATTTATATATATATATATGAACCGGTCCAATCTGGTGTTAGAAAATGAAGACTGGAACCAAATCGATTTTGACCTTCTTTGGAAAAAATAGAAGCAGTACTGAATTGAGCAGAACCTGGTATCGAACCAAACCCACTGGTTCAGTAAGGTCTGGTTTACCGGCTCACCAATTTTTTCAACTCTAATTCTATGAGTTATTCAAAGCATCTTTTAAGCTTATGTAAACACTTAGAAAAAATGGTTGCAAGGTTCTTGTAGGGACAAAAAGAGAAAGTGAGAAATATTCATTGGATAAGCCGGGAAAGGATATGTAAACCCAAGCATTATAGGAATGAGGTTCAACAATTTGGAACCTTTTTGTTTGGTTTCTAGAGCTTTAGTTTATTCTTATGGGGCCCGATTTAATTACTTGATCCGGCAAGGATTCATTAAAATTTTTGGTGGATCTAATGAACCGACGCAAGAAACGCAGAAAAAAAGTTTGGCTCAGGAAGCGCCATAAGCTGATGTGAAAAATTCTAACCTTGTTTATGACTCAAGAAACGCCAAAGAGAAAGTTTGCTCGACTTGAGTGAACATCAAACAGAATGTTCAATTGAGGCTTACTTGAGTGAATATCCTAGTAATCATGAAATTAGGATTTCCATTGTACAACCTATAAATATGTAATTATGAATAATATGTCCAGTTCTGAGTAGTAAATTTAGCCCCCATAGTGTATTTTGTCATTCTCCAAGATAATAAAATTATTTGCAACTCCACAAATGTACAGACATTTCGTAAATTTTTATGTTGTGTGATTGAATTCTTACTTTAATTTAGTTTCTTGCATCATTTTTCACAAAAGTTTAATTATGATAATTCTTGCAAAACAAGGATGGAGATTAATATAAAATTCTTATATGGTTATTGAAAGATATTTGTTTGCACAAGAACTAGATTTCTTGAGTGCCATTCACCAACCATTGCTTCCAGAGGATGCAAAGGCCGTGAGTAACCTGTTACTTGATAGAAGAAAACTTTTATAGATGGAACATATCTAGAGAAAGTTGCCAAGCATTCCCAAAGCATGATGTTAAAGACATCCCCAAATTTCACCTAAGCCAAAGTTTGCAGGAAGATCATTTTACTTGGGGCGATAATAGAAAAGGTATGTTCACAGTTAAGGGTGCCTATTATAGAACTTTAAGGTAATGTAGGATCTGTGAAGCTGGAAAAAAATCTAATTCAACAGCATGGAGACAACTTTTGTCGATGTTCCCGTCCACGCTTGGGATCGGACGCAAACCGAGACGTCATGGATAAACAACACAAGGAAGTTCACCCCTCGTTCTTATTTACGTTTGAATATGCATTTAAAACTAAACGTAGTGAATAGGAAATTTTTGCAGCGAAAAAGGTCAAGCCATTCTATAATCAGGTAAAAACTTAGAATTTTGGCTTACGTCACATGGTATAACAATTTTAAGATCCCAAAATAAACTTTATATTACTAAATATCATTAAGTGTATCAATCTCCAAAAAATATATATAAAAATAATCCATTAAAATAGTTTATAAGCATATAGTTCAAAAGAAAATATTAAGAATATAGGCCTTGGTGTGTGCATGTGATTTAACCTAGCTTTCTATTCTTGAAATACCTTAGGCTTTTGCATTACCTCTTCAAGTAGTCTTCCACTCAAGAATGCTTGCTTGATTCTACTAAACTTAGGGTATTTTGGTGCTTAGAAGATAGAAGAATAAGAAGAAAAGTGAGAGTGAGATGGGAGGACTTGTTGCCATGTGTAGGGTGGAGGTGTATGGGTGAACAAGTGAAACAAACAAGTGGGAAAGAACAAGGGCATAAGGCCATTCGGCCAAGTGAGACTCTAGGCACTTAGGCCACTCATTCCCTACTTTTTAGGGTTGACATATGATAGATTTGAAAGACACTTGAGTGACTTCTATCACTAGATCACATCATGCCTAAATCTAGATCACTTTTAGGCTGAAAACTCTTCATTTTTCTTCCTAAGGCCGGCACATGCATGGGCTTCAAGCCCTCCTTTTCTTTTCACACACTCCTCACACACTCACCAATCACCTCACAAGTCATTCCTTAAGATTTTAGAATCAAAACTTGGGGGAATGGGCAAGCCATACTCGACTACACCCTTTCTTGGTTTCATTCGAAACCATCTCAATTCTTCCATGGTTTCCTTTCTTCTCTCAGGAGTCCCATCAACCACCACTCAACCTTACACTCTTACACACAGGTACAAGCCACTCCTACACAATCTCATATGTCCTTTCACCTAAATTTGTCAAAACTTTAGGAAGACCAAAAACAAGGCCTACGATTTTGCTCACCCAAATCCTCTTGTTTTCTTTTCATCTTCTTTTCCTGTCTCCAATGATACCACATCCTTCCATCACTTGTCAATCACCTTGTCACTCCTATTTACAAGATCTATCAATGGTCATTCATCTAGATTTAGATGAAATTGCATGGGAAAATCCAATGAAGGGTTCGGCTAAGTGCTTCCACCGAAACCTCTCTTTGTTCCCATTTTTATTTCCATCATATCTTACAAGTGTCACTCACTTAGATATGGCATGCTCCTAGGGAGACTAAATTGGAAGACTTCTTCCTCTCCAAAAATAGTCACCTCCTTGTCACCATCACATCCTTACAAGTCCTCTAAGGATTTTTTTACACCAATATATTTGTCACATCAAAAGTGAGGCTTGCATAGGGAGACTCAAAGTGAAGCAAGGTTGGCTTCTCTTTTCCATTTCACACGTAGACTCCTTGTTCTCCAACCAAGGTTTCTCTTCCCAATGACACAACCACTCCACTTGTCACTTGTCACACACATCTTCCAAGTGATCTCCCTATACACAAATCATCTACTATTACAAGATCTAGTACAAGTCAACCTCCTAGATTTGATATCCACCTAGAGAAACTCAATTGGAAAACTCCTCCTTGCCTTACACACCTGCCTAGTTGGCCAATGATGAGAAAATCTCATCTTGGATTTTCACACTTCTTCCTCCTATAAACAACTAGTCAACCCTTCAACTACTAGTATTTTTTTTTTCTCACACCTACTAGTCTTTGGAGACTTACTAAAGCTTTCTGATGAGTGCACAAAAATGCACTCTAAATACCTTATTTAAATGCTAAAAGAAAAGAGAAAATAATGATATAACTTATTTTAGTTAATTTTATAGTTATTTATCTTGAGATGGACATGAGCATGATTTAATATATTTAAGTCTCAAATAAATACAAATAGAAACACATGAGTTTAATTCATTAAATAGGTCCTATGAATTTTCACCTTACAAATAAGCCATTTAAATTTCCTTGCATTTTAAAGAGCTAAGTTTATTAATTGATTTAGTTTAATTTCTAGTTGGCTATTGATTACGCCCAAAGAATAACACGGTCGTTTGCAGTATAGCTTTGGGGTGTCGATTCCACAGGGAGATGGATTGAGAAATTGAAGAATAGTAACGAAATTAACAAAAAGATTAAATGAGTGTGATAAGTAAATTTCAGAGTGTGATGTAAATTAAAACTAAATGAGTAATTTGAAAAGTATAAAAAAGAGACGAAAAGTAGAGCATAGGGAATTCCTTGTGTATTTGTGGTATTCAAATTTATTCTTAATTCATTGATAACTCAATTAAGAATTCTATATCCAAATTCTTAATCGGAAGATATAACATTAATAACCAAAGTTTAAATCAAATGTAACTCTTTGAAAAATCATTCTTCGCGCTTAACTCTCATAAATTGTTATCGACATTGAGAAAATCCAACGACGACAATATACCCAAGAGGCGATATTGCAGCAGAGAATTAAATCAATATAGATAATCAATTGCTCCAAACATAATTATAGAACTAATCCACTCAATAGAAAAAGCATGACTGAATCTATAAACGAAATAGATTCTATAATTATTTGAAGACGAAAAACATCACAAATAAATTGAGAATAATAGAACAAAAGAGTTTTAATATTTAAAGACCAAATACATGAATCAAAAATAAATTACAAACACCATCACACACACAAGTCCATCCCTAACCCTCTTAGAGAATTTAGTTACACATATTGAAAATATGTAACAAAAATTCTTCAAGGGATAATATGGAAGAGCCAACCATTATTTTCTTCTCTCTTCTTTGGTTTTTCTTTTCTTTTCTTAAGCTCTCAAAACAATGGCTCTTCCAAAGCATCCTCCCACACTAAGCATGGTCTTAGAACACACACCCCTCCCTTCTATTTATAAGCATCCTTCATGCAAGTTGTCATGACAAAATCATCACAATTTCAACTTGTTTTGCCATGTGCCATTCTTGAATCCAAGTGATTTGTGAGTTGTCATTTTGATCATTTGTTTTCCCACCATGCATGAGCTGGATTTTGCTTGTAGGTTGAGTGTTTCAATTTTGCTTCTCTATCTATTAGTTGTCTTGTATGACTTAATATCTTGTGGTCAAATAATTTGTCTTGAAGAAACTTGAGTGCACTTCATCTTGTATCTGAATTGATCATTGAATTTCCAAGTTGGTGTAGGAGTGCTTGCTAGAAAATATTATGATAACATTTGGATTTGATGCAAGTGGCTGAAAAATATCCAGGAACGTCAAGTGCAGGTGCGTCCACTTGATTGTCGATTTTGTCTTAGATTGAGTGGATATCTCTTCAAACACAAAACATAAAAGTTATAGATATTTCTCTTGCGGTTCTAGATCATCTTGAATCAGCTCAATCGGATATTGGATGAGAGAGTTATGCCCATTTTACGAAAAGATGTCAGAACTGTCTAAAATTCCGCAATTATCTTCATTTGCTCCTAATGTCTCCATTTGTGTCCTAAATCAAAATATAAGAATAATGAGTATATTTAGGCATCAAATAAGAATAAATTTTTAAACATTAAGAGAGGAAAATATGGCATTTTATATTCTCATCAATATATTAAATCATGCTTATATCTATCTCAAGATAAATGACCATTAATTTTATTAACATGAGTTATATCCATTGTTTTCTCATTTCTTTTAGTATTTAAATAGAGTATTTAGAGTGCATTTTTGTGCACTCATCACACCCCCCAACTTACTCATTGCTAGTCCCTAGCAATTTTCATGCAAAATGATGAGAAAGACCAAAGAAAATCACACATAGGGGCCATCAAGACACATTTTTCAAATTTACATATCAAAACAATCTTAGAAATTCAATAACCCTTTCACAAGTAATTCAAATATAGCAATCCACAGAGTGTGTATGTGTTCCAAACTATTTTTATCAAATCAGAGGTTTCGACACATGCAACATTAGAATATCTTAAGCAAAAAGGTTCAACTCCATAACTCATGGGTATAGAAGTGTTTCATGTATGGGTTCTCTCTATGGAGTTGACAAAGGTGTACATTTACTCTCATGGAAATTTAGCCAATTATATATAAGTAACAAGTAAACATTGATCTTATGATAGGAATACTAACAAATGAGATTTCCACCATTCTTTTCACAAGCATACTTAGGATCGGAAAAATCAACACAAAGGGTTGTAATGTGGTTTAGGGTTGGGGTTTATAAGAAGAAAAGGTGAAGAGATTTCAAAAACTTCCAAGTATACACAAAAGGGAATCTGTTAAATTTTTCAGTAGACTATACTTTCCTTTTGATGTACTTTTCAATTTTTTAGATTTTTGACTAAGTACACTTTTCCATCTTCTTTTGCCACTGGTGTCTTCGCAATTTGATGAACTCTTTCATGAATAATTTGATGGACACATCTAGCACCATGCCATTTTTGTCATGTTTTTTTTTTTTTTTTTTTTATGATAATTTCACACCTAGTACACACTTGGAAGTAAAATGGTAGGAAAATATAGTGTATAAGCTATACTCCAATGTGGAGAGGTATGGATGATGTAGATATGAAAAGAAAAGGCCATATGTGTATATTGGCTCAAAATTGGCTGCTAGGGATCTATGATGAAAAGGCTCAGCTTGAAAGGCTCAAACGTTAATCCTAAGTTGACTTTCGTCATATCCCAAGTATATCCACCATCTTACCACAAACCATGTAATGATATTCTCAAAAGAAGTGTCAAATTCAACAGATCAATGGATACTTATCACAATTTCTGTATTTGTAAGCTCTCAATTCTCACAAAATTCACATGAATACTTGAGCAAAATAATTCTTTAGTTACATGTGTCAAATCACCATATTACCACAAAGTTTGGAGAAGTGCATAAATGGCTCTGTGGATGTTTTAGCAAAATGATTTAAAATGAGTTTGTTGAATTCACCAAGATGGTTATGAATGAGCATGAGTATCATGTGTGAAAAGATGCCTGTGTGAAAAAATTTGGCAATTTTTTATATATTGATTGAAATATGCCACAGAATTTAAATAACAGATTTGTATTCCCACCCCCAAACTTAAATGAAACATTGTCCTCAATGTTTAAGAATCAGAATTGAATAACTAAATAGGGTAGAATACACCTGATGTGGGATGTGGGTGGCTTGCTTGGCATCAAAGATGGTATTTGTCAAAATAAAATTAACCTGTAACAAAATAAAGTAAACAATAAACAAAAATAAAATGAACGAAAATAAAATAAAAGAAAAACATACCTGGAGATGGTCAAGATTGATATACTGGGTCCATAAGTGGAATGTCTTCCACTTCTGGAATTTGTCTATCAATTAAGATTTTGAGGCGTTGACCATTTACTTTGAAGATACATCCATCTTTTAGATTTTCTATTTCTACCGCCCCATTTGTGAAAACGTTTTTTACTATAAAAGGGCCGGTCCATCTAGATCGAAGTTTTCCTGGATGCTTATGGAGTCTTGAATCATATAAAAATACTCGATCATTAGGCTTAAATGTTCTTCTCAAAATATTTTTATCATGAAATACTTTCATTTTAGCCTTATAGATCTTGGAGTTTTCATAAGCATCATTTCTCAATTCTTCTAATTCCGTCAATTGGAATTTTCTAAATTTTCCTGCTTTTTCCAAGTCAAAATTGAAATGTTTAATGGCCCAATATGCTCGATGCTCGAGCTCCACGGGCAAATGACAAGGTTTTCCAAAAACAAGTCTATAAGGTGACATGCCTAAGGGAGTTTTGAAAGCTGTACGGTAAGCCCAAAGCGCATCGATTAGTCTCAAAGACCAATCTTTCCGATCCGGGTTGACCGTTTTTTCTAAAATTTGTTTAATTTCCCTATTCGCAAGTTCAACCTGTCCACTTGTCTGAGGGTGATATGCAGTAGAAAGCTTATGTATCACCCCATATCTTTTCATTAAAGCTTCAAAAGAACGGTTACAAAAATGCGTACCTCGGTCACTAATGATAGCACGTGGGGTACCAAATCGAGATAATACATTTTCTTTGAGAAACTTAATTACCGTCCTGTTATCATTGGTCCTGCAAGGTGCTGCCTCTACCCATTTTGACACATAATCTACTGCCACAATAATATATAAATATCCAAAAGAAGGAGGAAATGGTCCCATAAAATCAATGCCCCAACAGTCAAAAATTTCAATTACCAAAATTGGGTTTAAGGGCATCATATTACGACGGGTCATAGCTCCTAACTTTTGACATCTTTCGCATGAGCGACAATAGATATTTGTATCTTTAAATAAGGTGGGCCAATAAAATCCACACTGCAGGATTTTTGCAGCGGTTTTCTTCATTGAAAAGTGGCCACCACAAGCTTGGGAATGACAAAATTCCAAAACGCTTGCAATCTCTTCATCAGGGATGCAACGCCTTAAAATTTGATCAGGGCAGTATTTGAAAAGGTAAGGGTCATCCCAGTAGAATTTTCGTACCTCAATCATGAATTTCCTTTTGTCTTGGGTGCTAAAATCCTTTGGTATTTCACCTGCAGCTAAATAGTTCACAATATGAGCAAACCATGGTAGAGAAGTAATAGAAAGTAAATGCTCATCGGGAAAATCATCTTTGATTGGTATGTGGTCAGAAGTGTCCTCGAATGTGAGTCTAGAAAGATGGTCTGCCACTACGTTCTCCACTCCTTTCTTGTCTTTGATGGTGATGTCAAATTCCTGCAAAAGCAAAATCCATCGTATTAATCGTGCCTTAGCATCCTTCTTTGTAAAAAGGTACTTAAGGGCTGCATGATCTGTAAAGATAATGATAGGAGAACCAATCAAATAAGCGCGGAATTTATCCAAAGCAAATACTACAGCTAACAACTCTTTTTCAGTGGTGGAGTAATTCATTTGTGCATTATTTAGAGTTCGACTAGCATAGTAAATGACAAAAGGTTTCCCTTCTTTTCGTTGTCCAAGAACAGCACCTACAGCAAAATCACTAGCATCACACATAATTTCAAAAGGTAAATTCCAATCAGGTGGTTGCATTATGGGTGCTGAAGTAAGCTTGCCAATTAATGTTTTGAAAGCCTCTTGACAGGCTTGTGTCCATTCAAATGGGGCATCCTTAGCTAGGAGGTTACATAGTGGTCTAGATATGGCAGAAAAATTCTGTATGAATCTCCTATAAAAACCCGCATGACCAAGAAATGATCTTATATCCTTGATTGTTCTAGGTGTAGGCAATTTAGAGATTAATTCAACTTTTGATTGATCAACCTCCATTCCTTTGGAAGAAATAATATGCCCTAAAACAATACCTGAAGGTACCATAAAGTGACATTTTTCCCAATTTATAACCAATTCTTTTTCTTCACAACGAGTCAGTACTCTTTCTAAACTCATTAAACATGCATCAAAAGAAGATCCAAAAACAGTCAAGTCATCCATAAAAACTTCCATGCACTTTTCAACCATATCACTAAAAATACTCATCATGCAACGTTGAAAAGTAGCTGGAGCATTACACAGTCCAAATGGCATTCTGCGGAAAGCATAAGTACCGAAAGGACAAGTAAAAGTAGTTTTATCCTGATCTTCTAATGCAATTTCAATTTGATAATAACCAGAATAACCATCCAGAAAGCAATAAAAAGGATGACCAGCCACCCGCTCAAGAATTTGATCAATAAAAGGAAGCGGAAAATGGTCTTTTCGTGTGGCGGCATTTAATTTTCTGTAATCAATGCACATCCGCCAACCAGTCACCAGTTTTGTAGGGACTAACTCTCCAAGGTCATTTTTTATCACAGTTACTCCTGACTTTTTAGGAACAACCTGCGTCGGACTTACCCATTTACTATCAGCAATAGGATATATCATTCCTGCATCTAATAGTTTCAATACTTCATTTTTCACAACTTCTTTCATTGTGGGATTAAGTCTACGCTGGGGGTCTCTTCGAGGATTAGTTCCTTCCTCTAAATTTATTTTATGAGTACAGATTAGGGGACTAATGCCTTTTATATCAGCAATACTCCATCCTAGGGTTGATTTATATTTGCATAAAATCTGAATTAATTTCTCACCTTGGGACTCAGATAATTCAGATGAAATAATAACAGGAAAAGTATCACCTGGACCAAGGAAAACATGCTTTAAACCCTTAGGTAGGGATTTTAATTCAACTTTAGGGGCTTCCCTACTTGAAGGAATCTGTCTTTCTCTTTTTTCAGGCAACTTCTCAAACTTTGGTTGCCATGCCTGTGTGCTATAATCATGAGTTCTGTCAAAAATAGCACAAATGTCAAATACATCAGATGAATCACTTATAGGATTAAATTCAGAATTAACAATAAAGTATTCAAGGGGATCTGAGTCATGAGTTGTAAGAACATCCCTTTCTATAAGTGAGTCAATCATGTATGTCTGATGACACTCGACATCCTCTTCTGGCTGTTTTGCAATATGAAAAATATTTACCTCAAGAGTCATATTGCCAAAAGAGAGTTTCATCAATCCATTTCTGCAATTGATAAGAGCATTAGAAGTAGCAAGAAAAGGTCTACCTAAAATTAATGGAATTTTAGAGGTGGTTTCTACAGCAGAACTAGTGTCTAGAATTAAGAAATCAACAGGATAGTAAAATTTGTCAACTTGAATTAAAACATCCTCTACCACACCCCGTGGTGCTCTAACTGAACGATCAGCCAATTGCAATACCACAGAAGTTGGTTTGATTTCTCCCAATCCTAATTGCAAATAAATAGAATATGGCATCAAATTTACACTAGCTCCTAAATCTAGCAAGGCCTGTCCAAGCTCATGATTGCCAATGTTGCATGTGATGGTTGGACATCCAGGATCCTTGTACTTAGGGGGAATCCGCTGTTCAATTAGAGCACTAACTTGCTCTGTCAAGAATGCAGTCTTCTTCACATAATGCTTCCTCTTAACTGTACACAAATCTTTGAGAATTTTTGCGTAAGTAGGAACTTGTTTAATTACATGCAAAAGAGGAAGATTAATTTTTACCTGTCTAAGATTTTCCAAAATATCATTGTTATGATCTAGAGTTTGTTTGCTTGACTTTAATGCTTGAGGAAAAGGTACCTTACCAGGATTTTTTGTTACCGCAGGTTCCTCAGGTTTTGTTACCTCAAGTTCTTTGGGAAGCTCAGGACTGCTGCTATCTTGATCTTTCTCTACATCCTTTTTTTTGTCTATTATTGGATCACGTAGAGACTTACCACTTCGTGTCACAATGGCGTTTACGTCCTTCAGATCTCCTTGTGCCATATGTTGACCATGAGGTACAGATTGAGTTTGGGAAGGAAACTTACCTTTCTCATTCATAGTCAATGAACTCATTATTTTAGACACCTGGCTCTTGATTTCCTTATTTTCTTCGACAACCTGCATAATCAAAGATTCAAATTTTTGATTAGTCTTACCCTGTATTTCAATAAAAGTATGCAAAGTATCTTCTAAAGAATTTCTAGAAGATTGAGGTGCATGGTATGGTGCAGGATATGATCTAGAGAGTTGTGCAGGCTGTTGGTTTTCAGACTTCCAGCTGAAGTTGGGATGATTACGCCATCCTGGGTTGTAGGTTTCAGAGTAAGGTGTGAAGGGCTTTTTGTACATACCTAGAGCATTACTTTGTTCCTCATACATACCATTCATGTTAGTATGTGTAGGACACTCTTGGGAATGATGATCTATCCCACCACAGACAACACATGGCCCAAAAGATTCTGCATGATTAGCCGTGTGTGTTGGTTTTGAGTTTTTAGTTTTCAATAACTCTAATTCTCTGGTGAGCATTTCAACCTTAGCCTTAAGGTTATCCTCCTCCCTTAGATGGTAAATACCACCACTCAAGTTTCCTGTAGGTCGTGACCTGTTTGTGCTATCAGTAGCACTAGGTCCAGTCCAAGTATGAGCTTTTTCAGCAAGCTCATTGAGGTACTCTATGGCCTCATCGGGATTTTTTTGTAAAAATTCTCCATTGCACATCATTTCCACGAATTGACGTTCCCTGGGCGTAAGGCCTTCATAGAAATAACTCACTAAGCGCCAATTCTCATATCCATGGTGGGGACACATACTCAGTAATTCTTTAAATCTTTCCCAAGACTGGTACAAAGTCTCACTATCCTTTTGTGCAAAGGTAGAGATTTGTCTTTTTAAAGCATTAGTCTTATGTTGGGGAAAGTATTTATTGAAAAACACTTGAGTCATCTCACTCCATGTTCCAATAGACCGTGGTCTTAGTGAGTACAACCAACTCTTAGCTTTATCTTTCAAAGAAAAAGGAAAGAACTTTAGCCTTACCGTGTCGTCAGTGGTATTTTGATTGTGGAATGTTGCAACTACTTCCTCAAATTCCCTAATATGAACATAGGGGTTTTCATTTTCTAGACCATGGAAAGTCGGAAGTAATTGTATCATTCCTGTTTTGAAATCTACATGACGAACATTAGGTGAGAACATAATACAGGATGGTGTGGCTGTTCGTGCGGGATGAAGATAATCTTGGAGAATTCTAACAGGTTGGTCCACGTGTTCACTCATCGCGTCAGAATTGGAAAAATTATCAAACAAACGATTAGAAAAATTAGATTCTGAATCTGATTCTAGCACGGGTCCACTAGCAAACCGTCCAAAAGCGTCTCTGTACCTGCGCATGCAAAGTAAAGAAAAGCGTAATACTGAAAAAAAAAAAAAATTACGAAAATAAAACTAAAATAAAATAAAGATGCAGAAAGCTAAAAAGAAAATGAACGAAGCTACCGCTCTCTTCTTTTTTTTTTTTTTTTTTTTTTTAACAAACTACTAAAAAAAACTACAAATTCTTTTACCGTCTCCCCGGCAACGGCGCCAAAATTTGGTTACGCCCAAAGAATAACACGGTCGTTTGCAGTATAGCTTTGGGGTGTCGATTCCACAGGGAGATGGATTGAGAAATTGAAGAATAGTAACGAAATTAACAAAAAGATTAAATGAGTGTGATAAGTAAATTTCAGAGTGTGATGTAAATTAAAACTAAATGAGTAATTTGAAAAGTATAAAAAAGAGACGAAAAGTAGAGCATAGGGAATTCCTTGTGTATTTGTGGTATTCAAATTTATTCTTAATTCATTGATAACTCAATTAAGAATTCTATATCCAAATTCTTAATCGGAAGATATAACATTAATAACCAAAGTTTAAATCAAATGTAACTCTTTGAAAAATCATTCTTCGCGCTTAACTCTCATAAATTGTTATCGACATTGAGAAAATCCAACGACGACAATATACCCAAGAGGCGATATTGCAGCAGAGAATTAAATCAATATAGATAATCAATTGCTCCAAACATAATTATAGAACTAATCCACTCAATAGAAAAAGCATGACTGAATCTATAAACGAAATAGATTCTATAATTATTTGAAGACGAAAAACATCACAAATAAATTGAGAATAATAGAACAAAAGAGTTTTAATATTTAAAGACCAAATACATGAATCAAAAATAAATTACAAACACCATCACACACACAAGTTCATCCCTAACCCTCTTAGAGAATTTAGTTACACATATTGAAAATATGTAACAAAAATTCTTCAAGGGATAATATGGAAGAGCCAACCATTATTTTCTTCTCTCTTCTTTGGTTTTTCTTTTCTTTTCTTAAGCTCTCAAAACAATGGCTCTTCCAAAGCATCCTCCCACACTAAGCATGGTCTTAGAACACACACCCCTCCTTTCTATTTATAAGCATCCTTCATGCAAGTTGTCATGACAAAATCATCACAATTTCAACTTGTTTTGCCATGTGCCATTCTTGAATCCAAGTGATTTGTGAGTTGTCATTTTGATCATTTGTTTTCCCACCATGCATGAGCTGGATTTTGCTTGTAGGTTGAGTGTTTCAATTTTGCTTCTCTATCTATTAGTTGTCTTGTATGACTTAATATCTTGTGGTCAAATAATTTGTCTTGAAGAAACTTGAGTGCACTTCATCTTGTATCTGAATTGATCATTGAATTTCCAAGTTGGTGTAGGAGTGCTTGCTAGAAAATATTATGATAACATTTGGATTTGATGCAAGTGGCTGAAAAATATCCAGGAACGTCAAGTGCAGGTGCGTCCACTTGATTGTCGATTTTGTCTTAGATTGAGTGGATATCTCTTCAAACACAAAACATAAAAGTTATAGATATTTCTCTTGCGGTTCTAGATCATCTTGAATCAGCTCAATCGGATATTGGATGAGAGAGTTATGCCCATTTTACGAAAAGATGTCAGAACTGTCTAAAATTCCGCAATTATCTTCATTTGCTCCTAATGTCTCCATTTGTGTCCTAAATCAAAATATAAGAATAATGAGTATATTTAGGCATCAAATAAGAATAAAGTTTTAAACATTAAGAGAGGAAAATATGGCATTTTATATTCTCATCAATATATTAAATCATGCTTATATCTATCTCAAGATAAATGACCATTAATTTTATTAACATGAGTTATATCCATTGTTTTCTCATTTCTTTTAGTATTTAAATAGAGTATTTAGAGTGCATTTTTGTGCACTCATCAGCTATATGAGGTAAGTGACAACTAAATTAATTTGCCACATTTTCATGGAACATTTTATCTCATACACTTCTTAATTGAACTTAGTGCATGGCAAGACTTGGGAAGAAAAAGCAAGTAGGAAACAAAGTCAACTTATCAAGAGGATTACAAGCCACATGAAGAATTAGGACAATTGATTAAAGCATGCCAAGAAGAAAAGTAAAGACACGGCACCTTGAGAAATTGAAAAAAGGAATTCATGAAACCAACAACTCAAAGAAGCAAAGCAGCCGAAAGAAATGAAGAGGAGGCAAGCAAGATAGGAGCAACACATGGAAACAAAAGGATTGAAGCAAAGCTGCAAACACATGGCAACTCAAAAACCAATCGGTGCTTCCAAAATATCCAAACCAACATGATCAATTCAATTGAAACATAAACCGGCGCCTACAATTCAATTCCATCTAAAAGCAATCAAATGCAATCAACACATGGCAACAAAAGGATTGAAGCAAAGTTGGAAACACATGGCACTTCAAAATCCATTCGGTGCCTCAAATTATTTCCAAACCGACAACTCAATTGAAGCATACATCAGGCACCTACTTCCATTACAATGCAAATTCCATCCAAATGCAAACACTTGAAACAAACACAAGCTAACACACGGCAACACAAGGGAGGAAGCAAACTCATACACGGCATATCAAAACCAAAATTAGATTCGGTGCTTCAAATTATCTTCTCCAAACCGACAATTCAATTGAAGCTCAAGCCGGCACCTAGTTCCATTTTAATACACCTCCATCTAATTTCAAACACTTGAAGCAACGCATGGCAATACAACCAAAAGGAATAAAAAGAAATCAAGACATACACGGCACTTTACCTCTTCAATCATTGAAGATTGTTTCACATGCATGCAAAACAACACATGACACTTTATCATAGAATTAAACTTACAACAAATAAAGAGAAGAACCACATAAATACATACACCTCATTCCACTTCATTCTCAGCCGACCAAAGGCAACTTGGATGGAAATGTCTATATATATGGATCCAACGTAAAAGGAAGGAGGAGTGCTTGGAGACTTGAAGAACTACTTTAGAGAGCTTGAGAAAAGAAAAGAAAAATAAAAGAAGAAGAGAAAACATGGCCGGTTCTATTATAGTTTCCTTTGGAGAATTTTTGTTACATATTTTCAATATGTGTAACTAAATTCTCTAGTAGAGTTAGGGATGAATTTGTATATATGATGGTATTTGAAATTGTTTTTGATCCATATATGTGAGCTTTAAATATTAAACTCTTTTGTTTAATCATTTGTAATTTATTATAAATGTTTTCGTCACCAAATAATCTTAAAATTTATTTTATTTATAGATTCAGTCATGCCTTTTCTATTGAATGGAATAATCCTTTGATTATGTTTGGTTTAATTGGTTATCTATATTAATTTAATTCTCTGCTGCAATATTACTCTACGAGTATATTGTCGACATTGAATTTTTGTAATATCGATAACAATTCCCATTCTTATATTGCGACGAATGATTTTTCGAAAGATTACATTTGATTTAAATCTGGTTATTAATGTTTTATTTTCTGATTGAAAATTTGGACATAGAATATTCAATTGAGTTATTAATGAATCGAAAATAATTAAAATACCAATTATATACAAAGGATTCCCGATGCTCTACTTTTCGTCTCATTTTTATACTTTTCAAACTACTCATTTAGTTTTAATTCACGTCATACTTCAAAAATCACTTTTTGCACTCTTCTAAATCTTTTTGTTAATTTCATTACTATTTTTCAATTTCTCAATCCATCTCCCTGTGGAATCGACACCTCAAAGCTATACTGCAAACGACCGCGTTATTCTTTGGGCGTAATCACTTTCCTAGGGTGACATGTGTCTCCATGCATGGGTTTGGTTGACTCATGGATCATTTTCATGGGCTCATGGGCTTTGATACACTAATTTGGGCCAATATCCTAAGTCATGCTTCCAACACTCAATTTTAAGCCCAACTTCAAGTGTTTAAATAAATAAAAGACCTCCATCACCCTTATAATAATTAATTAATTTAAATAAAGTAAAGCATGAAATTCTGGGTCATCACATCCTCCCCCACTAAAAAGAAGATTTTGTTCTCGAAATCGTTAAGGCAACGCCTTAAACACCAATCCAACCCAGATAAACTTCTATACTTCCAACACTAGTGATTATGGATTCTTCTAGTTCAAACCATCTTCTGCTCAAGGTCGTACGATAAATCACTATGATTCCTAAAGAACAACAAACAAAGAAGACAAAGAAAATAACAACCAACACAACCATATAATCAACCAAGTCTCACACACTTATATGCATAGATGGTCAAACAAAGTTCAATTAAAAAAAAAACATTACGCAGCTAGTTAACAAACGAAGGAAGCGAGCCCTCATCACGTTCTCCCGTTTCCCATATTGCTTCTTAGAAGGCAAGATTGTTCCAAAGTACTTTAACTGGTGAAATTCTGCAATTTCTCAGTTCCTGATCCTTTCGATCTTTGATTCGTGTTGGCCATTCCTCACAAGTTAGGTTAGAGTATAACTTAATGTTGTCTGGACCCATTACTGTCACTGATCCTTTCACAATGATTTTCTTCAATGAAGATACGTGGAATACATTGTAAACTCCTTATAGACTTTCCAGTAAATCCAGACAGTAAGCTACTGGTTCAACCTCCTCTACAACTTCATATGGTTCAACATAACGAGGATTTAACTATCCCTTCTTGCTAAAACGCACTACACCCTTCATAGGTGAGATCTTAATGTATACCTAGTCGTCTACTGAGAATTCTAAAGACCTTCTACGCTTATCAGCATAGTTCTTCTATCCGCTCAGAGTCGTTCTCATTCTTTCTCATACCAATAGTGTCTCCAAATCTTTAAGGCAACCACTATTGTTGTCAATTTCAAATTAAGAGTGGGGTAATTCCGTTCATAATCCTTAAGCTGTCAGGATGCATATGCAACTACTCGCCCTTCTTGCATTAATACACAACCTAGTCTCATCTTTAAAGTGTCGCTGTAGACCATGTACGGCTTGTGGGGCTCTAACAGTGCTAATATTGATGCCATATTTAACCTCTGCAGGGAGGTCAAATATTATCTCCTTCTTGTGACACTCGTTCTTAATGTAATTCCCAGATAACCAGTCCATTCCCAAAATTACATCAAATCCCAACAAGTGAAAAACTACCAATTTGGCATTTAAGCTCAAACCAACAATCTCCAATGGACAACCCTTCTCCATTCGATTGCACCCGATCACCTTCCCGTCAAGGAGTGATACTAACACCTTATGAGCCAACGGCTCTACTCTTAATTTACATTCCCATACACAACCATACGAAACAAAAGATATCATCACTCCAGAGTCAAACAATACATACACCACATTACGCATCAGAGTAATCTCACGTATAAAACTATCCTATCATTACCTTGAGGAAAATATCATCATATACTTCAAATCAAAGTAGGTTCAGACATGTTACTAGTGATAGCGCCAGTGTTAATTGCTTCCTCATCGTCTACGTCTACTTCTCCGGGCATAATTGTGTATACATTTGCCTTTGTGGGGGTTTTCGCCTTTCCTCCAGGCGCTGCAGTTCCACCAAAGGCCATCTGGGGGTAGTCGCGCATCATGTGGCCCACTTGACCACATCGGAAGCAAGCTCCTGTCGCCACTCGGCACTCACCTCCATGTGTTCGCCCGCATCTTCTACAAGGTGGTGATGTAACCGGTGTTCCTTGACCAATCACTTTTCCTTTCAACTTATCCTCGAGGTGAAAATTCCTCCTCTTATTTGCATCTTCCCCTAAGGAGTAGGGAAATCCTCTCTTCTTGTGCATTTGAGTCTGCATGATCAGACTCTTTTGTTCCGACTTGGCAATAAATGCCACATTCACCAGCTCTTGAATTTTTTCGATTCGCAAGCAGGCCACTTGATTGCGAATCCTCGATTGCAGTCCATCTTGGAATTTCTGCACCTACATTTTCTCGGTAGCTACCAAATGAAGGGCGAATCTGGCCAATTCCATGAATTTTGCAGCGTATTGTTCCACCGTCATGCTCCCTTGCTCTAAAGTGGCGAATTCCATACCTTTATACTGTTTAACGGAATCGGGGAAGAAACGGTCGTCGAATTCCTTCTTGAATCGTTCCCAGGTGGGAACCATGTTTTCTCCCAACTCTTGCTTCAGCAGCTTCCTCTTAGTATCCCACCATAGTCCGGCCTCCCCTTGCAGCAAGTGACCAACGTAATTCACCTTCTGGGTTTCTGTGCACCCGTTGATCTCAAAGGTGCGCTCCAAATCCATAATCCATCGATCTGCCTTCATGGCTCCCTCTGTTCCCATGAAGTTCGAGTATCGGTAGACTAGGAATTTTTCATAGGGGCAGCCTGATGTTCCTCCGCTAGTATTCTGATGATATCGGCTATGTTCCATCTGGTTCCTTACCAGTTCCGTCATTTGGCGGATAACCTCCGCTATCGCCTGTTCGCAATCCAATGGGGCATCCTGAGCTCCCCTTGCTTCGGGTCTAAGGGGAGTAATTAATGGAGTATTTCCTACCGTTGGTGTGATAGGACTCGAAATATTTCCTAATGGGGGCACTACAGGCCTCGGAGTAGGGGCGCGACGTTGTCCTCTTGCCATGATTCCCCTGAAACGCACAGAACCTTTATACGAGTTACCCTAACTCTGGCAACTCAAATTCTTACCACTCAAGGCTCGAACAATGCATACTAACATCATATTCAACCAACTCCTCTAAGTGTTCAAGCCTATCTCTAAAAGATCATAGCTTAGATTAATACCATGTGATTCTTTTACTAGAACTTGTGAGTTTACCCAGAGACTAAACTGCTCTGATATCACTGCTGTCAACGCCTCTGTCCACGCTTGGGATCGAACACAAACCGAGATGTCGGGGATAAACAACACAAGGAAGTTCACCCCTCATTCTTATTTACAGTCGAGTATGCATTTAAAACTAAACGTAGTGAATAGGAAATTTTTACAGCGGAAAAGGTCAAGCCATTCTATAATTAGGCAGGAACTTAGAATTTTGCCTTACGTCACATGGTATAACAAATTTAAGATCCCAAAATAAACTTCATATTACTAAATATCATTAAGTGTATCAATTTCCAAAAAATATATATATACTCTCCCAACACATCGGGAACCTCTAAGATCTAAATAAAACGTAAGTAATCGTCCTCATCCAAATGCTGATCCCGCGACCACGTCAACAGGTGGGGAGATCACCAAACCATTAGTGGTCTAGAGAGTCTCTCCGAGTCTCATAGTCGTCGACGTCATCTTTTCCCGCAACAACTTCTATCGTCCCCATAAGGAACGATAGTAGAAATATAAAGGGGTGAGATTTCGAGAAATCTCAGTCAGTACACAACTATCTCAACAAAATCATTTCAAGCATACATATCAGTGAATAACAAACAGAACATGTGTCATGCATATGCGACTAATGACTTAGCAAATGCATATGCTCATGAAAACTTTCATAAAAACTTGACTTTCTTTCAATCTTGGTTCATATACTTGCTTTTCATAAAAAGGGTTCATCATATACGAAATTATTTTGACTCATGCTTTAAAAACCCTTTTTCGTAAAAACTTTTCGTTTCTTTCATCATTTTTTATCTTAGGTGCCATTTATCATATTCATATCATTCTCTGACCTCGACGACAGTTAAGTATTGCCTTCACCGTCGTCACGTCAGTCATACGGGAGTTACGTATCGCCTTCCTCGTCATTGTTCATTTTGGACACCTCACAGTTCCCTTATGTACCGTGTGTTCCTGCTAGTTACCGTAGCACCCGACGACCGTATCAAACCTAAGTGTCTACGTTTCACGCCCTTTCGCGCTCTTCATCACTCGGCGATTGATCACTCACCGAGCGACTACAAACTTTTTTCATATATCGGTAAGGCAAAAGCCAATACCGCTTTTTGGGCACCCACTAGCTTTAGGTGCGACCACACTCCGAACACCTTTTGGAGCCATACATGGTCCGCTGACTGTTCTTCGTCGACCCAGGGGCTTTCACTCAACTTTTATCACTCATGAGTGAATAGGGAGTTCCACTGGGGCACTACCCCGTCCCAGTCTTTGGGGTTCTTATAAAAACTTTAATTCTTTTCTTTTCCTTTGAAAACATGTTTGACTCCAAAAACATGATTTTTGTGCTTCATGCATGTGACATGCAAACCTTTAATGCTAATCATGCAAAAACTCGAGACGAACCCAAGTACACACTTAGCCGTCTTCTTTCATAAGTCAAACATCACATCATTCAACTCACCATTCATATATACGCACAAAATTGGGCGTAATGAGTTGAGTGGGGTTCTCGGCCTCCACCTTTATGGTTGGGCCGAGACCCTCTTTGGTTACTACCTAGGGTTTCTTCCTTCTATTTCCTTCCACATACTCACTCAACCTTAGTAAAATTAACTAAACCATTTTAGCCTCACTAAAAGAGGTTGACCGAACCCTATTGTCTTTAAGATTAGTATTTTCATCACTTTTCCTTCCACCAAAATAGCACACTAAATCATACATGTGAAACCGAAACATCATGCTACGGAATCCTCCAAAATTTTCATGCTTCTAACTCTCTCTAAGTATTCAAGGCTCAATCATCATATGAAAGAATAGTTAATCAATTAAAAAGTTAACCCTAAAACCTTTAAAACCGAAACACATATATGCACCAATTTAAATTCTTTTCAACTCCAAACATCATTTTAACATGCATGCATTTTGTCACCATTTTTCATACTAATCATGCTCACTTTTTCCTTTATACCAAAGTAACCAAATCCACCAATAAAAATGTAAATCTTAAGCCTAGAATCATACACCTTGCTAAGCATGGATTTATCACTAAGCATACAATACATTTCTTTCAGCATCCATCCTAGCATCACAATCATCCAACAAATATTATCTTAGTCACACATGCATTTTCTTATCACTATATACCATATCAATATACTTCTTTTTCCTTTCCATCAATTTAGCTAAAACCATCAACATAATATAGATTCAAGCCTACAATAACATATGGACTAAGCATAGATTTTTAACTAAATAAACAAAACATTTATTTCAAGAGAACCTAGCCTAGCATCTCCAAGCACTTGACAAACTTAATCTTAGTCATGCATGCATTTCTACCATCATCATGTATCATATCATCATGCTTCATTTCCTTTGCAATAACTTAGCTAGATCCACCAACATATTCAAATTTCAAGCCTAAAGAGTCATATGGATCAAGCATGGGTTTTCTACTATAGCAACAAAGCATTTCCTTTAGAAAAACCTAATCTAGCATTTCCATACATCCAACAACCAATACAAACACATTCACTCAATATATATACAAGAAATGGTAAGATCAAGATAAAAGTGAACTTACAATACTCCAAGTAGCAAAGATTTGCTATGAATATATGTATATAAATAATCCATTAAAATAGTTTATAAGCATATAGTTCAAAAGAAAATATTAAGAATATAGGCCTCGATGTGTGCATGTGATTTAACCTAGCTTTCTATTCTTGAAATAGCTTAGGCTTTTGCATTACCTCTTCAAGTAGTCTTCCACTCAAGAATGCTTGCTTGATTCTACTGAACTTAGGGTATTTTGGTGCTTAGAAGATAGAAGAATAAGAAGCAAAGTGAGAGTGAGATGGGAGGACTTGTTGCTGTGTGTAGGGTGGAGGTGTGTGGGTGAACAAGTGAAACAAACAAGTGGGAAAGAATAAGGGCATAAGGCCATTCGGCCAAGTGAGACTCTAGGCTCTTAGGCCAGTCATTCCCTACTTTTTAGGGTTGACATATGATAGGTTTGAAAGACACTTGAGTGACTTCTATCACTAGATCACATCATGCCTAAATCTAGATCACTTTTAGGTTGAAAACTCTTCCTTTTTCTTTTTATGGCCGGCACATGCATGGGCTTCAAGCCCTCCTTTTCTTTTCACACACTCCTCACACACTCACTAATCACCTTACAAGTCATTTCTTAAGATTTTAGAATCAAAACTTGGGGGAATGGGCAAGCCATACTTGGCTACACCCTTTCTTGGTTTCATCCGAAACCATCTCAATTCTTCCATAGTTTCCTTTCTTCTCTCATGAGTCCCATCAATCACCACTCAAGCTTACACTCTTACACACAAGTACAAGCCACTCCTACACAATCTCATATGTCCTTTCACCTAGATTTGTCAAAACTCTAGGAAGACCAAAAACAAGGCCTACGGTTTTGCTCACCCAAATCCTCTTGTTTTCTTTTCATCTTCTTTTCCTGTCTCCAATGATACCACATCCTTCCATCACTTGTCAATCACCTTGTCACTCCTACTTACAAGATCTATCAATGGTCATTCATCTAGATTCAGATGAAATTGCATGGGAAAACTCAATGAAGGGTTCGGCTAAATGCTTCCACCGAAACCTCTCTTTGTTCCCATTTCTATTTCCATCATATCTTACAAGTGTCACTCACCTAGATATGGTATGCTCCTAGGGAGACTAAATTGGAAGACTTCTTCCTCTCCAAAAATAGTCACCTCCTTGTCACCATCACATCCTTACAAGTCCTCTAAGGATTTTCTTACACCAATATATTTTTGTCACATCAAAAGTGAGGCTTGCATAGGGAGACTCAAAGTGAAGCAAGGTTGGCTTCCCTTCTCCATTTCATACGTAGACTCTTTGTTCTCCAACTAAGGTTTCTCTTCCCAATGACAAAAACACTCCACTTGTCACTTGTCACACACATCTTCCAAGTGATCTCTCTACACACAAATCCTCTACTCTTACAAGTTCTAGTACAAGTCAACCTCCTATATTTTATATCCATCTAGGGAAACTCAATTGGAAAACTCCTGCTTGCCTTACACGCCTACCTAGTTGGCCAATGATGAGAAAATCTCATCTTGGATTTTCACACTTCTTCCTCCTATAAACAACTAGTCAACCCTTCAACTACTAGTATTTTTTTTTTCCTCACACCTACTAGTCTTTGGAGACTTACTAAAGCTTTCCTAGGGTGACATGTGTCTCTATGCATGGGTTTGGTTGACTCATGGATCATTTTCATGGGCTCATGGGCTTTGATACACTAATTTGGGCCAATATCCTAAGTCATGCTTCCAAGGCTCAATTTTAAGCCCAACTTCAAGTGTTTAAATAAATAAAATACCTCCATCACCCTTATAATAATTAATTAATTTAAATAAAGTAAAGCACGAAATTTTAGGTCGTCACAACTTTGGTTTAGTGTATAGAATCTGCCAACTAGAATTAAAAACTTTGCATGGAGGTTATGCAATGGTATCTTACCTACAAAGACAAATCTCTTAGTAATAAACATCTATCACAGGTTGTGACTTGTGATCTATACAAACAGGTGAAGGAAGACAGTATCAATGCATTGTTCTCATGTCATCATGTTACATGAGTTTAGGAGCAGATATACCCATTAACGGCTTAAATCATTTCAGACAACCAAAATCTTTGCCTTCAATATCATTTTAGATATACTCAGTTGCTCAAATTTTGCCCCAACAGTGCAAAGGAGTTGATGATATTATAATATGGTGGCACTGATGTTATTAAGCAAGTTATATTGATTAATGCTTGATTTGTGTTCTAATTTATGTTATTTCCATTATAATGAAGTTGTTGGATGTTTCAATAAAACTAAAAATAAAAACTCAAATTTCTCTACAAATTTTCTAAAACCAAACATAGTACTTTTGTAACAAGTCTCGCCATTTTTTAAAACTCTATAAAACCATCATGTTAAAAATTGTTTATAATATTCTCAAACACTCTTGTCTTATTGATGAAACCATCTTACATCCAAACAGATTTAATAAAAATATAAAATGCTCAAGTTAGTTTGAGATCTAGAAATGACTAGATTTCTAATCGAGCAGCATAGCGTTCTTTATTGTCCCGCACTGTACAATGCATGAGTAGGGCTGTAAACGAGCCGAGTTCGAGCGAGCCAGGGTTGTACGAATACGAGTATGTTCACGATTTGATCAAGTTTTATACAAGTTTGTTCATGAATATTAATCGAGTCAAGTCGAATCGAGTCGATCGAGTCCTATATGAGTTTATTCGTAAACATTAATAGAGCCGGTCGAGCTTTATACAAGTTTTATCGTTTAATTATCGAGCCAAATTATGTGTTTATGAATAGTCCATTTAATATATGATTCGAGTTGCCTATCTAGTAGCCTATTTGTTTTACAACCCTATGCATGAGTCCAGAAAATTATTAAAACCATCCTTTATTTCAAAAGCTAACTCAACCAAGTAGCAAAGCATACTTTATTGTGCAACATTGTACGATGCATAGGCCAAGAAAACTTTTAAAGCACTAAACCAACATTTTTTCTCAAATTCCACTAAGCAGTACATGATTCTTTATTGTGTTGCATTGTACAATGCATGAGCTGATAAAACTATTAAATTGGCACTTTTTCAAGTCTTGTTTGAATAATGAGATATTTTTAAAAATTTTCATAATTTCAATCTTAAACATTACTAAAACACAAAACATATTTCAGATCCTCATTTTCTTTTCATATAATCATTGCCTAATCATTATTCAAACACAAAATCTAATTTTAACTTTCTAAAATTTCAAAACCAAACACAAAAAACAATACAACTTCTTCAAACTTCGAATAAAAAATTATATTAAATAATTATATTCAAATAACTTTTTAACATTTATATTCAAATTTTTCTCTGTCCTTTTTTGAAATCTAATAAAATATCTTAAAGTAAATTATTTCATTATTATTTACAATATTCTAAGATATTTTAAGTGTCCAAACAAGCCCTAAATTAAGTTGATAAGAAAAGACAAATCTAGTTTTTTAAATTATATCATTACACTTACACATGTGTGGGCTAGATTTCTTTTTAAGAAGTGGGCCCAATACATGGAGTATTTTAAGTAATGGCAATCCTACATACAATCCAAAAAATTGGACTTCTTTGTAGTCCAAGCAATAAATAAATAGAAAAATCCGCATTTTCAAATAAAATTGATTAAAATATCCTTATTTACCAATAAAAAAATTTTAGATATCTGAAAATTATTTCATTTAATCATAAAATAAGAGCGTTTCTATATGGACTACAATGCAGTCCATCAAATTGAAGACTACAAGGAACAAGAATTAAGGAATCGGAAGATTTCGATGGTTAAAGTGTTATGGAACAACCCCGCCTTCCAAGAAGCGACGTGGGAACACGAAGATCTCATGAGGGCTAAATACCCTCATTTGTTTGTAAACAATTGATATATCTATAGCCCTTTTGTTTGAACTTTTTGTGTCTTTTAGAAAGTGATGACAATGATATGTATGTGCTTGTATGAATGTATGAATGCTTTACGATGATATTGTCTGTAATTGTTTGACTACTCCTTGGAACTATAGTAACTTATGAATTTGAATCAGGAAATGGCCCGAACTAGAAGAAACCCCCGTATGTCCGTAGCCACTGTAGCTCAAATGAGAGAAAGAAGGGAAAATAGGCAGAGGATAATGCGCAGAAGGCGCGAAAGGATGAGAGTACAAGGGTTAGCACGCTCGAAACAATAAGAGCGGCACCGCACCCATGTTATGAGCGTAACTCATAGAGGAGCACTCGTTCCTCGTCGAGCTCTACCTCACGAAGAACGACAACCACCTAGGAGTTGGTTGAGGGCCGAGAGAAGACAATTACATAGGATGATTCGGGGTCAGGAGAGCGAACCAAATTTAGAGCCTCTAGACCTTTCTGACAACTCTGAGGACCGTATTAGACTGAGAGAGGAAGGAGTGCCCCGAATAGAGACCGAAGAAGAGATCACTCATAGGATAAACGAGTTGAGGGTGAACATGTACTATGACCCTGACGTGGATGCAGTATTCTACCACTCCCAGGACTCTATGACCGAGGAGGAAGACGTACCCACCTATTCTTCTTCGGAGGAATCTACCACTACTAGCACAGGAGGTATATTTCTATATATGTGTATGTGTAAAATAAAAAAAAAGGGAGAGGGGAACCACCCATTAATTGTCTTCTTGTGCATGCCTTAGCGATTTCGAGGACGAAATCTTTTTTTTAGTGGGGGGGATGTGACGACCCCAAAATTATCGTATTTTATTTTATTTAATTATGCACATATGGCTTGGTGACTTAGGCAAGTTAGTGGTTAAAGCCTTAAGAAGATAGACTTAGGAGTTCAAGGGCCTTAAGGCCATGGCATGAGCTTTGGGCCTAAGTGGGGGAGAGACAAGCCCATAGGTCCATGAAAAGAAGCCCATTAGTCAACCCAAGCCCAATCTTGATAACACATGTCAAGCTAGGAAGAGTTTAGTAATTTGAGTCAAGACTAGTAGTTGAGAGAAGAAAATGCTAGTAGGTGAGCTAGTTGACTAGTTGTTTTGTTGAAGGAAGAAAGGAAAAGACATGAGTGGAATCTTCCATCTTTTCCTACCTAGATAAGTGTGTGAAGTGTAGGATTTTGCCAAATAGGTCAACATAGGATCCTACCATATCTAGCAAAATGATGTGAAAAGGACTTAAGAAGATTTGGAGATGAGAAAGGAATGGAGGGTTTCTGTGGGGAGGCTTGGCCGAATAGCCTTAGGGCTTTTCCACCTAAACTTTTCCAAATCTAGGGGAAAGGACATGAAGGGATTGTGTAGGATTGGTGTAAGATTGGATGAGACATGGTGTGTAAGAGGAAGTGACATGAGATGGGAGATGATAGAATAAAATGTGGAAGGAAAAGGATGAGGGTTTCAGACATGCCTTAGCCGAATCCCCTCCCCCTTTGTTTGACTTGCTCTTGCCACCAAATCTAGATGAGAATTTGTGTAAGAGTGACATGAAAAGCTTGTGTAAGATGTGAGGTGATTGGTTGATGGAAAAAGCATGTGACAAAATAGGAAGGAGAGTGAGATGAAGAGAGGTTTCGGATGGAGGATGGGGAATCCGAAACCCCTTTGGGTGTTTTCCCAAAAATAGATTCTCAAATCCATTTGAATGACATGTGAGGGGAATATTGGGAAGTCAAGAGAGGATGTGAGGTGATGGAAATGGGTTGGAACCCTAGGAAGTGTGGCCGGCCATGAGGAAAGAAAAAGGGGAGCAAATCTCCAAACCTAGGATAGGATAGATTAAGGTTGAAGTGATCAAGTGATGGGAGTCACTCAAGGGTCTTTCAAGCCCATCACAAGTCGCTCAAACATAGGGGAATGAGTGGCCTAGGAGCTAGCAAAATTCCTTGGCCAAATGGCCTAATTCCCTCACCCTTTTGGCTTGCACATTTCGGATACACACACACACACCTCTCATTTTTTGCACCTCACGGCACCCTCCTCATTTCTCTCCACTTTGTTTCACTTCTTTTCACCACTTAGACATCTAAACACTCCAAGCTAAGAAGGAGAAGGAGATAGTGTTTGTGGAAGAAGAAGAAACCTAGAAGAGGTAAATAACCTAGTTACTTTGAAATGAAACCTAGAAGCATGAAGGAGAACCTTATGTTCATACCTTTCAAAAAGGAAACCTTTATTTTGAAAATGATAAACTTTTAGCATGATCTAACTAAGTATTTCTTTTATTTTCAGAAGTTATATAAGTTAGCTAGGAAGACTTGTAAGTATATCTTTACTTTGCCTTTAGCATTCTTTGTATATTTTGGAGTGAATGTGCTTGAATGTGTGTATATGCTTGAACATGCTTGTATGGTTTGGTTACTTGCCTAGAAATACCATGATGAAAATTTGAGAGTAGAAATGTCATTTTAATTAGGATCCATGTGTAGGACTTATAATCTAGTTGATTAAAGAGTTATGAGATGAATGATGATCTTGGTGGTTTGATGAGGAAAAGCATGAAAGCATGAAGTTGTTAAGTTAGTTGAGTATTGGTGAATATGAGATATATGCATATATGTTAATGGGAGAAGTATCGTCATTTTAGTTATAAATATCTTGCATATAGAAATGACATGCTAGGATGAATACGTATAAAGCATTGATGGAAAATAGTTATATTGATCTTGGAAGATATTGACGTTATTATTGCTTGATGATTATAAAAATGCATGCTTGTGGAGTTATATTTTGAAGGAATTTCTTGAAGTGGAAATCTTGAAGTTTTAATTCCTTATTTATTTAATGTTCATGTTTGGATGTTTTGGAGAAGTAGATGTATATTGGGAGAATGACATGTATGGATTAGGTTTCACATAGAGTATTCAAGTAAGACCCTAGTTTTAAGGGCTAAAAAAAGAAAATACAAAGCTTGAGGGCTATATAGGTTTCAGGTTTGACCCTTATAGGGCTAGGAAATTGTTTTAAATTTTTGAACTAAGGCTAGATGGTGTTAGGGAAATCAATGGAAGAAGAGAACATCAATGGGAGACAAAGTAGGGTCTCGGCCAAAACCCTAGGGGTGAATGCCGAGCACCCCACTTCCCCCTAATGCATCTGTTTTGGTGTTTTCACATGAGTATGAGTTTAGAGAATAAGGTTTCGAAGGAAAATTGACCAAATGTGTGTGCTCGAGTTCGCCTCGAGTTTTGCATTCACAAAGTCAAAAGTTGCATGTCCCATGCATAAGCACGAAAACTCATGTTTTGAGAAAAGTATATTTTTGAAAGAAATAAATTAAAAGTTTTCGAAGAACCCCAAAGGCTGGGACGGGGAAGTGTCCCAGTGGAACTCTCTGTTCACTCAGGAGTGTTTAAATTGAGTGAAAACCCCTGAGTCGACGAAGAACAATCGGCGGACCATGTATGGCTCCAAAAGGTGTCCGGAGCGTGGTCGCACCTAATGCTAGTGGGTGCCATATAAGTGGTGTTGGCTTAGGCCTTGCCATCTGATAAGGTTGTAGTTGCTCGAAAAGAAATCTTTGAGTGATGAATAGCGCGAAAGGGCGCGAAACGTAGTCACCCAGGTTGACTTGGTCGCGGGGTGTGACGGTAACTAGCGGGGAGCACACGGTGCATAGGGAAACCGTGAGGTGTCCAAAATAAGAAGTCATGACGAAAAAAAAGGGCCTTCGGGCCATATATGATATGATATGATAAGTGGCGCCTAAGATAAGAAAAGACGAAAAGTTTTTGAACAAAGTTTCTTTCGAAAGAATATGCATTAAAGAAACTTTGCTATGCGATTTGAACAAGTATGTTTTGGAAATTGAGAAAAGGAAAAGAAAGATGAATTTTGTCACGAGCATGTGCATCAGTCTAAGCATAAGTCCCATGTTAGTGCATATGTAAGAAATTTTGTTTGTTATTCACTTGACTATATGCCTAAAATGCTTCTGTTAAAGTATAGATGTACTTGCTGAGATTTCTCCCGAAATCTCACCCCACTCTTTATATCCCTACTATCCTTCCCTCTTGGGAACGATAGAAGTACTTGCAGGTGAGGATGAATCAGATGGGTACGACCCCGGTGATGATGCCTCGGACCCTCGAGGGTCCGATTGAGGTCGCCCTTAGGGGGCCAGTGACTCTTGACCGTCCGGGTCAGTGGGAGGTGGAGTCACTGAAGGTGACTATGTACAGTTCTGTTGGTCTATACCCTTCGGGGTGTTGTTTAGTCCTAGGGGTTGACGAGTCCCTTCACTTGGGGCGTATTTTTGGAACGCCTTCTAGGGCGATATGTGAGGTAGGGCCTAGCCTGGATTTGGATCGGCTTCGCTGGGGTCCGAACCTTAAGAAAGTGAAGAAGGAACCCGTCGGATGAACATATGGGCAATGTTAAGACCTATACTGTATTTTGATGCCCTGTATTAATGATTTTGGTAAAGTCTTCCCGCATGTGGGAAGCACTATTTTGGTTTCTTGGACAAATTATGTAATTATTAAATCCTGGCTATGTTTAATATTATGTTTGGGATCCGTAGTCTAACCATGTGATGTATGTTATAGAAGGTTTGGCCTTTTTATTCAGCTGCGATAATCTTTACTTGACGTTTCAAAAAAAAACGTAAATGTATGTTATGACGAGGGGTGAACTTCCTTGTGTTGTTCGTCCCCAACGCTTCTATTCATGTGCGATCCCAAGCGGGGTTTATGGCGTCGACACCTACATGATTGACTCACTTATAGAAAGGGAAGTTCTTACAACTCATGATTCAAATTTCCTTGAATACTTTATTGTTAATTCTGAATTTAATCCTATCAGTGATTCATCTGATGTAGTTGACATTTGTGCTATTTTTGACAGAACTCATGATTATAGCACATAGGCATGGCAACCAAAGTTTGAGAAGTTGCCTGAAAAAAGAGAAAGACAAATTCTTTCAAGTAGGGAAACCCCTAAAGTTGAATTAAAATATCTACCTAAGGGTTTAAAGCATGTTTTCCTTGGTCCAAGTGATACTTTTCATGTTATTATTTCATCTAAATTATCTGAGCCCCAATGTGAGAAATTAATCCAAATTTTATGCAAGTATAAATCAGCCCTAGGATGGAGCATTGCTGATATAAAAGGTATTAGTCCCCTGGTCTGTAATCATAAAATTAATTTAGAGGAAAGAACTAACCCTCAAAGAGACCCCCAGCGTAGACTTAATCCCACTATGAAAGAAGTTGTAAAAAATAAAGTGTTGAAACTATTAGATGCAGGAATGATATATCCTACGCAGGTTGTTCCTAAAAAGTCAGGTGTAATTGTGATAAAAAATGACCTTGAAGAGTTAGTCCCTACAAAACTGGTGACTGGTTGGCAAATGTGCATTGATTACAAAAAATTAAATACTACCACTCGAAAAGATCATTTTCCACTTCCTTTTATTATTAAATTCTTGAGCGGGTGACTGGTCATCCTTTTTATTGTTTTCTGGATGGTTATTCTAGTTATTATCAAATTGAAATTGCATTAGAAGACCAGGATAAAACCACTTTTACTTGTCATTTCGGTACTTATGCTTTTCGCAAAATGCCATTTGTACTGTGTAATGCTCCAGCTACTTTTCAACGTTGCATGATGAATATTTTTAGTGATATGGTTGAAAAATGCATGAAAGTTTTTATGGATGACTTGACTATTTTTGGATCTTCTTTTGATGCATGCTTAATGAGTTTAGAAAGAGTACTGACTCGTTGTGAAGAAAAAGAATTAGTTTTAAATTGGGAAAAATGTCACTTTATGGTACCTCCAGGTATTGTTTTAGGGCATATTATTTCTTTCAAAGGAATGGAGATTGATCAATCAAAACTTGAATTAATCTCTAAATTGTCTACACCTAGGACAGTCAAGGATATAAGATCATTTCTTGGTCATGAGGGTTTTTATAGGAGATTCATATAGAATTTTTCTGCCATATCTAGACCACTATGTAACCTCCTAGCAAAAGATCCCCCATTTAAATGGACACAAGCCTGTCAAGAGGCTTTCAAAACATTAATTGGCAAGCTTACTTCAACACCCATAATGCAACCACCTGATTGAAATTTACCTTTTAAAATTATATGTGATGCTAGTGATTTTGCTGTAGGTGCTATTCTTGGACAACGAAGAGAAGAGAAACCTTTTGTCATTTACTATGCTAGTAGAACTCAGAATAGTGCTCAAATGAATTACTCCACCATTGAAAAAAAGTTGCTAGCTGTAGTATTTGCTTTGCATAAATTCTGCGCTTATTTGATTGGTTCTCCTATTATCATCTTTACAGATCATGCAGCCCTTAAGTACCTTCTTACAAAAAAGGATGCTAAGACACGATTAATACGATGGATTTTGCTTTTGCAGGAATTTGACATCACCATCAAGGACAAAAAAGGAGTGGAGAACGTAGTGGCAAACCATCTCTCTAGACTCACATTTGAGGACACTTCTGACCACATGCCAATCAAAGATGATTTTCCCGATGAGCATTTACTTTTTTTACTTCTCAACCATAGTTTGCTCATATTGTGAACTATTTAGCTGCAGGTGAAATACCAAAGGATTTTAGCACCCAAGACAAAAGGAAATATATGATTGAGGCACGAAAATTCTACTGGAATGACCCATACCTTTTCAAATACTGCCCTGATCAAATTTTAAGGCGTTGCATCCCTGATGAAGACATTGCAAGCGTTTTGGAATTTTGTCATTCCCAAGCTTGTGGTGGCCACGTTTCAATGAAGAAAACCGCTGCAAAAATCCTGCAGTGTGGATTTTATTGGCCCACCTTATTTAAAGATACAAATATCTATTGTCGCTCATGTGAAAGATATCAAAAGTTAGGAGTTATGACCCGTCGTAATATGATGCCCTTAAACCCAATTTTGGTAATTGAAATTTTTGACTGTTGAGGCATTGATTTTATGGGACCATTTCCTCCTTCTTTTGCATATTTATATATTATTGTGGCAGTAGATTATGTGTCAAAATGGGTAGAGGCAGCACCTTGCAGGACCCCACGTGCTATCATTAGTGACCGAGGTACGCATTTTTGCAACCGTTCTTTTGAAGCTTTAATGAAAAGATATGGGGTCATACATAAGCTTTCTACTGCATACCACCCTCAGATAACTGGACAGGTTGAACTTGCGAATAGGAAAATTAAACAAATTTTAGAAAAAATGGTCAACCCGGATTGGAAAGATTGGTCTTTAAGACTG
Source organism: Platycarya longipes (assembly GCA_036559045.1). Classification (NCBI taxonomy): domain Eukaryota; kingdom Viridiplantae; phylum Streptophyta; class Magnoliopsida; order Fagales; family Juglandaceae; genus Platycarya; species Platycarya longipes. Next base: position 18,153 of record CM071789.1, on the reverse strand, counting down.
ACTGATGCCCTTTGGGCTTACCGTACAGTTTTCAAAACTTCTTTAGGCATGTCACCTTATAAACTTTTTTTTGGAAAACCTTGTCACTTGCCCGTGGAGCTCGAGCATCGAGCATATTGAGCCATTAAACATTTTAATTTTGACCTGGAAAAAGTAGGAAAATTTAGAAAATTCCAATTGACGGAATTAGAAGAATTGAGAAATGATGCTTATGAAAACTCCAAGATCTATAAGGCTAAAATGAAAGCATTTCATGATAAAAATATTTTGAGAAAAACATTTAAGCCTAATGATCGAGTATGTTTATATGATTCAAGACTCCATAAGCATCAGGGAAACTTCAATCTAGATGGACCGGCCCTTTTATAGTAAAAAACGTTTTCACAAATGGGGCGATAGAAATAGAAAATCCAAAAGATGGATGTATCTTCAAAGTAAATGGTCAGCGCCTCAAAATTTTAATTGATAAACAAATTCCGGAAATGGAAGACATTCCACTTATGGACCCAGTATATCAATCTTGACCATCTCCAAGTATGTTTTTCTTTGATTTTCTTTTCGTTTCTTTTTTTTTTTTTATTGTTTACTTTATTTTGTTATATTTTAATTTTATTTTGACAAATACCATCTTTGATGCCAAGTGAGCCACCCACATTTCACATCACGTGTATTCTACCCTGTTTAGTTATTCAATTCTGATTCTTAAACATTGAGGACAATATTTCATTTAAGTTAGGGGTTAGAATACAAATCTGTTATTTAAACTCTGTGGCATATTTCAATCAAAATATAAAAAAGTGCCAAATTTTTCAAAAATTTACATCACGCAGGCATCTTTTCATACATGATACCCATGTTCATTTATAACCATCTTGGTGAATTCAACAAACTCATCTTAAATTATTTTGCTAAGGCATCCACAAAACCATTTATGCACTTATCCAAACTTTGTGGTAATATGGTGATTTGACATATGTAACTAGAGAATTATTTTGCTTAAGTATTCATGTGAATTTTGGCTAGAATTGAGAGCTTACAAATACAGAAATTGTGATAAGTATCCATTAATCTGTTGAATTGGACACTTCTTTTGAGATTATCATTACATGGTTTGTGGTAAGATGGTGGATATACTTGAGATATGACAAAAGTCAACTTAGGATTAACGTTTTAGCCTTTCAAGCTGACCTTTTTTACCATAGACCCCTAGCAACCAATTTTGAGCCAATATAAACATATGGCCTTTTTTTTCATACCTACATCATCCATACCTCTCCACATTGGAGTATAACTTATACACTAATTTTTCCTACCATTTTACTTCCAAGTATGTACTATGTATGAAATTATCATTAAAAAAAAAAGACCATGACAAAAATGGCAAGAAAACCATAACAAAAATGGTATGGTGCTAGATGTGTCCATCAAATTATTCATGAAAGAGTTCATCAAATTGCGAAGACACCAATGGCAAAAGAAGATGGAAAAGTATTATTAGTGAAAAATCTGAAAAGTCGAAAAGTATATCAAAAGGAAAGTATAGTCTACTGAGAAATTTAACAGATTCCCTTTTATGTCTACTTGAAAGTTTTTGAATATCCTTCACCCTTTTCTTCTTATGAGCCCCAAAACCTAACCCACATTACAACCATTTGTGTTGATTATTCCGATCCTAAGTATGCTCATGGAAAGAATGGCAGAATTCTCAATTGTTAGTATTCCTATCATAAGATAAATGTTTGCTTATTGCTTATACATAATTGCCTAATTCCCCATGAGAGTATGTGTACACTTTTGTCAACTCCATAGAGAGAACCCTTACATGAAACATTTCTATACCCGTGAGTTATGGAGTTGAACATTCTGCTTAAGATATTTTAATGTTGCATGTGTCGAAACCTCTGGTTTGATAAAAATAATTTGGAACACATACACACTCTGTGGATTGCTATATTTGAATTACTTGTGAAATGGTTATTGAATTCCTAAAATTGTTTTGATATGTAAATTTGAAAAATGTGTCTTGATGGCCCCTATGTGTGATTTTCTTTAGTCTTTCTCATCATTTTGCATGAAAATTGCTAGGGACTAGCAATAAATAAGTTGGGAGTGTGATGAGTGCACAAAAATGCACTCTAAATACTCTATTTAAATGTTAAAAGAAATGAGAAAATAATGGATATAACTCATATTATTAAAATTAATGGTCATTTATCTTGAGATAGATATAAGCATGACTTAATATATTTATGACAATATAAAATGTTATATTTTTCTCTCTTAATATTTAATATTTTATTCTTATTTGATGTATAAATATACTCATTATTCTTATATTTTGATTTAGGACACAAATAGAGGCATTAGGAGTAAATGAAGATAATTGCAGAATTTTAGACAGTTTTGACGTCTTTTCGTAATATGGGCATAACTCTCTCATCTAATCTCAGATTGAGCTGATTCAAAATGATATAGAACCCTAAGAGAAATATCTATAACTTTTATGTTTTATGTTGTAAGAGATATCCACTCAATCCAAGACAAAATCGACCATCAAGTGGACACACCTGCACTTGACGTTCCTGAATATTCTTCAGCCACTTGCATCAAATCCAAATGTCATCACAATATTTTCCAGCAAGCACTCCTACACCAACTTGGAAATTCAGTGATCAACTCACATGTAAGATGAAGTACACTCAAGTTTCTTCAAGACAAAATATTTGACCATAATATATAAAATCATACAAGGCAACTAATGGATAAAGAAACAAAATTGAACACTCAACCTACAAGCAAAATTCAGCTCATGCATAATGAAAAAACAAATGATCAAAATGACAACTTACAAATCACTTAGATTCAAGAATGGCACATGGCAAAACAAGTTAAAATTTTGATATTTTGTCATGACAACTTGCATGAAGGATGCTTATAAATAGAAGGGAGTGGTGTGTGTTCTAAGGCCATGCTTGGTGCTTGGATGCCTTGGAAGAGCTATTTTGAGAGCTTGAGAAAAGAAAAGAAAAACCAAAGAAGAGAGAAAATAATGGCCGGCTCTTCCATATTTTTCCTTAGAGAATTTTCGTTGCATATTTTCAATATGTGTAACTAAATTCTCTAGTAGAGTTAGGGATGAATTTATATATATGATGGTATTTGTAATTATTTTTTATTCATATATGCGTTCTTCAATTATTAAAACTCTTTTGTTTGGTCATTCGAAATTTATTATAAATATTTTCGTCACTAAATAATCTTAGAATTTATTTCATTTATAGATTCAGTCATACTTTTTCTATTGAATGGAATAATTCTTTGATTATGTTTGGTTCAATTGGTTATCTATATTAATTTAATTCTCTGCTGCAATATTCCTCTACGAGTATATTGTCGACGTTGAATTTCCTTAATATCGATAACAATTTTCGTTCTTATATTGCGACGAATGATTTTTCGAAAGATTACATTTGATTTAAATCTGGTTATTAATATTTTATCTTCCGATTGAAAATTTGGACATAGAATTTTCAATTAAGTTATTAATGAATCGAAGATAATTAAAATACCAATTATATACAAATGATTCTCAATGCTCTACTTTTCATCTTATTTTTATACTTTTCAAATTACTCATTTAGTTTTAATTTACGTCATACTTCAAAAATCACTTTTCACACTCTTCTAAATCTTTTTGTTAATTTCGTTACTATTTTTCAATTTCTCAATCCATCTCCCTGTGGAATCGACACCCAAAACTATACTGGAAACGACCGCGTTATTCTTTGGGCGTAATCAGGATAGTTAGGCCATCCTACCATCCTTTGCTTCAAGATCACGCGACTTTTTCACTTCATCAAGACATATAGGTGCTGCAGGCGCATCCCAGTGGGTTTTGGTCACTTCCAAGATGGCTGAGGTTCCTCAGCCCATGATCCCCTCTTTGGGCTCTTAGGTCATGACTTCCCCTACTTTGCCAGGCAACCCAATGGTAATTGAGACCCTCACTCGTACTAAGGAGATGGTGGCATTGCATTTCTATGGGACTCTCTTGAATACTACCCCTAGACACTCCAAGATTAAGTCCTGCTACGTAAAATTGACATAGAGATTATTTCCTCACAAGGGGGCAACGAGTATGCAATGCCATCCTCCTAAGCATGGTGTTGCATACTCGAATGGGAAATGGGGGACGTCTTTGATATCGGTGAGGGTAGGGTCTCCGTCTCTGAGTCCCCTTTTGACTATTCTCCTAAGCATGAAGTCACTTTGGTGGAAGCACCCCTGGAAGTGGTCCTGAAGGTTGGACAAGTTCTCGTTTCTATGCCTGATGTTGAGGCTGTATAGGTGTCAGTGAAGGCTAAGGAAGTCTTGGTGGTCCCACCCGAGATCGAAGCCTGGAAGGTAATAGAGGAGGTAAGGGAGGTCTCAGAAGTCCTACTTGAGATCAAGGTTGGGATGGTTACAATGGAGGTCAAGGAGGTCTCGATGGTCTTGCCTGAGATTGAGACGAAGTGATGGAAGAGGAAGTGGAGGTCGTTGTGGTCTCCCTAGAGGACAAGGTCAAAACAAGTCCAAAGGATGGCGCTAGGGAGAAGGTTGTTGAGGCATCCCAAGGTGACATAACATGCAACACTGGGACCTCTTTTGGCCCCTAGCCTAAGGGGGCAGGTGGCTCCCTTTCTCAAGGGGTTCTTTCTTTTTCTTTATAGTTGGGTCACACAACGTCGTCTCACGAGGTTGGCAAAGCAAGGTCCTATAGGTGAAATTTGGGTTTGAGAGAGCCTGAGCCTACTCCATCCAGGGTATGGTGGACAAACTAAAGGCTTATTCTTTGAGGTGGGTGGCGTGCTATCGCAAGCACCCAAAATTAAAATTCTGTACTCAAAAAAATATATGTACCAGTGTGAGTAAGGGTCGATCCCACAGAGAGTGATTAGCTTATTTTTATGTTATTAAGCAAGGAAGATAGGATTTTTTATTGTAATGAGAATATCTTCAAAGGAAATAAAAATAACTAAATAGCAATTTAATTTCAAAATATTAATCAAAGGAAGCATTGGTCGAAGTCAACGTCCACCATTGGAATTTATAACTGATCATTGATGTAATATAAATCAATTAGTACTTTAAATATTCACCGTTAGAACTATTTTCTTATCTCTCCTTAGTTGTAATTAATTAGAAAACAAGCGATCTAATTAATCCTAACTACTAAACAATCCAAGACAAGCGTTAAGGATTTAATCTAATAGCAGCTTTAAGAATTAGAGAGATCGATGAAACTAAACAATACAAACACAAACGGTTGCATTTAATTTAGTCGAGTGTTCTTCTTAAGTTCTAATAATTTCTGACGCAGCAAATCATTAAACCTTAATTGCTTTATAGATTAGAGAGATCAAACAATTACGGATTTGATATCTAATCTAGCAATAGATTATAACAAATAATAAACTAGAAGACCTTCTAGTAATTAAACGAAATAATCAAGAAAATAAGTACAGAAAAACATTTAATACTCAAAGCATAAAGTGAATGATAAGAACAACTTAGATCTCACAACTATATAAATTCTGAAGCTTTCGTTTCCTTTAAGCAATTACAAAAGTTTAGCCACTCAAAATCATAACAAAAATATCAATCAAAAGAAAAGGAAGAGAAATGAGGTATTTGGTTTTTCTTTCAAGATAACACAATAACTCAACTAAACATCAAAAGCATAGTCTTAGAACACACACCCCTCCCTTCTACTTATAAGCATCCTTCATGCAAGTTGTCATGACAATTGTTATGACAAAATCATCACAATTTCAAGTTGCTTTGCCATGTGTCATTTTTGAATCCAAGTGGTTTGTAAGTTGGCATTTGATCATTTGTTTTTCCACCATCCTTAGCTGAAAGTTGCTTGTAGCTTGAGTGTTCAATTTTGTTTTTTCTTCATTAGTTGCCTTGTATGACTTTGTATCTTGTGTTCAAACAATTTGTCTTCAAGAAACTTGAGTACACCTAATCTTTGCATGTAAGTTGATCATTGAATTTGCAAGTTGGTGCATGAGTGCTTGCTGGAAAATGTTGCGATAACATGTGGATTTGATGCAATTGGTTGGAATTGTGGCTGAAGAATATTCAGGAACGTCAAATGCAGGTGTGTCCACTTCATGGTCGATTTTGTCTTGGATTGAGCCAATATCTCTCAAAACATAAAACATAAAAGTTATATATATTTCTCTTGGGGTTCTATATCATCTTGAATCAACTCAATCAGAGATTGGATGAGAGAGTTATGCCCATAATATGAAGAGACATCAAAACTGTCTAAAATTCCACAATTATCTTCATTTGCTCCTAATGCCTCTATTTGTAGCCTAAATCAAAATATAAGAATAATGAGTATATTCAGGCATCAAATAAGAATAAAATTTTAAATATTAAGAGAGAAAAATATGACATTTTATATTCTCATCTGTGGGTTTTGGCTACCCTTATGATTCTTTTATCTCTTTTCCTTGTTGCTGATTTGACTTGTGTATTTGTCAAGGGGCGGAGTCGTTGGTGACCCTTATTGTGGATGACTAGAGGGGGCTCTAAAGGAGGATAACTGGGCATTCTGCTCCCTATCTAACATGGTCAGGTGGCATGTCAGGCAGTTGAGAAAGGAGAAAAAGGAGCTCGAGGACACTTTCATCAAGATGGACTTCAGCAGTAAGCGAAAGCAGAAGAGGATTGCCTGGCTTCGCTGCCAGAAGGTCTAACTGAAGTCAGCCTAGCCAGGTCCCAGGAGGAGGCCAGCCATTCTCGCCTCAAGGCCTCTCTTTATGGACAAGTGCAAGACAAACTATATGGCTTACTAGATCATTGGGATGAGCTTCACGAGCTTTAGGAGGAGAACTTTAAGTTGAAGAGGTAGCATGACCCCAACACTCGGTTGTACAACTAGCTAAATAACAACTACATGTCCCTTTCCGAGATGGTGAAGAGTAAGTCAGCCAAGCTCGAGTCTAAGGCTAAAAAGATAAAGGATCTAGAGGTCTAGATTGCCCCAGCTAGGGCCACAAGGCAAGCAGGGGAGCTGTGGATGGAGGAGTTGGAAGCCAAGTTGGACGAGATGGAGCGTTAGGTGGCCTCCCGCAACACCACCTATCATGGACTTGAGGTCAAACTTAACCCAACTCTAAGACATTGTCCCTTGCCTGGAGGATCAATTGGAACAAGCCAAGATTGTCCAAGACCAAGCATGGTCTTATGGTTATATAGAGGGCTTGGAGAAGATATGGGACCATATGCTAGTGAACCCACAAGATGACCTGAGGTCCCTTGAATTGGCGCATCTTCCCTTAGACGTGGTGCTGGTAAAGCACGACACCATTGTAGGCAAGGGCTTCATGCTAGATGCCTTCACAGATCATCCAGTTGGCTGATCTTGTGCTTTTTGTTTCTTCGTGATTTTATTCTTCATTTTTTCTATAAAGAGACATTTGTAAAGAATACTTTGTAAGTGCATAATTGTATTTGTCTATTGTACATAGTATATATCCATGACATTCTTTTTCTGCAACCTCTTTGTTCTTCTCTTTTTCATTGTCATGTTATCTTTAACCTTTTTGTTGGTGTGTGCAAAAGATTGGGACAAAGTGAGTCATCGGTGCAGTGAGGAGTGGACTAACCTACTCCTAGTTGTTAGGAGTTAAATGTAGGGAACTCCTTCACTTCTTGATTCGGCCCAACCTTGTAGCAGGGGTGGTTACGTAATTGAGGATCTGGACCTACCCACCATCTCTTAGTTGGAAGTTAATGCGGTTGGTTAGTTACAGACTAGACCCACCATGGCTCCACTGGGAGAGGGGTTGCGACTTCAAATGTGTTGCATAACCATGCTAAGATAGACTCAGTTAGCATAGGCAGCTCAAACTTCGAATGTGAAACAATCAAACCTGAGTGGTCAGGAAGGTAAATAGTCGGGCAGCCAAGGAATAGATACTCACCCCCACCATGAGAGAGACCGAATAGCCTGGATACTACACTTGCCTGCTTGATCCTCACGAGGAGGTAAGTAGTCGAGCAACCAGGAGGCTGGACAAGTTTCTTGACTGTCCATGGAAAGGTAAGTAGTCAAGCAATCAAGGGTTAGACCCACGCTCTACCAGGAGAGAGGTCGAGTAGCCTAGAGACTAGACTCACCTCTTTGAGTCTCATGGAGCGGTAAGTAGTTAGGCAACCAGGGGATGGACCCATGCTTCACCATGAGATAGGTTGGATAATTGAGGCTGGACCTGCCGCTTGACTATTCACGAGAAGGGAAGTAATCAGGCAACTAAGGGCTGGACTTGCACTCCACAATGAGAGAGGTCGAGCAATTTGGAGACTAGACTTGCCTCTTTAAGCCTCAAGAGGAGGTAAGTAGTCTAGGTGCCCTGGGGCTAGACCCATTCTAGACCGTGAAGGAGGTTAGGCAATCTGAGGCTGGATTCGCCTCATGAATTTGCATGGGAGGTAAGAAGTCAGGCAACCAAGGGCTAGACCCAATTGCCGCATTGAGAGAGGTCAAGCAGCTTGGAGACTAGACTCGTCTCTTTGTCCTTCACGAGGAGGTAAGCAGTCGGGCAAGTAGGAAGTTAGACCTCCATTCTACTGCAAAAGAGGTCGGGTAGTTTGAGGCTGCACCCTTTCTTTATTCTCCTTGAGAAGGTAAGTAGTTAGGCAGCAAAGGGGTTGAACCTGCACTTTATCATGAAGGAGGTTGTGTAACGCCCCTAATTTACGTTCGTAATTCAACACAAATTGAAATGTCAGGATAAGTAACATTTGGCTATTCACCCCCGTACTTACCTAAACTTAATGCAAATCACAACAAAAAAAGTTATGAAAAAAATTAATTTCTAGTGATCACATGGTAGCATAAAAATCACAATATCCACATCATCAATTTAAAATAACATTGTATCCTTACATGTATAACCCAGTTAGTTTTCTTATATACAACATTTACAAGATTTCTCAAATATCTTCTTACGGCCACCACGACTCATTTTTCCTTTCCTGAAATTGCTTTCCGTATCAACACTAATCCTTATTTCTATTATCTGGTCAAAACTTTTAGAGAAAGTACTCGGAGGGCCTCTTAGGGTTCTTCTGGGTCTCTCGAGCGACTAGGGCTTTACCCATGTCCATTATCAAATCCTACAACGAAGATTAAATTTTCAAAAAAAGAAAAAACATATAAGAATGAGGTTTCCAAGAAAATCTCAGTATATACACATTTAACTTAATAAAGTCATAGAGGTAACAACATATCAATATACAAGGTAAACAGTAAGAACATGCATCTTATAATATGTTTCATGTGACTTATGCATGACTTATGTCCCACTTACTGGACAAACTTATACCATGCATGAATTTTTTATATTCATCATCATTACCCGTGATTGGGTCATAGCATTTTCATCATCATTATCCATGATTAGGCCATAGTATATCCACTATTATTACCCATAGCTAGGCCATAACATATATTTTCTTATTTCTTAAATGTTTGACATGACTTATGACAACACTTATATGACGACATGTAACATGGGCTTTTTTTTTAAAACAGACGTCATGACTCATGATGACACGTATGCGACAAAATGCTACATGATCAATCCTTAGACTTTTGAATGCATATCTCATGGGACACATGACATATAAAACATATATTTGCATTCAACACATAATCCTTATATTAAATTACATGCACTGGATACAAGGAAATCTCATATTTAAGTAATAGGGAATCCCGCTTGAGCTAAACGTCGAGCAAGGGTCGAGCCAAGTTTCAATTCTGCCATTTCAATCCCAATTTTATCTTTTATTGAGTTCTTATCTCTTAAAAATCCAAACTTAAAAGTTATATATCTTTCTCTTATATTTCTAGATCCTCTTGAATTATTCAAATCTGATATCAGATGAACAAGTTATGTCAAATTTACCAAAATGTGTGTCAATAAAACCCTATTAAGAATGATATTTGCTAAAGTTGGTTTATCATTTTTTTTTCCGAATCAAGACCTCACATTTTCACTTAATACTCTTCATATATTAACATAGAATATATTTCTATGGCCCTACCAATTTTCCTAGCATTTTTCAATAGCAAAAACCACTCCAAAATTCAATATATTTTAATTTAACACATAAATAAAAATTAAGCTCAAATAAATATCAAACATAATTCAATTTATGCCAAGATTAAGTTAATATATGCACTTACAAATTTTTCCAAAGCTAGATTTGATGCTTAAGATAGGTTTTTGCACAACTTCTTTTCCAATACTCTCAATTAGCTCTCATTTGGTACTTAGGTGATGTAAGTGAGTTTTTGTGTATTTTTTTTAGTTATTTCTCACTATGGCCGACTAGTATCTCTTATGGAAAAATAAGAGAAGTTCATGCATTCATTTATAGGCATGAGAGGCGTGGGATGCAAAGGAAGAGAGCTTGAGCATTTCAGCAACATCCTTAGCTAATTGGGTTGATGTGTCCCCTACACTTGTGGTTTCATGATCACCCCTAATCCTATGGAGATTTGTTGATATTTTAATCCCATGGTTGAGATTAATCCACCTATAAAATGATCTTGATCAAGGACCCAAAGAGTTCCAACACATGGAGGTAAAGACAAAACAACATCATAGGAAATCTTCCAATGGGTGTATCTAGCCACTTGGCCTCCCCTAGGGGTTAGCCACGTTCCAGTCCAAATAAGTCCTTGATAAAATCTGATTTTTTGAAAAATCAAAACATGAAAGTTTAATATAATCCTCTTAAAGTTCTATAGGATTTTGAATCACTTCATTACGAGATCAGATGAGAGGGATATGATTAATTCACCGAAACACGTCAAAACCACCCGAGAACACCCAATCCAAGTTCTCCATTTGTTTTCTTACCCACCAAGGCTTCTAGATGAATTCTTATCAATTTGCCACATGTTCCCACACATGTCAAGACCTTAGAAGGTTTGGTAGCCAATCATAATTTTTGTCATTTGGCCCAAACATAAGACAACTCATCTAAGTCGGTTACCAGTTGATTCTTATTCCTATCTGTCCACTTCACACCAGATTTAGTTCTTGATCCATTCATTATCTTCAAAAACCCAAAACATGAAAGTTTTATATCTGCCTCTTATTGTTATATAAAAAATGTAATTACCTCATTTAGACCTCATATGAAAAAGTTATGCTTATTACACGAAAATACGACAGACTAGCCCGAGAATTCATTCCAGGCACACCAAGTGTTTGATCTCTAGTTCTATTACTTCCTCTTGAATTTATCCCTCAAAATTTGAAATTTTACCTTTTTCTAGATCCAAATTGAGTTTCTCTAGTTGGTACCTTATTACAATTCCCAAAGGTCCATCTATAATTTATCCTAGAATGTATAATTTCACATTTTCATAGCTCACAATTATCATTTAAGTCTCAAATTATATTTCCATGAAAAAATATTTTCAATAAGTCCCTTAAAATAAATCCTTAAGATAATATTTTATCTAAAAGAAATTTGGCTATTACAGGTTGGACAGTCTAAGGTTAGACTCGTGCTCTGCCATGAAGGAGGTCAAGTAACCTATATATTGGACTCGCCTCTTTGAGCTCCACAGGGAGGTAAGTTGAGCCAGCCAAGGGGCTGAACTCATGATTCACCATGAGGGAAGTCAGGCCATCTAAGGCTTGACCTGCCTATTGAATCTCCATGGGAAGGTAAGTAGTCGGACAGCCAAGGGTTGGACCCCAGCTCCGCCATGAGAGCGGTTGAGCAGCCTAAGGACTGGACTCGCCTCTTTGAGCCCCACTGGGAACTAAGTTGAAAAACAAGGGTTTAGACCTACACTTAACAATGAGGAAGGTTGAGCAATCTTAGGCTGGACCTACCTATTGACTCTCTACAAGAAGGTAAATAGTCGGGCAACTAAGGGCTAGACCCTTGCACCACCAGGAGAGAGGTCGAGCACCCTAGAGACTAGAGTCTCTTCTTTGAGCCTCATGGGGAGGTAAGTAATCATGCCAGACAAGACACAATTCTTTGAAGAAAACATAACTTTATTCATCATTCGTATATCTGTTTACATATTTAGCAAAAAAAAAATTTAAAAGTGTTATGCATTTCATGGGTGTAGTAGTTCTTTCCTTGGGTGTCTCATAGTTGATAGCAGCTTGAACAGTTGTTGGGAATAATGACATACATGCCTTTAGCACTAAATCTTCAACTTTGAAGGATCTTGACTTGACTCTCTTGTTGAAGTACTACTCAGTCTTCCTCTTATTGATTGTCATTCTCATCTTGGCTTCATGCCTTTTCTCCTTTATTAGGTTGAACTATTCTTCTAGTCTCTTGTTGTTAAGAGTCTTGGTCGAACTGGTGGATCCTCTAGGTGGGCATCCCTATCTCGACTGGCACTATTGCCTCGTGGAGAGGGTAAAGGGAGTTTCCCTTATTAGAGTTTTGATGGTGGTCTGGTAAGCCCACAGTACTCCTGGGAGTTTCTTTGCCCAAGCCCATTTCTTCTAATCAAACCCTTCTTCAATATCACGAGCTACATTTTGTTGGTTGCCTTAACGTGCCCGTTGGTGTGGGAATGTCTTAGAGACGAGTTGAATTACCTTCCATTGTTTAGGATTATGCAACAAGGGATGCCGAATCTACACACTACTACCTTCTGTAGGAATTGAGTGATATTGCTTGTTGTTATCATTACTAGAGTTTTGGCCTCCACCTATTTGGTGAATGGTCAACAATAACTACAAATTTCACCCCTTTTGCTCGGAGGTAGAGAGCCAAATAAATCAATTCTCCACAATCTAAAGGGCCATGGCAACAAAATAGATTATCATTGCAACTCAAAAAATATGTCAACGTTAGATAAAGGACAAAAAATTATTACTATTAGATAGAGCAAAATTATTACCATAAGATAAGAGAAGAAAGATATCACCATTAAATTTTCAAACAAAACCATAATCTTATTTATTATTTATCCGTTAAAAATACCATCATACCATCACGTTGGAAATACACAATTTTATCTTAATAATTTCAAAACTAATACCGTACCTAGAAAGAAAAAAAAAATCTATATAGCGTTTACAAATTAGGTAGAAGGTAATAATTGAAACATTAGAAAAAATAAGATTATTAGAAAGGGATGAACCAAATCCTCATTAAATCTTATTTTACCAGTAGAAGGAGCTCGTATATATTATGCAATACCTCCTGTTAATACTCCACCAATATAAAAACTCTTAATGTTAGTTAAATCTGCAAATAAAAGTGAGAAAAATAATCAATAAAAATAGAAAAAATATTATTTTAGTACGACAGAGAAAATATAGGAAGATACATAAAATTTTTGAAAGATGGATGAGTAAAATTTAAAAGAAAATTCTAGACATTGTGTTTTTAGCCAAATTTTAGGAAATTTCTTTGGGAAGTCAATGTAAAAGTGCTCTCAGTGTTCAGCTTGCTACTGGAAATGGATGAAGCCTTGGAACACTGAATTTTTTCTTTCCGTTTTTCTAAATAAATATTTTTGACAGCTAATTTTTTTCAACCAGATTATCAGTCAAATTTAATAGTAATATACAAACGATTCACCAGTGCCAGAGATATAGTAAAGATGGATATTTAGTTTTACGTAAATTGAAAATCGCAACTACAGAGAGTGAAAGAGAGCAGTAAAGAGTTGCTAATTTGATTCCTCTCTGAATCTCCTGTGCCTATTGAACAGGCTGTGTAAAAACTCAAAGTCAATGCCAAGCAGTAGCAGCCTCAGATCCACTTGGGTAGATGAAATATAATATGGAGTGCAGTACAACTAATAGCCTTGCTTGCTTGGGCATTCTGATGCCCTGTGCCCCGACCGTCCACAATTAAAACACGAACCTCCAAAGCTTCTGTGATGCACATTCGGATGTCTAGTGAGTTTATACAGATATTGTGTTGATAGATGGACAGACAACCAAGTATGATCTAAGTTAAATACAAAAAAACATTCTTTCTGTTTTTTTTTTTATATAAGAAAAAGTTAAATACAAGTAACTCAACAATACAAACCCCTCTCCCCGACTTGCACTTCCCATTAACATGAATTTTAAGATTTAAGGCCATTTTCTTTTAGGAATCACAAAATAGTCGATTCTTTTAAAGAGATATACCTGTCCCTGGTTCTCGTTTGTCTACCTCCAATTAGCCAATCGTTTCCACTGCCTTTTGAAAATCGTGACCAATTGTTGTCGGTTCTATAACTCTGGCCACCACTCCTAAATAAACTGTCATCACTTTCCGAGTCTCGACCACCATCCCGACCCCGTGAGCTTCTAAGACCTCTCCGATCTCTAGATCCTCGCCTGTTATTCCGGTCCCTGCCAGAAAAACCTGCCATAATAATCACTCGGAGGCCCATCATCTTGCAATGCAGGCAACTGTCATTCAAATAGAAGGAAAAAATCAGCTAGTAGTTGAATGCAGTGACTCATAACCAATAGAAAAACTTTAACAAGTGAATAAACTTTAACAAGTGAAAAACTTTAACAAGGAAAAATCAGCTAAACTCATAGCCAACGCATGCAACATGTGTCATCATGTCATTACAAGCAACTATTAACTGAAACGACCAAATCTATAATCAACCTTGGTAATCTTGGAAATTGTGTTTCCAGGTGGTGCTTGCCTATTAAGCAACTCTTTTGCTATCTCCTCTGGAAGATCAAAAACCGCACCTTGAACCTGATATAAGAAGCATCAATAACTTGTACTAGAAAAAAGCAATGCGTTGACATAGAGATGTGCAAGAACAGAATAACTAGAGCACATTGTAGACACAAACCCTTTCATCTGTAATTAGATGTATTTTTCCAACTTCATCAGCAGCTGCAGGATAAACATCAGAAAGAAACCCAGTGACAGACCTAGCAGACAGGTATCTACTAGAAGAAGCTGGATCTCGAGTCAATTGCAATGTAACCCATCCCTGCAATACAAGTACCGAGTAGGAATGAATCATCAGAACCCAATAAAAGCTTTAAATAACTCAAAAGAGTTCAAGGATTGAGCTGATTGCACATTTCAAATTATTTTGCTTTTTAAAAAGTTTTTCCATAAGGAAGTCATCAATTTATCAAAACAAAGTCTTAAGCATCAAATAATTATGCATTCTTTATTTTGCAAACATTCGGTTGAATTAATGATTATTTGAAGACAAATGTTGAACTTCATTTCAAGACTGTTATTCCCCAGAGGACAAACTGCCAACAAGAAAATTTAAGAATTACTAAGGTTCAAAGTTAATAAAAGTCTCGTCATTTAACTTCTTAATATTGACAAGACCTTTACAACTTGTTAACTTCCAACATAAAATAGAAGGCATCATTTACCTGCTCATGGTTGATGAGAGAACGGGATGAAGGAGGTCGGGAGAATCCACTCAATTGTGCTAGTGCAGCAGCAAGAGCACTTACTCCCCGTTCTTCAATCAATTTTTGTGCAGTTGGGGTGAAAAACTCTACAGACTCAGCATGTACTCCAGTAAGAGTAGCAACCACTTGATCAGCAGATGACTCCAGAACCTCTTCGATGGCTGGTGGGCTAACAAACTCAAACTTGCATCCCACATCATGCTCAAGGGATCTCACCGTTCTCCTCTGGCTAGTAGCAAACATCAGAATTGCAGTACCTTCCTTTCCTGCACGTCCAGTACGACCAGATCGATGCACAAAAGTCTCTGGATCATTGGGAAGTTCATAGTGAATGACCTGGAGAAATGGGTAGAACGAGAGACTTTCAATGCATCAAAAGAAAAAGGCTGGAGAAAAGTGTAACAGGTGGCAAAAAATTTTCAATAAAAGCAAAATCATAACACTTGTAGCAAAACGAAAAAGTGGGAGATACAATATGGAATCAGAAGTGGACGTTTCCAACATGAGCACAAGTTGATCTCCACCTGTTTTTTCTCAAAAGTGATAATTTACTTCAGTTAATGAAACAATGCAGTGAATCTCATCTTAGGTCAATCTCAATAATAATTTGAGATCGCGGATGCAATGAACGAATGTTATTTAAGAACAAATGTTAATGGAAAATATCATATTTTCATGTCTAATTCTTTTTTTTTTTTTAAATTAAACTTATGTAAAATACTTAAATTTTTTTATAGATGGATAATACTTATAGGAAGATAAATATTTTACTATGGGTTCATAAAGCAATTCCACAAACTTTGTTTTTTTTAATAAGATAAAGATTTTATTAAAGACGGAAAAGGGTGTTACCCCAGTACACAGGCAATATACAAGAGATCAACCAAATCCCCAAAAGTAAAAAGTGCTAGAAAATTATAAATTCTTGAATTTTCCACAAACTTACCAGATTCAACATTGGGGATATCGAGACCACGGGATGCAACATCAGTGGCAACAAGAACTGTGAATTTCCCTTGTCGAAAACCATTTAACGTTCTCTCCCCTTTGATGCTGAGATATATCTCCATGCAATGCCTCAGAAGGAATGCTATTTGTTAATGCTATTGAGACTTCATCAGCATCGCGTTTTGTCTGTGTGAAAACAATGGTCTTCCCACCCTTTGCATAAACCTGATAAATATAATAACGCTTGGTCTAATGTAAATGAAGTTTTACCTTTATCTTTGAACTTGAATTGAAAAGCAATCCAAAGAGAGATGATAATCCAAGAGATACAAAAAAGGGTTACATTTTAAAGAAGTTTCATTTTTGCACCTCCAACTACCAACCCTTGTTCAAATTACCAAAAGCAATGATCTGGTCCTTCAAACTACCAATTTCCTTCAACTCACACATCTGATGAGTATACAAAGAATAAATAACGAGAAATTAAAAATTATAGAGAGAGAGAGAGGACCACGTGCCCAAGATTGGACCACCCAAAAGGTTGGACGCCATCAACCATCCCCTAGGGTGTCTAAATCAGGGCAACCACCCAGGGAGTGGCCCTTGTGGAGCAGCAACTGGATGGCCTGATCTAGGCAGCAGGGTCGTCAGTGAGTGGTGGCCGCCCACATGGCTCTTTTCATTACATTTTTATTTTTTACTAAACTTTGGTAAGGGCGTTCTAGACAATTCACTCTAAAATTTTACAATTCAGTCATACTTACCATATCAATCAGATGGTTCAAAATGAAAGAAATCTTAGTTTGAGGTATCAAGTGCAATTTGAAAATTGGGGGGTAGTTTGGGTAAGTGAAAAAGGAAATTTCTCCTAAAAACTAATGAATCATACCCATTTTTTGCAAATGTATTCAACGTTATGTTTGTAAGTACCGATATACAATAAACCAAATTATAATAATCAAAATATAGCTTGAGATTAATAAAAGAGTTTGTGATAAGGTCTCTTAAGTCATTCCTAAAGTTCACTAGCTAGCCTCTCACTTATCACTGTTTATTCATGTCACAAGAATTCTAATAAGTTTATAATATTTAACTCCTTTGGCCAAAAATAAGAACAAATAATCACAAACTACAAGATATTCTAACACTTCTTAATAAGAACTAAAAGAAATCAATATCAGCTTGGTTGGACAAGTCATAGATAAGGATTTGCTAGCTCATAGACCATCTTTGGCTAATGGCTCACTAGCTCATAAAAATGCCAATCCAAGTGGAAGGTAAAATGACAGGCCGATTTAGGCCCTAAACATGCCATTTCATTAAACGGCCAAAGGCTGGGTTAAGAGGCCCAATCCAATTGGTCCCAATTTCATTAGGAAAGCCATTCCATTAACTGACCCAACTTTAATTAGATGGCAAGGCTTTTGAAATCCTTGATAAGTCCTTGAGACTTGAAAGCCCTTTGAGGAGATGAATTTTTCGTAAAGTTCATTCAATAGTGGAAAGGCATGGGACCAGATGGTTTCTCTATGGTGAAACCATAGAGACTCATTTCTAAACTTCTTGCTAAAAGGTTGCATACGGTGATAGAGAAGTCATTTCAAAGCCCCACAATGCATTTGTAGATTGAAGCAAATATTAGACTCCGCCTTATTGCTAGCAAGTGCCTGGATAATAGGCTTAGATCTGCAGAGCCTATGGTGATCTACCAAGCAGATATTGGGAACTATATGATCATTTT